>OX463861.1:25840335-26081096 GCA_949825065.1 Odontocerum albicorne
CTCCTTTCAACATTGTTTTCTTCATCACAACGTGACGTCGCATTCGTTCAAAAAAAAATCGATTTCGATATTCTGGTGTAGATCGCGCTAGATTTCATTTAGTTCCACATAACAGCATGGGTGTTGGTGGAATCAAACTGAATGTAGACTCATTTACCAGGATTATAAGTTATAATATTTAGACAAAATCGTGGTTTCACTAGAAAACTGTTCTGAAAAACTGAAATCCTGAAATTCAGCCAAGGGGATGGTCTTGTCGAGCAATGAATACCCCTTAATGTATTGTTTACAGCTGTATCGGGGCAATTAGCCTGCCGCAGTCCTCCTCAGAGTCCGTACGACAGAACTTTACTTATCAATTAGGCAGTAGGTAATAGGCTGACCATAAAAAAATAGAACATTTAATAATAAATTACTTTGTTATTACTCGTATATAAATCCCTGCGACAGGTGTTTCTTTCTCCTATTTAAAAGTCTTTCTCGTCAAGCGGAATGATTCTCACTTAGTATGAGGGCAGTACTAAGGTCCAACTGGTGTCATGTTTTATCAGAAATGTATATATTAGGTCCTTACATATGAAATTGGCTTTTTGTTTGGGAGGAACATAAAGTTGATTTTTTTTTAATATAATATATTTATTTAATCATAGTATGTACCATTGCTATCTATGCACTTTTGCCATCTCATAGGTAGTTCATCGATCCCTTTACTAAAAAAACCATTCGGACGGGAATCAATAAAATCTTTGAAGTCGGTTTGGACTGCCCCATCGGAGTTGAATTTTTTCCCTTGCAAGAAGTTATCCAAATTTCGAAAAAAATAGTAATCTGTTGGGGCAAGGTCCGGAGAGTACGGTGGATGTCTTAGACATTCCAATCGAAGCTCTTCTAATTTGGTAGCCGTCTGTTGTGCAGTGTGTGGTCTAGCGTTATCATGAAGCAGCAGTGGCCTAGAGCGATTAACCAGCCTCGGTTGTTTAGCAGCTAGCTTTTCCATCATGGTTTGCAGTTGCTGACAATAGACATCTGCCGTAATCGTCTGGCCAGATTTAAGAAAGCTGTAGTGAACGACACCAGCACTAGTCCACCAAACGCTCACAAGTAACTTTTTTGGAGTCAATTTTCGCTTGGGGCATGGTTTGGCTGGTTCGGCAGGGTTCAGCCATTGCGATGAGCGCTTCCGATTATCATACAGGATCCACTTTTCATCACAGGTAATGATTCGATTCAAAATCCCTTCATTATTGTGCCGGTTGAGTAATGCAACGCAGCAGTCAACGCGCGTTTGTTGATTTGCTTCACTCAATTCGAGAGGTACCCACCTTTCAAGCTTTTTCACCTTCCCAATTTGCTTCAAGTGGATTAAAATAGTTTTATCACTAACACCGCAGCCTGCAAATAACTCGAACGTGGTTTGCGATGGATCCGCTTCCACAATAGCCTTCAATTCTTCATTATCAACTTTGGTCTCCGGCCGTCCACGGGGCTTGTTCTGAGGGTCGAAATTTCCAGAACGAAAACGTTGGAACCAAAAACGCACTGTGTTTTCTTTTGCGGCACCGTCGCCATACACATAATTAATCCTTCGAGCCGTTTCTGCAGCACTGGTGCCACGGTGGAACTCGTACTCGTAAATAACGCGATATTTCAAGTTTTCCATTTTGTAAACTGAGTGACGCAAAGAAAAAAAACAATTGAGGAAAAAACAAATTAATTATAATTTTCGAAACACAAATACTTGAGTAAATAGCTGTATAAATTTTAATTTGGAATTTTTAACCAAAGAGAAGATATTTGAGATCAAAGTTGCCAGTACGGCAAAACGCCAATTTCATATGTAAGGACCTAATATATGTGATTGTGTACTGTAATTTATTATACTTTACTTGTATACAGTACAATGGGGCGGACTTATTGTCATAGTAATTTCTTCCGACCAACTTGAAATATATTAAATAGGCCTGAAGTAAAAAGCAAATTGATACTTTTTAAAAAAATAGTAACAACGATAATCAAATCCACAACTTATAGATCGAAAGACAGATGTTTTACCAAAAAAATCTATGGAAGTCCCATATAAATAAAACCTATTTGATAAAAAAAAAACTCCTAATGAAGCCTCTTCAAACGAAATAATCCTTGTGTGAAATTTTATAAACTTTATTACACTTTAGTTGTATACAATAGATTCTGGCTGAAATATTACCATGAGATAACCCAACCAACCACTTATATGTAAAATGTCTGTTTGTGAAAACTAGACTTGAATCTTTAAAAAAAAACGGAGTCAAATGGAATTCGAACTCGTATCTCCCAGGCTGGAAAACAGTTTTTTTTAACCAAATAGATATTAATTTTTCACCTTTTTATAATAATGTGAAATCAGTAAATAGTTCATAAATTTCTCAATTACGATACGATATTTTACTAAATTGGTTTCTATACGAATTTGATTTCTATAGCTAAGCGGCACAATGTAATTTTAAATTTAAAGTCACCCTACGGGAACCCTTTTCGCAAAATGGCCAAATAATGAACAAAACAAATGTAAATTGGACAGGACAGGGATGGGGTACACCCTCCTGGAGGCATGCGGCCTGTCCCTCCTGGAGGTCCGAGGACAATGCGAGGAAGCATTTACATAATAGTTAGTTATTTATTCAAAAACTCGGAAAGAATTCGCAAGTGTTTCCGGGAATTGACTACGTCAGGGAATCTTAGTTATGCTGTATTGAAAAGTATACGCAGAAAACATCTAACCAACATATCGCATATCCTTTCCTCTATTTGAGGTGTCATCTTCTGTTGGACGTTGGCTACCATCACATAATTATTAATATTTTTAATATAAGGACAACTTACGAGGGTAGATCAAATATAAACGAGACTTTTGTTTAAGAGTGCGTAATTTTTAACGGAGCACGCGGCCGCCTCAAGGAGTGTTGGGTGGGATATCAGGAGTGGGGAGAGCGGTTGGCTGGCCTCGGTAGATTACGTCATTAGTATGGCACACGATGTCTGAGAAAGAGGTGCAAAATTTGTTCTGAAATATGAATAAGTTATGAGAGCACTTAATCCATAATCACAAAGGACCTAGGATTCTGTAAAGTGTCTAATCGTTTGGTCCTACATCTTTTGACTGTAGAACAAAATTTGGCACGTCTGCACGTCTGTGAGCGGCTCTTGGCGCGGTTTGCATAAGAAAGGAACGCATTTTTGAGTCGAATCATTACCTGCGATAATATTTGGGTACACCACTACACGCTCGATGTGTAACAACTCACTTACTTAAAATGAGAATAAAATAGACGAACACTCCACAGTACAGCTTTGCTCTCTAATTGAATTCACGTTGGAGTGGCGAAGGGATCCTCGAAAACGAAACCCAGCAACGTATGTTTTCCAATAAACATACGATCATAAAAAAAACTACCTTGATAAAGCAAATACGAAAACAGAAGCTAAATTATTTGTTCGCTTATTCTGATGGCTTTGTTGCATAGAATAGACCTCTTCAGGAGCGTTGGAAAACTGAGAAATTATAACCATCAAGGTAAAAATTAAGCAGACATTTCTTGGGAGATCCTACAATATGTCAGATACGATTAGATAGTAACTTACGTAAAAGGAAAAAAATAAGTAAAATAAAAAACTTATTTTATATTTTATGTTCACAACAGGTTTAATTTAGGTTCACAACTAGTTTCGAAGACCATCGTTGTATCCACAAATCAATCAAATACAACAGAAGCAATGGCGCCGAATAATTTATATCAATAACGATTTAGCCCAAACGGTGTCCAAAACAATACCTAAAAATATCCAACCAGCTTTTTATACATCCAATAAATAAAAAAATTTAATTTTGAACAATAGAGACAATACTTTTGAACAATACGGAAAGTAAACTAACTCAATCCGGGGTTTACAAATAACAATGTAATGATTGTTCATATTTTTATATTGGCAAGACGAAAAGAAATTTTGAAAAACGAGTTAAGTAACATTTAAGATCCCTACAACACTAATTTTTCAGAGTTCGTTATCACCTAATTGAAAACAACCATTCGTTTGATATTAATCGTGGTTTGAGGATTCTATATATAGTATAAACCGAGGGGGATTGCATCTTGACAATTTGGAAATTCTCGAGATTAAAAAATCTATAAAATTAAGTCTAAATATCATCAATAACCAACCCAATTTTCATAATAGCATTCTGCTTAATATGTTTTCAATTTAAATCCCCCCCTGTCTTAAAGATTCACATTCACTTTCACATATTTTTTCCCCGCCCCATTCACCATTGTATTACATCTCTCCCCACTTCACTTCTACCTCACCTCTTTTATATTAGGTAATTTACACTTGTACAAAATATATTTTAGCAACTTAATTTATATTCACCTGACAAAGAAGACGGTGGTCTTCGAAACTAGTGGTGAACCTAAATTAAACCTGTTGTGAACACAAAATACAAAATAAATTTTTTATTTTACTTTTTTTTTCCTTTTATGTAAAGAAATGGCACCACAAAGTGAAACTATAGTCTTTGAAGATTCAAGAAATAATAATTTACTCACTAAACAGTGTCATAGAAATAAATTGATTGGATCATTTTTTGGGAGATTCTACAATATGTCAGATACGATTTAATAGTAACATAGTCACTAAACAGTGTCATAGAAATTAATTGATTCGATCATTTCTTGGGAGATCCTACAATATGTCAGATATGATTAAATTATAACTTAGTCACTAAACTGTGTCATGGAAATAAATTGATTCGATAAATTTTAAGAGAAAAATCTTTCGAAAAAAGTTGCAATGTCAAAAACATGCGATATTTTTAGATAAAAATAAATTAACTCTGTTGGTAACTAAAATATATGGTTTAGAATAAATAAATACGTGAAAATAGAAAACAAAGGTCAAATTTACGATGAATGTATGAGGTTAAGTATGACATGGAATATTGTCAAAAACAAATACAACAAAAACAAAATTGGGCTCAGATTTAATGTCAGGAAACGTCAGGAATGTCAGGAAACGTCATCGAATGTCATCGAAATGTCAGGAAACTTCAGTTATTGCAAGTAAAACACTTAAAGATGGAAATATAAACTCTCGTTGAAATGTCTGAAGTAGAAGATGTTTTGAGATGGGATAGAAACCGCAGAATAGAGTGGCGAGGCAATGCGGAAGAAGATTGTTTACACAATGGTTTACTATGTGGCACTGCATGAAATATTCACAGCTAGTCATCAATTTAAAAAGATGTCTAAAAAGATGAAAGACTAGCTAAGAGTCAGTCGAAATCTCAACAGAAGCAGTCCTTATGATAACAAACTACAGGTTTAACTTAAGATAAAGGATATCAAAGTGGGAAAAAAAATACATAAGGTTTTATTATGAAGAAATCCATATTATACAAGTTGAACTCGTCGGTATTCGAATTACTAAAATGGAACTAAATGGGAAAGTTATGGTGAGGATATTTAACTCGTCGGTATTCGAATTACTAAAATGGGAAAATTATGGTGAGGATATTTAACTCGTTGGTATTCGAATTACTAAAATGGAACGAAATGGGAAAATTATGGTGAGGATATTTAACTTGTCGGTATTCGAATAACTAAAATGGAACAAAATGGGAAAATTATTATGAGGATATTTTATGCAGAAATTCGTCTACACGAGGGAGCGCTCATGTATTGTGTTTTTTACCTTTTCAACAATACAAAATATGATAAACGATGTGAATTGATATGCGAGATTTCATTTTATGTGTCTTTTTATTGCTTTTGATAAAAACATGTCAACAATAGAACGTTAAGTTATCGCTTCGAAAAAAAACTTCGCGTTGAAAAGAAATATCCTAAAACACGAAAATTTTCACACATTTTTTTCAATTTTAATACAGCTGAAATCGAGTTAAACAATGCTTTATTAAAAATATAAAAAAAATTTTGATTATTAGGAAATAATAGATAACTGGGATTCTTGATAAAAATCACAAGATTATTAGATTATTAAAAAAATTGTTATAATTTATTTATTATATTTTTATTAATTATTACACATGACAAGAAATATACATAATTTGCGAAAAAACAACCGGTTATTTAATTTAGACATACATTATTTTAATGGATCTGGGTTTGTCGCCTTTCATTTGTCATATCCCCAGTAAACTAGGCTTTTGCCTGTACCTCACTGAGGATATTTAGCATGGAAAAATAAATCGATACTTCTTTCCGATTTTTGATTACACAAAAACAAAACCCCGTTGCACGTTCTCATCAACCTGACAAACAGTGACACTCAATTACAACTGGAAACATCATGTGGAATCAAACTCTTCACACATTATCACTCCAGAAAGACCAAACTTGTTCATCCCATAATATACCGCACACAATCATAAGAATAAAAACAAAAACAAAAGTAAAACTAAAAATGAACCCAAAATGAAACAAAAATAAAACCAAAAATATTCATCCCATAATATACCGTACACAATCATAAGAATAAAAATTAACACAAAAATATACAGAAACACAAATACAAAACAACAAAAAGAAACCCACATTCAAGAGCCCACATCAATCTTTTCCACACGTCATTCATCCTGAATTCATTGATGATATTGTATGAGTCATTGGTAAAAGGCAGCCTGAAGTATGCCTCTGTTATATGAAACTTTAACTATAGGCTATATGTTAGTTTAGTTGAGGTTATCCAGCGGCAATTTTTGTGGTCTATGTCAGGGGTCGGCATCTCACTGAGAAGAGCCAAATATTAAATAAACGGAATATCAAAATTTTCATAGAGCCGCAACATAAATTTGGATTGAAACCGCTCCTTTTTTTACACCTGTCATACTTATAGCTCCACCAATAGCAATGGAACATATTTTATTTAAGCCAATTCCGGTATTTTCCAGATTTGTTTCTACAGCATTTGCAATATCTGCTCCATGATTTTGTCCCTTGAGCGGCGGCAGTCCTAGAAGTTCTTCTTTGGGACCTTGTGCTCACACATCGCACAAAGAGTAATAATTGTGCTGTGTCATTTACGTCACATGACTTATCGATTGCAATTGATATTGCAGAAGTCAGCCTTAATGTCTTCGACTTGCTATTCTGTTACATTCGAAGACATTTTGGCAGTTCTGGTGCGAACACGCAGGTAGACAATACAGTTAAAAATATAATGGATTTGACAATTTTAACAATTGACGACCACCCCTTACTGTCCGAATGAATAATCTGTTACAGAAACATCAAATGGAAAATAATCCTTATTTCAAAGAGTTTATAATAGTGGTTGCAATTCAATAAGGGATCGTATGAGGCATGTCTCTCAAATGTATTCTGAACCATTTAAATAGTGATGAAATGGATACGGTAGTAAGATGATCAAATTATTGAGCTTTACTCTAATTCAGTATAATTCTTAGTGAAACAAAAATTGGTTGATTGGAAAAAATTGTTTGAAAGCTATAAACTCACCAAACTTATTTACATGAAAGTGTTTTTAACAAATAAGAAAATATAAGATAAAATGAAAGTGGGGATCAACGGGAGAAATTTTTCTCAATCGCCGTTAATTGCCACTTGACTCAAATGAAAACATTTAAAATGGAAATCGAGTTAATCCTCCGTCTGACTAAAGCCTTCTCTCAACCTGTTGCTAATTGCTTTTAACTAAGTAGGCGGCACTAAATATAACTTAAATCTACCTGTTTTTTTTCCTAAACTACCCCTTACTTTACGTCTAAAAAAGGTTTAAAAAATCTCATCGACGACTCTTTGAAAGTTAAGAGTGCTTACTTCTATACGAACTTTTTTGTTGAGATTTTATTTCGGATATTTTTTATCTCACTTTCACTGTATACAATACAACCTAACGAGCTTAATGCCATATGGCAATATTTAACAACCAACCAGAAAGATTATTAATGCGGCGTTAATTAAAAAAAATACCTGACTGGTATAATTTGTTTTAAATCTAGGTTCCAAAGTTTATTGAACCCGTAACCCTTGGAACTTGTGGTGGTCATCGCACACTCAGTCGCACACTCGGAACATTGTGGGCATTCATACATACGGTCAATGACCGATGAAGTGATTTTTGCATTCCTCGACAAATCTAAATAAACAAGTCCAAAGTTCACACGCCGGCCATTCAACCCATAGCCCGGAGCGGACCGCATTCCATACTAGAGCGAGAACGCACCACGCTGTCTCGCCAGTTCCGTATTTGAATGATACCTACATACAAAATTAATCATTTCGCTAATGCAGAAACGAGACGAAGGATATCTTGCTCGCATTCCCGCACACACGCGGAAATAGTATAAATATCTACGTTTACTAATAAAAACTTCTTCTTCCGCATTGCGATCCAAAACGTGTTTTATTTATCAACAAAT
Organism: Odontocerum albicorne; assembly: GCA_949825065.1. Taxonomy (NCBI): domain Eukaryota; kingdom Metazoa; phylum Arthropoda; class Insecta; order Trichoptera; family Odontoceridae; genus Odontocerum; species Odontocerum albicorne. The sequence continues at coordinate 25,848,773 of OX463861.1, forward strand.
CATCATCATCTATTCCCTTAAGGACTAGCTCCTAAAGACTCAAGACAAGCGTTTTATCAATTAAGCTACAGCGAATTGACCCCGAACCCTCCGGGTGGACGTCAAGTTTCTTACCAAGTAGCTCACTTTATTTAAAACAGATGCCAGATGTTATGTTTTGTAATAACATAGTTTACCATTATTAAATATAATTATATTTTCCGTGGTTTAGTTCGTAAGACGCGTGTCTTCTAATCCAGGTGTTGCTAGTTCGATTCCCGTTAGCACCAATTATTTTAAATAGAATCTCAGTATCGGTTTCACTTAAGACTTGTTTTACACTTTTTTTATTTGGTTGAAAGAGATCGCTACATGGCTTTACTGTCTACATTGTATAAGTAATACAGTACACTAAAATAAATTTATCAATTTCTGAAAGAGAGAAGAGGGAAAAGCATTTATCATATTAACACTTGCCTTACTGTGCTAAACAATTCCGCCAGCCACTGTGCTGGACGCTCAGCATCCAGTGAAAAATGTATGTTTTAAATTAAAATGATGCAAAATTTGCTAGGTTATCTTTTGTAATTAGCTATAAAATTATTTTATTATGTAAGTCCTGGTCACTCACTATTCATTATAGGGTGGCAAGTGTTAATAATAAAAGGTAAATTTATAAAGTGCCGTTTAGATAGCAGACTCCTCAAGATTGCATTAACTCGGGAATCGAACCCACTCTCATTGACAGGTTAAAAATATTACAAAAAAAATTATAATTTTAGTATAAGGATCGGAAGGTGGTGGCTGCGACCATTAAATGGTATTTGTTTTTTTTTTGCGACCATGTAACTTGCTTCATTTACTTTTGTCTGATTGGTTGGAAGAGATTGCAGCCTGGCAATAAGCCCACCAGATTGTATTTGCAATAAAAGTGTGGAATAAATAAGAGGTAGACCACTCCACGCCAAAAAATCAGCAATGGCAAAAGTTCTGTTAGAGTAACATTAAATGCATGTTTATAGTATTCATAAATAGTCATAAATTAATAATAGGAAAATGTGTATAACGGGGCGCATGGATATAGCAAAAGCGAAAGTTGTATATCGGAATTGAATAAATGTGGAGATCTGTTCTCTCTGCCTATATCAAAAAGGATAAATCGGGATAATGATCTATATTTTTAAAAAATATCAGCTCAACCACGATACATCCCACTTTAGAGAAAAGACCTTGTGGCTATACCACTTTCCTCCCTTCTCAGAAATCTCTCATTCCGCCCTTTAAATCATTAATGCCGTTTTTTTTTTTTCATTCCGAATATTCTTCTTCTTTGATTTATTTCCCGCCCTTTATGGTTGAAAAACGAAATCAGGGAAGGACGATCCATCACAACACCACCCTACCCTTGGCAAGGAGGTTAAATCAGGTGTTTTCATTCGATATTATTAGAATTTCTCATCCTTTGTGGATGAGAAGCAAAGAACGGAAACGTCTTTTGGAGTGTAAATGTCTTTTTTTTTTGTTAATTTTCATCCTCTTTTGACAAAGTCACCAAGGACAAATGTATATAGGGTGGCGCAACAAGAATTTCAATTTTTAATTAATAAATGAAAATATTATTTATTTTTTCTCAGATACTTCGCGGGCTGTAAGTAAGTAGATGTTAAATAATTGAAATCTTACTTCAGATTTACCCGAAGATCCATCAGCAGACTTCCTTACAGTATTATTATTTTTTTGGCCTGGGTGGCATTTTTATAGAAACATTGTTCTCTGTTTTTTTTTGTATATACAGGATACGGTATCTATTTAATTGGTATTTTATGGTCTTGTGACCATCATCTGGTTGAGTTAGAGTGGACACTATACGCCTAGACAACGCTCCTCATTTCTACCATAGATCCATCTATGTACATTCTTTAGATGTTTTTCATTCTGCTTCCCTGGAAACTGAGATATTTGATCTGTATATATAGGGGGATCAATTTCTCTCAGGTACCCATTCGCTTCCAGGGAAGCAGAATGAAAAACATCTTAAAGGTGTACAGAGATGGATCTATGGTAGAAATGAGGAGCGTTGCCTAGGCGTGAAGTGTACACTCTAACTCAACCAGGTGATGGTCACAAGACCATAAAATACCAATTAAATAGATACCGTCTCCTGTATATCCAAAAAACAAAGAACAATGTTCCTATAAAAATGCCACCCAGGCCAAAACAATAAATATACTATAAGGAAGTCTGCTGATGGATCTTCGGGTAGATCTGAAGTAAGATTTCAATTATTTAACATCTACTTACTTACAGTCCGCGAAGTATCTGAGAAAACACCAATAATATTCACATATAACCCTTCGCTAAAAAAACACACCCAAAAAATAAATGAAAACATAATTTTTTAATGTTCATGTTTATATAACATTCTTATAACACTTTTCATTTACCATGCGTGCATGTTTGTATTCATATAGTAAATAACGATCAATATCATTAAATTAGGGGCTAGAACATAGATATACGAACTATTGCAGGTGTATAAAAAGAAATGTTGAGAAAAAAAAATTATTTCAGAAATCGAAAATACTAACGTAATCGGGCGCAACTCATCCAGCAGATTAAAACGGCCATCACGGAGATCAACGGTGCACTGGATAAATAACAAAGATACCCTCGAGTGAGGAGTAGGGAGTCAGGAAGCTACTATAAACCTCACCTCTTTGTCGGTAAACCTCGCCCACTGGCACAAAAAAAACTAGGTACCTCATCACACAGATTAGATGCACCCGCACAAGGGTTAAATACCATAATTTATATTAGATCAAGATTTATAATAGGTAACAACTAAAGGCAAAATCTATTTAAAATAGACTATGAGATTTTAAAAATCATCTCGATCAGAATCATTCTGCTTCGTTCGATTAAAAACCGTACACAAACATGTAAAGAACCTTGTAAAAATCTTGGAAAAGAAATTATTTATTTATTGATTTAATTAACGACACAACAGTGTCTTTATATACAAATGAACATGTGACAGGTTATAAAGTACTTAAAATTATTGACAAATAATACAAAACTTTATCTTAAACTAACATGAAGATACAAAAAGCAGTAGTAATAATAAATTACAGTCATTGTTTTAAAATTATTTAATAATCTTTGAGAATTTTGTGGGAATTTTATGGATAAATATTGAGATAAAACACATGGCCTCATTAGTAGAACAAGATGCAAGTTACTTTGCAGAATTAAAAGCTTCATACATGTTGATGCAGGGTTACTCAACTCCAGAAGCAAAGTATTGTCCTTAATGTTTTGTTTATATTACGTTATTTATATTAATAAAGGAGTGCACAAAGTTAGTAGCTATTTCTAAATATTGTTGTGATATTCTGGCGAATACTATATATACTTATATTAAAAATATCTAAATTGTTGCAAAACTCGTTACCAAGTCTTTGCATACGAATTATAGAGGAGTTGATTTTATAATTAGTATAGCATTTTCGGTATAAAAGGGATTGAGCTGTCTTGTGGATCTAGTGGGAATACGAAATGAAATACTTGCGAGTAAGTGAGGTGCATCAATCACTGAGTGAATGATTTTGTATAGCAGTACTATATCGGCTGTTTTTTTTCTGTCACACAGCTTCAAGAGTTTCACTGCATTTAATAAGTTGAGATAATTTCTTTGTTCATGTGGTATTCCAAGTTTAAAATTAATGAATCTAAGAAATTTGTTTTGTACACGTTCTAAAGTTTGTGCATGGGCGGCGTAATGAGGAGACCATATTGATGAGTTGTAGTCAAGGCGGCTGCGTACCAATGAGCAGTACATCAGTTTTAATGTTCGTAAATCCGAGAAATGTTGGACAGTTCTTAGTACAAATCCCAAGATTTTTGAACTCTCCCGAGTGATTTTGTTCACATGTTCTATAAATGAAAGTTTTTCATCAAACATAATTCCTAAGTCCCTTATAGAAGCTACACGTTTTAATATATATTGATTTAGCGAATACTCGTGATTAATTGGATTTTTATTTCTATAAAAACTAATGTTTATTTCCATAAATTATATGAATACCTTAGCATATAAGTTTCAATATCCCATTGGTCTATGCTGAGATATCCAACCAAATGTATCCTTTGCACAACTTCCAGTCCCTATACTCTGGGTTAAAATTCAGACGCAATTTAATTATGACTACCATGACTCTGAAATAACTACTTGCTATTACTAGGATGAATGTGATTGGAGAGCATAACCACCTGACTCTGAACTACCCTGGAAGGTTTGAAAACCTCTTAACAGACTTCAAACAGCAATTGAGAGAACCAAGGATAACATGTCAAAATTGAGAATATAACGTGATTTATCGACTTTTATATCTGCACTAAGGAACAGTCCATGTGACACTTGCTGTAGTGGCCAAACAGCTCAGTATCTTGAACCGAAGACGATTTGATACATTATGATACATATAACGCCCAGTTCTATTTAGGTAGCAAGTTCTGAATGGAAATAATAAAGTGCTTTTGACACGATAATAAGATGAATACCTTATCCCCTTAATTACCCCTCAGTCTACACTCCCTGCTAACTTGTGCCCGCTGGTGTGGCTATCCTGCGCAGCTGGTGCGGTCTCAGCCACCCCAGAGGAGCCAATTGCCTCTCTTAATGTATTTGACCCTTCTGGTAACAAAGGACTTCTCGTTGATACGATTATTAATCAAATCTCAATTAATTTTGTCTTAACAAAATATGTTACAGTAAATTTAAAAAAAATCATTTAAAAAAAAGGGTTTACTTTTTAAGTTCAAATTCAGGATACAATATATTCAATTTAAGGAAAGAATTACCAATGAAAGTGTTGTATAATGTTTGTAACTTTGGGTTTGATCTGTCATGACCAGTTATGCCCAAATCATATATTATTTCTCAATTTCGTATTCTGCCACATATTTTCACCTCGTGTTCATCGCCTTCATTCGTCTTTTTAAAGTCAGATCAACCCACGAGGTCCATTTTTGTGGCCCACGTAGGCATACAACGTGAAGTTACACGGCACCAACAATCCATTAACGTACCTAGAAACGCAATAGCAAAATTCCTACTGTATAGCATATGTTATGTTTCTTCGTTCTTATTATTTTGCTTTAAATATTAATATTTTATTATTCTCTTCCTGGAAACGTCTCTAGAATGTTATTACTAGAAAAATTCCCTAGAATAAATAAATTAGATATGTCTTGAGATTGACTGACTAACAATACGTCTTAATTGAAATATTCATGAAATAAAATATATCTACTTTTTACAAAAATGTTAACAAAAGAAAATATATTAAAAGGAAAGAATTACGAATGAAAGTGTTGTACTATATAATTCGGTTTAACTTAAAACATATGTTATAAGCTAAAAAACTTTTTCAATAATGAGTATCCATCTTCTTCTTCTTATTGTAGGCCTGTTGGCCTGTTATGGTCCTGCATCATCGTTTCCCTCTTGTGACGTCGACTGCCAGCTGTCTTTCCATCTTTTGGGAGGTCGTCCTGGAGGTCTGCTTGCTTGGGGGATACTGTCCCTTGCCATTCTTACGGCTCTTGGTTCCGCTATTCTGGATACATGTTCGTTCCAGTATCTTCTTCTCTGTTATCCCCATCTGACAATATCTTCAACTTCGCATATCTTTCGAATTTCTGTGTTTCGTACTTTATCACGAAGGGTTTTGAGTACCTTCAGTTCACTGGTTCGAAAGAGATTATTGGCTCTGACGGTGTCGGCTCTGGACTCTATGCTGTATGTCATTATGGGGCGGATACAGGTCTTGTATATCCTCACCTTGCTTTGGATGTTCATATACATGTTTTTCCAGATAGTGTTCTTTAAGCGTCCGGAACTACCTAAGCATCCGGAACTATCCATAACTACCCAATAAAATCAATATTAACTGATGCCCATTTAGAAACTATATAAAGGGTGGCAACAACAAGCATACAGCCTGACATGGAAGCATTGATGGACGATATCAAAGGTGGCAACAACAAGCATACAGCCTGATATGGAAGCATTGATGGACGATAGAAAGGGTGGTAACAACAAGCATACAGCCTGACATGGGAGCATTGATGGACGATACAAAGGGTGGCAACAACAAGCATACAGCCTGACATGGAAGCATTGATGGACGATATAAAGGGTGGCCACAACAAGCATACAGCCTGACATGGAAGCATTGATAGACGATATAAAGGGTGGCAACAACAAGCATACAGCCTGACATGGAAGCATTGATGGACGATATCAAAGGTGGCAACAACAAGCATACAGCCTGATATGGAAGCATTGATGGACGATAGAAAGGGTGGTAACAACAAGCATACAGCCTGACATGGGAGCATTGATGGACGATACAAAGGGTGGCAACAACAAGCATACAGCCTGACATGGAAGCATTGATGGACGATATAAAGGGTGGCCACAACAAGTATACAGCCTGACATGGAAGCATTGATGAACGTTAGAAAGCAGCCTCATTTTTCTAATTAATTATTAATTACACATTATCAATAATTACACTCCCAATTATAAGTAATTATAATTGGGAGTGTAATTATTAATACATACATTACGTCGTTTTCTTGTCGAGGTAGGCAAAGAGGGTAGAGTTCCAGATTTGTCTATCTCGATATACATCTGTCACTTTTATTTTACATCCATATACCTTTTCATACATGTCGCGATTCTTAAGCACGGTTGTATCAAAAAAGTTATATTGTGAAAGAATGAAATGTAGTAAGTCAGAGAAATTGTTCTATAAGAAGGTTTATTGATGTGGAACAGGCAAAATATGATATACTCGTATGTCTCGAGTAGGAAAATCTGGCGCTCTGTCTTCTCTGCCTATGATTTTTTCAAAATATTATACACTTGAGCCAACCATACTCTTCTTAGTCTTCCTATACCGCGCTTTCCATTCACATTTATACTATATATTTGTATTGTTAGTTTTGCATCATTTTTTTATTCCACGCGCCCAAACATTTAAAATAACTCTTCGTCATCTTACTCAAAACATCTGCCTCAAGTTCACATTCATCCCTGAATATTTCATTTCGTATTCTGCCGTACATTTACACCCCATGTACTATATTTCTCGAAGTACACCCATTTCCACAGCATCAAATAAAGTATTACTCCATATCCTCGTTTCACTACTATACATCAAAGTTGGTTATTAATAAGAAATAAATTGATCGTGTCGTTAAACTCGAGTATTTTTTGTCATCTGAACCTCGACGGCTTCTGTCAGACAGAATATTAAGTCCGGCTTGTTAAAAGTTTACCATGCCCAATCGAGACTGTGTGCTGACTTAAGCGTAGCCAAGCTCCTCCGTGTCTTCAACCTCGACTATGTTGGTAGTTAGCCATACAAAAGGTGTTCGGGATCATTACGTTGTAGAATATTTCATTTCTACATCCAATGTTGCAGCGAATATCTGTAGGAGGTATACCAGAAAGTTTGTACACCCTCTACATTGGTAGGTGATCTCAGAAATCAAGTTATCAGACGACAAATATTGATTTAATAAAAACTGACAATATTGCAAGTAAAATATTCATATTTGTGTTATATTACACTTTCATTACATAAAGTATATTCAACCTGGTGGAATAATTGCTATGTAACATTTTTTCCAACCAAAAAAATGTATTAGGTATTTTGGGTGTTGTAACATGTGGTGTGGCTTTTATGTCGACATTTCGAAACCGTTGCAGTTTTTACTTTCAGCTTATTTGTAATCATCTTGGCCATAGCAAATTTGAAAACCGAAGCATTTAAGAATCAACGCCATCATAAATAAAAACAAACAGTACTTCGACAAACCTCACATAGTTGATACAAAAAACCGCAAAAGCCTCTAAACATATTTAATGTTCAAGAAACCTTAAGTAAAAATTAGACAGGAACACTTTTCTTTAAAAAAAAAAGGGTACCAACAAGAATCGAACTTGTTACCTATATCTGTTCGCAGACAGGTGTCTTATCAAGTAAGCGATGGAGATCATTTACCTTAGTTTGATTTAAATTCATAATTTAGATCTTAATACGAGTACAAAGCAAAATAAAATAAAACTTCATACACCTCTGAAATAAAATTGCTGAAAACCCCCCCCCCCTGAAATTCTATAAATCTCTCTGAAATACTCACCTTGCAATCTCTTCTACCCCTGGCTAATGCCAAGCGGTGCTGATTTCTAATAGCAATTACAAATTGTGCTCTCGGCACAGAAATCCAATATCTCACCGCTCGCTCCTCGCTCACTCCACGCTTCTCGTTACTTCACCAATTGTTCTGCCAGAATATATTAGCGCCCATATTGCCAGTATTCTACTAAATTTTCTCTTTTTTCTTCTATTTAATGTGTACAGGTGTGGCATGATGTTTGATCTTTGATAAAAATCACTTTGAAAACCTTTCTTTTTTTATTAAAAACGAAACTCGTATATTAAGTATTTTGTTATTTTTTTCTAATGTACGAGTATATTTTAAAAGAAGTGCAATTAGAAATGTGATTTATTTTTTTATTTTTTACGTCAAACAAATGTATAGTTATATGCAATGCTAAAGCTGATTTAGATATGGGAATATTTAGTTCAACACTGTTAAAATTTTGAAATATGTTATGGTGGCTGAATTGGCAGTGCAATCGGTGTTTTATTATTTTTTTCAATTTATCGTACATAATATGTAATATTTGTTTTATCAAACACTGTTTATTACGCTTTTGGTCTAGAATCAGTGAAAATGCTAAAAAAAACATGGCTCAATAATGTCAAGAATCATTTTTATATTTTATTTATTCCTATTTCATTTTAATTCACTACCGGTTTCAATGACCCCCGTCTTCCTCGTCAGGTGAAGTTGAACTAAATTATATCTAAAACATGTTTTTATCTAATTCTAATAGGTACTTGAGAGGGTAAGGGGAGTAGTGGCTAAGAAGGAGAGGGTGGTAGGTAGTTATTCCCGTTCAAAAGTCATCCTTTTGACGCCTACCTACTACTTTCCCCTTATTAACTACTACCCCTTCCCCCATCTCCTGTACCTATTACAAATAGAAAAAATATACTTTAGTTCATCTTCATTTGACGAGGAAGACGGAGGTCGTTGAAACTGGTAGTTAACTCAAATAAAACAGTGAACACAAAATTAAAAAATGTGTTTTATTTATTTTATTAAAAATTAATAAAAAAACACTTTTTTATAACTGGGCACTTTTGTATAACTGGGCACTTTTGTAAACTGGGCACGTTTGTACAACTAGGCACTTTTGTTACATGCAACTGGACAACAGTATAACTGGTCACGTTTATTGTCTAAAGCCTCGGCCACACAGGTAGGAGTCTCACTTGGCGCTTAGAACTACGCTACTATGTGACTATAATAGTCACGTAGCGTGGCGCGAAGCGTGCGGTGTGGTCATTGCAAGAGTATGGGGTGCTTTGGTTTGCTAGGATATATCACCTAGCTTGCAGCGTAGCTCTAAGCACCAAGCGAAGCTCTTACCTGTGTGTTATGCTAGCGAGGCGCCTACCAGAATTATGACGAAGGTATTAAATAATTCAATCAATGATGGTAAAAGCATCAATCTTCTTTTCATTTTTATGTCTTCTGTAAGATATAGACAAAAGTCTAGTTTACTGGGGTCACGTCAAATGAAAGACGACAAACCCAGGTGAATATAAATCGTGTTCACTTTAAATTATCTGTTTTTTTTGTTGTTTATTTGGTTTTTCATGACCTTCGTATACACACCATTAATGAATTACACTTTTGTAGAATGCAATATAACTTTCTTGTTGATAACCTTGTAGAAATAATTTCAAAGTAGCTATAACTGTGTTTAAGAGGCTTTAATTGAATTTCAGTCTAGAACCTTTTTTTACGTAATCAGGATCAAAGTTAAATCAATCCCACAAGATCCCAGGTAGAAAACCTAACGTCTTACCAACAGATTAGCAATTGAGTTCGTTTGGAGGAAATTATTAGAAAATTGTCAACAAGGGGGTTAATACTTCGATTACCGATGGTATCGAAAAAAAAGGATGCCAGTTTGTAAAACAGTTCACCTAGTAACAATATTTGTACACGCCGAGCTGAAGTGTTTCCAATACGTTCAATGATGAATTGCAAATTCTATGCCTCGTCCAGAGGCTCAAAAAATACGAAAACTCGATTACTGGAACCTAATACAATACATTCTCCTGGCTACGCCCTTCGAAATGTCCGAAACACTAATTCTGATATATTGAGGGGTAATATACGAAAAAAAAAGCCTAGGTGTTATAGACATCAACAGTAAGATGGAGGAGAGGCGATTGAGATGGTATGGGCACGTTGGACGCAGAGCACCCGATCACATTGTGAACCAGGCAATCTCCATGGATCCTACTCGAATAACAACCAGAGGAAGACCAAAGAATTCGTTTTGTTCGTTCGTTTAGATCAATGACGGGAGTTCTATGTGATCTGAAAATGCCAGTAAAGTTAAAAGGAAAAGTATACCAAACGATTGTCAGACTCGCACTCCTATATGGCTCCGAATGCTGGACGATGTATAACTCTTACTCTAGGCAACTAGTAACTGCTGAAATGCGCATGCTAAGATGGTCAGCTGGTGTGTCCCTAAGAGACAAAATAAAAAGTTCACGCATTCGTGGAAGCCTAGGTGTTACAGACATCAACAGCAAGATGGAGGAGAGGGGATTGAGATGGTATGAGCACGTTAGACGCAGAGCACCCGATCACAATTTGAACCAAGCAATCTTCATGGATCTTCCTCGAATAACAACCAGAGGAAGACCAAAGAATTAATGGGTTGTCCAAAAGGATAACCTGATGCAGAGGCACGGCCTGGGGGACGTAGTCCGGGACAGAAGAGCATACAACCTGAGGATGAGGAGAGCTGGCCCCAAAAGTCTTCGCAGACAGTGAGTTGAGATGGAGCCAGGAAGAAGAATATACGAAAAAAAATAAAAAATTTAATAAATGTATTTTTTTGAAACTTTCAAATAAATAAATCTTGAAAAATATTTATTGTTCATGTGTTGCTTTGATAAATTCTACTCTCATTATTAAAAAAGCTATTCTTTACAAAAAGCTCAGGCACGGACCAAGGGAGAAAGATGGAAAAATTGATAACTCAAGGAATGACATAAAGATGACAAAATGGCTGAAAAAATTCCTTCGCGGTTTTATATAAATAAATATTATCGCACCTAGTATGCATTACGGCCGCAAGTCTTCTTTGACAGCCACAAAACGAATCTTCAAATTAGTAAGTATGAACTGTATTTTGTTTTTATAATTTCATGTGTATGGTAAATTGAAATAATAGTTAAATTATGAATGTAGCGAAATTAAAAGATATGGTTATAGAAAGAATTGTTTGCGATGTATAGGATGACTCGGAAAAACTAAAGCATTTTTCATGAGTTATGTTATCTAGGTAGTATGGTAACGTGTGATGGCCGAGTTAAAAGAGATATTTAAGAAAGGGTAGCAATAAGGAACAAGGTAAACGGAGCACTTAATGTTTTATTCAATACCCGCGCAATATCCCTAGCATTAAAAATGACAATATGACAAGAGTGCTCGTGCCCACTTTCATGTATAGTATAAAAGTGAAACTTGGACTTAGCAAAGAGTTTAATTTAATTAACGCGCTGGACTTCTTTACGGAAGGTCGTCAGTTCGAACCCCGTGCTATACTACTCCCCTCGAATGACACAGGAACTTTTTTCGCCTAGTGTTCGAAGATATTAAGAATATCTATGACTTTGGTCATATTTATTCGTTAAAAAAAATAGTGTAGAGGTGCGTGCACTACGGAAAATTTGAATTCTAGGAAGTGAAGAGAAAAATGACAATTTTAGGAAGAAGGCGAAAATGAAGACATTGGAAATGCATGGATAAAATTAATGTTTAAAATGAGGTGAAGGAAGAAGATTTAAGATAGATTGGACATTTGGCAAGAATGAATGACTCAGTTAGTATAAAAATCAGAAGCGCAATGTGTGCGTGGATAATGTTGACCGATGAAAACGTAACTGAATCAAACTGACCAGATTTTGAAAGAAGATAAATAAATAAATAAATAATAGGTTTATTGATAGCAACATAGTATGTACAGATTATATTTAAATAACACTTCTAAAACACATAAATTGCAGATAATACATTAAATACAGAAGCTATCAAAAGGTCTGGGCTCATCTAATAGCATCCCCTCGGCCAAGATACACCCCACCACTATAGGGCGAACCCAGACACGGGGACACCAGATAAAGGGGGAAGTATGATTAATAGAAGATTGTGTATGAATGTGGAGGAGGCGAAAGTTTTATGCTTGGACAGAAAAGTTTGGAGATATGTTCGCTCTGCCTACTCCACAAAGGACACGTCGTGATGATATGTATCTTATATATTCTCAAAGTGGATAGTATTAAAATATGCTAAGATGATAGTCCACAATAGTGGTCCAGTACCAACTTCGATTGCATTGTATTGTATATCACCCTTTTTTTGTATTCAGTATAACCTGGCAGGCTTATTGTCACGTGGCAATTTCCTACAATCAACTAGAAAGACGTTTAACCTTTCCTTCCCTGTGTTGGGTATCTTCTACACGTTGCTTCTAATAACCATCAATATCTCTATAAATATAATAAATACAAGGTTAAGATTTTAGGTATTCCTCCATAATATATTTACGCATTGATTTAAAAAATAATATTATTAATAATCAGAATTTATCGACTACATCGAGGTGTTTTGTAAAGATCGAAAACAAATTCGCATTTAAACGCGGCGCTGCCTCGTTTTGACGATAGGTGAATAGTATGCGGGAAGCGCGACACTATATTCGCATCTCACTCTTGCTTACTAGACTGAATTGCGAGAACCTGAATTGCCTCAACGCCGCAAGCATATGCGTAAGCGCCGGGGTATGCGACTGTATTCCGCGCCGCTAGTAGCTTCTAAGCTTGCAAATAGGTTGGACTTACGCCCGTTCCGTGAGCGGTGCCAGATGGTTTTTTAATGTTTTCAGCAAATAAATCTCTATTATTATAATTTTTAACTTCAATTACAATTAATTAAGGGGATTATCTATGAAAGTTCTTATTTTTCCGATTTAAAATCGCTAATTTTTTATTGCGTACTCACTACCCAACACCGTAACATGCGTATTATTTTTATCACCGTAAGGGAAGGGTTAAGAAGCCTTGACTGAAATTCAGACTAAAATATTTTTTTAGAAATCTGGTTTTCAATGTTAATCGAGCCCACAACCTCCGGGTCAGAAGATTTTCTTGTCCATCTTACTAGGTCAGGATCAAATAAAAATATGTTCCAATTCCCCCATCATATTTTATTTTAATGCTCAGACACCGTCGATACCTAGCGAGGAAAAATATCAAAGAAGCTTTAGAAAAATATTTTTATTTAAAAAGAGTTTCATTCAAACAAAAAAATACTTGAAATCTAGCAACTTATCTAGGAACAGCTGTCAGTGCTAGATCCTCTATAATGAAATCTAGAAACTTATCTAGGAACAGCTGTCAGTGCTAGATCTTCTCTAATGAAATCTAGAAACTTATCTAGGAACAGCTGTCAGTGCTAGATCCTCTATAATGAAATCTAGAAACTTATCTAGGAACAGCTGTCAGTGCTAGATCCTCTCTAATGAAATCTAGAAACTTATCTAGGAACAGCTGTCAGTGCTAGATCCTCTATAATGAAATCTAGAAACTTATCTAGGAACAGCTGTCAGTGCTAGATCCTCTCTAATGAAATCTAAGAACTTATCTAGGAACAACTTTTAGTGCTAGATCCTCTCTAATGAAATCTAGAAACTTATCTAGGAACAGCTGTCAGTGCTAGATCCTCTCTAATCATAATTAATACTAGTTTCAACCCGTGAAATATTCACGGAAGTAAAACAAATTCTACATTTTGGAAATACCGAATGGACCAAGATCAGCTTAAAGTTTTTAGTGTTCATTAATGTTTAAAGTTTATAATAAAAAAAGGTACATCTTGACTGATGAATTATTTAATTCTCAAAAATCTCTTTATACAAGATGTGGTGTTTTGTGTATAAACATTACTGTTGTTCAATTTAAATCGTTGATAAAGTTTTCCTTGAAGACTTGTTTCAGATATATTGACTTTAATGTTTTCGCGTTTCCGACGTCGCGAAAAAGCCACATATAATTGTCTGCATTCAAAAAAAGAGCATAAGATAAATAAACACAAGTAATTATAAGGTTCAATATAATAGGAAATAAATAAATTATTTAATGAATTACAATTCAAAATAAATTGGCATCCTCCCCTTTTACACCGGTTCAAAAATCACGGACCCACCGAGATTCAAATTTCGAAGTATTCCTCTCTCGCTCTCTTGTATTCAAAATTAAATTCTCGTACTCTTTTTTTGACGACAACCATCGTATGGGTTTTGGCCTATTTATACTATGATTTGTTAGATTCGAGTATATATGCTTTCGTGCCCCATTGATCTCTTTTCCTATTGCTACACACCGTTCGATATCCCATGTAATGCTTACACCATCTGAAAAAATACTAACTTAATCGAAAAATAATTCCTGCTATTACTGTATTTATTTTGTGCAAATTGTTTTTTTTTTTTAAATATAATAATTTTTTTTATTTATAAATATTTTTCTTTATAATATTGCTATAATTTGTAAACAAATCACTTAAATGTAGTGTATATTTTTAACAAATAAACACTATTATCCCGCTCTATTAGATATTTATACATGTTTTCTTAATATTTAATAACGCATACACTTTTTTTAGTTATTACAGTATTGCAATGAAGGTGCGATTTCTTTTTCAGGATTTTCTTTTTACTAATATAAAAAGCTAATCTCACCTCAGTCGTTAACTGAAAATAAATTTCATGCGACGTAAATATTATACTGTTATAATGTCAGACAAGGTGCCGTGCTCCTCCCAGCGTTGCTGGCTAATTAATCATCCGCTTCACAGATGGCGCTAGTTGGGTAACAAATCGTATTTGAAGAAAATTTCTCTCTCGGTAAAATAGAATAAAAAATACATTTTAATTTCGTTTGAAAATAAGTTTACATTTACGTATATGTTATTACACTGAATACCGAATTCATTTTACTTATTTTTTTAGCTTTTGTTTTGTTTCAGTGAAAGCGAATGGTCAGTGAAATTTCTCCATTATTAGTGAATATACATCTTAACTAAGTGGATCAGAACCAGACATGACTATCCCACATTTATCTTGTTTTGAGATAATTGACTTCAAATTTGCAGATCTATTAAAAAAATGTTTGTTTTCTGTTGTTTACAAAATGTAACGGTAGATGTCGGCACTTATGGTGAACTATAAACTCATAATCATGTTTGGTTCTGATATAAATGGGTATAAAGATGTAGCGTATGTGCCTAACTCCAATTTTATATTTTTATGGGATAGTCAAATTTGGTTCTGACCCACTCAACTAAAGTGAGTGTATACTACAGTTAAATCCGTTCACATCCAAGAGTAAACGTGTACTTTCCCTTCTCACCGTAAGTGAACATTATAAAACATGAACATTCATAGATAACTAGAGTTCTTGCACTTTGAAACGCAAAACTCGTGAGTGTAAATGGGAGAAGAATGGCACTTAATACACTTCAAAATGTCTTCATGCACTTCGAAACAATTTGACCAACGTTTTTATTTACTGCAGCAAATGAAAAAACTCTTTGATTTGCTGCAGTAAATAAAAACGTTGGTCAAATGGTTTTTTTTTTATCGTTCTATTTTGAATTTACTTTTCCGACCCCAGTAAATAACGGTTAACAAACACAAGAATACAATATATATTTGTATTTCAATTACAAACACAAGAAAACAATATATATATTTGTGTTCCAATTACAAACACAAAAATACAATATATATTTGTGTTCCAATTACAAACACAAGAATACAATATATACTCGTTATTGTGTTCGAATTACAAACACAAGAATACAAGATATATTTATGTTCCAATTACAAACATATATATTTGTGTTCCAATTACAAACACAAGAATACAATATATATTTGTGTTCCAATTAACATGTGGAATTTTGTTATAGGTTTACTGTTGAATATTTCCCTTTACAAGTAAAGTATGGTTGGATCAAGTAAACAAGCCGAACTAAATTAGTAACATCACTTGTTTTGTGTAACATTACGCATTTGTTGCATAAAGCACAGCCTGACAGCCTTAATTATCAAATGACAATATCTTACAACCAACCAGAAAGATGTTCAAGATACATGAATTTTAAACCAGGAGTCGAATGAATGTGTCGTGATTAGAACACAAAGGTTGACAATGTATGACAGAATATGGAATTGAGTCATTAGGGATGAATGTGAACTTAATTCTTATGTATTAAATTAACTGAAAAACAGCACCCTGAGATGGTTTGGGCATGTCGAAAAAATTAATGAGGAAAACTTAACAAAACTTAAAAAGAAAATTAGTTGGATTATGATTATGGTATTTTGAAAGAACGAAATGTCAAAAGTATTGTTTTTTTTCTTTCTCTTTGATCTTTATAATAAATAAATACATTTGAATAATTTTATTTTTCAATTTCATTTCGTTATAATTTATGCTAACCGAGAACAATTTGGATTGACGCAGATTTACCAGTACTGCCATCTGACGAATTTTGATATTTTCTTGGAAAAATTATAAACACCTACCCGAAAAAACATTGGATGTTTTATAATAGAGAAATTTTCCTCTACTAATAAAAATAATTATTTATCCCGCATCTCAGTCATAAGATGAGAAAATTGGAGTGATAACAATTTGTCATAAATTTCCGCATAAATACAGACCAATCTTAAATTTACCATAAGTCAGCTGATTTTTAAAAATAAGATTAATGACGTATTAAGATATAATTAAAATAAAAAAACTGGAGTTCATTTTTTCTGAATTCTTCCTTCCTTCCCAGTTTCATGTCAGATCCTCCCAACGTTGAATATCACCTGAGAGTAGGCATCTTTGTCCCCGGCAGCCTGAAAAAGACCCCAACGCTCTTTATACCAGTCCATTCACGTATATTGCGGAGCCAGGAGATTTGCCTCCTGCCAACACCTATTCGACCCTCTATTTTGCCTTGGATGATCAGGTGCAGTAATTTGTACTTTTCTCCTCTAAGTACATGACCCAAATAGGACACCTTTCGGATTTAAATATTAGTCAGCAACTCTCTATCAACTTTGGCACTTTGAAGAACCCTTGTGTATCCGTAGCATTCTCCGGTGTATCCACATTTCGAATGCTTTCAGTCGTTTCATACTACCAACATTGAGGGCCCATGATTCTACTCCATACAATAACACTGACTTAACGTAGCATTTGACTAACCGTTGTCGAAGTTTCAAGTTTAGATTATCATCGCAGAATACGCTTCTCATTTTATTAAAAGTCGCACGGGATGTTTCAATTCTGCATTTTTTTAACTTTGTTAAATTAATAACCACTATATTAGTATATATAGATTGTATAAAAACTAAGAAGTTTGTACTTTAACATAACAATCCATAGACTAAAAGAAAAGAAGATCCTCATTTTGAATGATTCTAACTAATTTAGCATTCTGGTCTTTACGTTCCATGTTTTAGCACTATAAAGTAAAATATTTCATACTGCACTCGTATATAACATTTCATTAACATTGTCGCTGAAATTTACAATTCAAGTTGTAGAAAACTGATCCCATCTTGAGAAATGTTGCACGTGTCTTTCCGATTCAGCAATTAACTTCTCTATCTGGTCTAGGTCCACATTTTTAATACTTCTAGTCGGTTCATACTACCAACTTTGAGGGTCCATGATTCCACTCCATACACTGACCAAACGTAGCATTTGACTAACCGTTGTCGAAGTTTTGCTGAATAAATGCGTGATATAACCACGTACGCAAGGATACAGTAATTAGGAATGAATGCTTACGTTAGATTGATACGTAGCAAGGTTCAGAAGTCTCTGGTGGGAACAAAGTATAGCGTGTATAAACCGATATTCAGTTATACGAAAATGGAGACTTAACTTTGCCTTGCCTTTCTTTTCATGGGATTCGAAGCATCCCTCTTCAGCATCACATTTCAGATGCATCTATTCTTCGTCTCTCGTTGCTTTCAGAGTTCACATCCGTCGTGTAATCTGTATTTTTCTAATTTGAGAGCTTTCTTCTACAATAGCAATCCATTCGCTCAAGTTTTTGAGTGCTTTCCTCATATTAATAATTTTAAAATTAAGGAAGTCACTTCTTTTTTTCAATAAGAGAACGTTATATAATAATCGTTGGTCCCCACAAAGTCGGAGTTGCCAATCAGACATTGAGTAACTAATTGAAAGAGCTGTATAAAAAAGTGTTTAGATAAGATGTGTGCTGCTATAAAAAAGTATGACGCACTGTCCTCTCACTTTACCCCACCAGGTAAACGAGGATAAAGTATCTGTTACTATTTTGCTAAACAAGATTCAATTATGCTCCCATAAAAAAATAAATCATGTCTTGTTAAACGTGGTATTGCTAATATGTTATATTTTCAAGATTCAATAAACTAGGCAATTGCCTGTATCTTATTGGGAATTTATACATCAATCATTTTGTTTCCAAATGTTATAAAAGGATGATTTAAATAACGCCGTTTAAAGAGCAAACTCTCCTCGAAGACGATCTTACTTCAAACTTAAACCCACTTTTACGTACAGATTATAAATATTTCAAAATAAATATAATAAAGTTGACTGTGAGGATAGTGAGAAAGTCGCTTTGAAGAAAAGGAAGGTAGTTATTTATATTTGTATAAACCAAACCTCTGAAAATTAAAACCTCTTGTTAGAGTGAAACACCATATGTGATTTCAAAGCTGAAATTCAACCATTATCCACGATATTTTCAGCTTGGCATGCCTGAAAGCAGAGATACATTCTCGACCGTTTCAGTTTTCAGCAGGTGCCAGTGTGGTCTGACTCCTGCCGGATGATAGCGATAAACCTGAAACGTGTCCTTTCTATTTGAGCGTTGTCTAGGATATATTTTTCGTGTTGTTGAATTCTGGATGGCAGTAGCGTTGCGATATCTTTACTTATAGTATTTGTCATTTTTTCCAATTTAAAATTTCAGCTTAGACGATAATAAATAAAAATATATATATTTTGCAGCACTGTCTCCAAGGCGGTATGAATTTTTTGTAGGTTTATTAGTGTTGTACTTCTAATGAAGACAAAATTTATAATTATTAGGTTCATATATTTAATAATTGTACGAGTATATGTGTTATTTAATGCTTTTTAAGAGTAAATTTTTTTATTATTCGAATCGAATTATTTAGTGATGAAAAGGGTTTATATAGTGCTCCTTTGTAACATATGTAATTCGATGAATGCTCTGAGATTTATGTCAAATTTGTATTATACATCCATAATCTCAAATAAAATAAACGCTGAAATATAAAGCAGACCTGTTTTTAGTTTTAACACTTAAATGTACAAATTACAGCGTCTTCAAAATGTGTGTCTAAGATGTATTTTCAACCTACGAAAGTACGATCGTATAACTTCATACCAGAAGACATTGAACTGGTTAAATGTTAGAAATGGACGCCAAATTTACATATTGTATTGTATAATATCCTTAACTGTCCAGCCGCCCCCTTTTATCTCGCCAAAAAATTTCAGCGTCTTTCCAATCATGGATTAGCGCTACGCTCAAACAGAGATTGTCTATTGGACTTTCCAGTTCACCACTCCTCTTTTTTTACGTCGTCCTTTACTGTCCATGCAGTGAGACTCTGGAATCAGTTACAAACCAATATAAGACTCGCTGCGTCCTTGGCATGCTTTAAGAAGATACTGCAAAATCTCTTCATGTCTAGTCAGTAAAATAACGTGTTTCATTCCTGATTTTTATTTTCCTTTCCTCTCCACCATCGCATCCTTTCCTTTTGATTGATGATATCACACTTTATATGAAAAAGAATGTTCGGGTGATTGTCCGTCTTTGTGGGGTTCGTGGGCATATGCTTACGTATGTGTTTATCGATTTCGTAGGGATGGATAGTCATTTGAATGATTTATGCGACCACGTAACTTGTTTCACTTACTTTTGTCTGGTCGGTTGGAAGAGATTGCCACCTGGCATTAAGTTCGACAGATTATATTTGCAATAAAAGTGTTAAATAAATAAATATGTGATAAATCGTGTAAAATTCGTTTCATACAATAATCCATTGCATACGTTAGTAGAATAACATCGACGATGTATTGCAAGACATGAAACAATAATATTGATGGTACCTGTATTGCTGCTGTATAATAAGAAATATTTTTTGGAGTTACGTTATTTCAAAGATTATTATAAAAAAAAACAATAACAATTCAATATTTTATATTTAAATAGATGATGGGTAAGCCACTGTTTTATAAAAAGGGTAGTATGGTAAACAACGTATGCAGGACACGACAAAAACGCTCCAAAAATGGAGCAAAATGAGGTGCTGTACATCGTTACATGGGGCCAGATGGTCTGGAGATCAGCTCGTATACCCGCAGACCTTGGTTTAGTCCCTTTGTGAATCAGCCAAATATTTTTTCTCTCACGGACGTGAATATAATATCAATAGAATATAGAAAATTTGTTCTTTTACAGACGAGTTGAACTTTTAGGGGGATTTCTATATTGGTTGCGTCTGTAACTTTAAGAAGCAATTTAATAAAACTCTTTTTGGGAGGTTTTATCAAAATTAAGGTTAATATATGTATAGTATATAATGACAATAGGAACAAGTCCAACAATATATCTACTTAGGGCAAAGTATTGCATTTGAAGACTGTACTTTAAATGAAATAAATAGAAGATCAAAACTAGCTTGGAGTTCCTTTGGACGACTAAACTACATCTTCAAGAGCAAGCTCCCAATCTGCCTCAAACGGAAGGTATTTAACCAATGCATCTTGCCAGTACTAACATATGGATGCGAGACTTGGACTTTATCGGTACGAATGTTACAAAAGCTCCAAACAACACAACGCAGCATGGAAAGGTGCATGCTAGGTTATACCAGAAGAGACCGAAAACGTAATGAGTGGATACGAGCCCAAACAAAGGTTGAAGATGTTATAGAGGTTGCAAAAAGACTCAAGTGGAAGTGGGCTGGACATATCGCCCGAGCAACAGACCATCGTTGGACGTATGAAGTAATCCAGTGGTACCCAATAGGTATAAAAAGGCCTGTAAGAAGACCTAAGGCGCGCTGGGTGGACGAAATACGTAAGCATGCAGGTATTATGTGGCAGCAATGTGCAAAGGACAGGATTTTGTGGAGACAACTTGGAGAGGCCTACATCCTGCAGTGGATGGGTACAGGCTGATGATGATGATGATGATGATATAATGACATACGCACATGACGACCTCCATGTCCTATTTCGTAAGACGCTTGTCTCCTAGCCTGGAAGTTACGGGTTCGATTCTCATTGGAACCCAGATTTTTTTAAAAACGATTCCACTCTGGCTTTCACTTAAGACCTCTTTAACATCTTTCTAGGGTGCTGGAAGATATTGCCACATGGCAATAAGCCCCTCAAATTATATTATTACAAATAAAATATAATACAACACAATACTTTATTTATAGTTAAGAAATTATCGTTGTAGAAGTTTAAAGACATTGTAATTTGTGTCATTAAACACTGTTTATTCCACTTTTTGTAACGGTATAACCCTACCGGTTTCAAGGCTTTCACCTCATCATCATTAAAAATTAACTAAATGCTGGTAAATTAACTAAATGCTGGAAATTAAAAATAAAGTTAGTTCTTAGTTATAATATATAAATTAGATTAGTTCTTAAAATATAAAGTTGTATATACGCATAGTGATTGGTAAATATTTATAAAATATTATAGATTACTTTATTGAAATAAAAAAAAGTCTGAATTTGAATACATAATTAAAATGGGAAAAGAAATTATGTATGTTACAAAACAAAAAAAAATATACACCAAAATTAAAAAGAATACACGGAGTTTGTAATTTGTTTTATCAAACACTGTTTATTCCACTTTTTGTAACGGTATAACTCTACCGGTTTCAAGGGGTACACCTCATCTTCAGGGGAGCACAAACAAGACTAAATTCTGTTCGAACTGGTACCGATATACACGCTTCAACGGTTGGGGGCTGAGGGGTGAGGGAGGTGTGGGACGATCTCGGCCAGCAGCGGAGAGATTTTTGGGATATATGTATTTACCAGATGTTCGCCTCGGTGTATTGACTTAGAAATTTCTAAGGCCTCTAATCTTTCCAATTTATTTCCGGTACTACTGATATGTAAGAGTTTAAGTAACGTTTATTGTAATTTGTTTTATCAAACACTGTTTATTCCACTTTTTGTAACAGTATAACCCTACCGGTTTCAAGGTGCACACCTCATCTTCAGGGGAGTCTTGTTTGTACTCCTCTGAACGCCTTGAAACCGGTAGGGTTATACCGTTACAAAAAGTAGAATTTTAATCTTACTGTATCTTTGTTATGATGCATTTCCATAACTTTACTATGACGGTTTCTATCTTTCCTTGTATACATTAGAGGATTTTCATCCCTTATCTTCCGAGATGTCACTTGATTGTGGAGGTACCGATTCCATAGGTCATTATCGACGTACACATTTACACATTTAAATCTTACTTACAATGCTCATGTGTTTTCTTAGTCAACACCCTTCACTGTAATTTTTCATATTTAAAAAAAATATGTGTACCCTCTAGATTTTATCACCCTAGATTTTCTATCACACCCCTAAAAAACAAAATGATTTACGCAATCGGTAGAAAAAACAAAAATTGTTTTGTTTACGTATTTTTCTCGCTCTTTTAGCTTTGCACCAAGCCACGTAAGCAAAGTGTTTGTTTATATGAGATGGTGTGTATCAAATTTGACCAAATCCACTTTGAATAATTTTTTTTTAATAAATATTCTCGTAATTATGATAAAAGGTCTTTCAAATTGAGCGTTTTTTTTTTTTAATTCTTCTTCTTCATCTTATTTTAGGCCTGTTATGGTCCTACATCATTGTTTGCCTCTTGTGACGTCGACTGCCAGCTGTCTTTCCATCTTTTGGAAGGTCGTCCTGGAGGTCTGCTCGCTTGGGGGATACTGTCCCTGGCCATTCTTATGACTCGTGGTTCCGCCATTTTTTTTTATTCTTGAATAAAACACACAATTTGCTTTAATTTCAAAAACTTTTTATCGGTCATCGAAGTATAATGTATGACATTTAAACACAAAAAACAATATCCGCCAAATGTCCACTCTTTTGTCAAAAGGGTCTTTCAAATTGAGCAGTTTTATAAATTTTTTTTTTAATTCTTGAATAAAACACACAATTTGCTTTGATTTCAAAAAACTTTTTATTGGCCATTAAAGTGTAATGTATGACATTGAAACACAAAAAACAATATCTGCTAAATGTCCACCTCTTGCAGCTCCACAGATGTCCACTCTTTTGTCAAAATTTTCGATGATATTTTGGCATAATTACGGTTCTAACTCACCAATAACGCAAATTATTTCGTCCTTCAGCTCAGGAATTGATCGGAGATCATTCTTATAGACCTGGCTTTTCACGTAACTCCAGAGAAAATAGTCCAACGGTGTCAGATCACATGATCTTGGTGGCCAATTAACATCACCGTTTCCGGAGATTACAAGACATTAAATAATTCAACAATTTGAACGCGTTGTTGTATTGTATATAACTTCATTATAATAAATTTCATACACTACACTTCTCAAATGTCACAAGACCCAGGCAAGTTCGCGACGCCATCTGTATTTTATCCAAGATTTAAAAAAAAGCTCACAATTGAAAAAACCCTTTAGTTCGCTAGGTCATATATAGTTTTTGTATTGAGATTTTGTCTTTTTTAATCCAACTGGTGAGGAACAGTTTGCAATGCAACAAAACGCATTTCAAGAAATGCAAAAATTCCTTCCAGTACTGGCCACTAGCATCCAATTTCTCCTTTCAAACGAATTGGAAATATTTCATTGTACTTTTTAACGAAAGGTAGATTCAGAGCCTCGTAGTCATGACTGAAGAAATTGCATCGAAATTTTCCGGAAGTTGCGACATGAGACCATCTGAAATAATCATAAGTAGTATTTCTATTGAAACCTTTGAAGTTCAATTAATTTTTTTTGGGCATTCGATGGATTTGGCAAAGTTTTTATTTTCCATATAAACTCAAAGGGAAAGGGAAACGTTATAGAATTACGTATTTATCTAAAAAGCCAGAAAAGATTCAACAGCAGAAATAACCAATCGAGAAAATGGAAAAACAAAGTGTTTTTTTGAGGCTTGAACGCTTATCTTGGAATCCATGCTGCTTTCATATCCCATACGGGGAGTAGCTTGGCGTGCCTCTTCAATTCTCTCCTCTACCCTTTGCTACCTTAAATGGATCGACCTAAGGGGTATTGCTTTTTGTGTGTAAAAACTGAGCTATGTTTAATCGATGAAAACCGATGCATGAAATTATAATATTATCGGTTTTTCCGAATTCTCCAACAAAACGATATTTAATAAGATTTTTTTATATATAATTATACTTTTGAATTTATAAAATTATATACGAGGTTTGATTAAAAAATAAAGACAATTTTCATTTTGATTATAATTATAAATACTGTCCCTTTCAAAGTAATCCGCATTGAATAAAATATACTTTTGTCAATGTTTTTTTCCATTCTGCAAAATATTTGTGGAATTGCACATTTTGGGATATCCTTTAGCTCAATCAGTGATTTTGTCTTTATCTCCTCTATAAGTCATAAAACGTTGTTCTTTCAATGTCCTGTGCATTTTCAGGAACAGAAAACAGTTGGAAGGATTCATATCTGGTGAATACGGTGGGTGCGGCATAACGACGGTGCTGGTTTTAGCCAAAAAATCATGAATAAGTAGTGAAATATAAGCCATTGCATTATTGTGGTTCAGAATTCAAAAGTTGTTTGCCCACAATTATTATCGTTTTCTTCGAATTACCTCACAGAAACGAGGTAAAATCTAAAAAAAAAACTGTTTAAATGAAAAAAAATGCAAAGAGCCAGAAAATGTTAAAAAATTTTGTCTGTCAAACACAAACTGCCCATACAATATGGTTTGAAGTTTAAATGTACGCCGCAGACAGTGTCGCCCACGTAAAGAAAAAAGATGGGCTCAATCGAAAATAAACAGCTCGCGAAATAAAAAAACTTGTTATTTTTTAGTCAACTCTCGTATACAAAGCACTTCGTGTACGCTCGTTCAAAGAAAGGTGAATAACATAACACAAAATAACATGTCTATAGTAGATATAAGTATAAAATCACACTTTCACAGTAAACAATTTAATTCTCTCCATAATCATATTACACCAAGAAAGAGTATTTAAAGTCTTGTTTGCGCTCCCCTGAAGATGAGGTGAAAGCCTTGAAACCGGTAGAGTTATACCGTCACAAAAAAGTGGAATAAACAGTGTTTGATAAAAATAAATTACAATGTCTTTAAACCTCCACAACGTTAACATAAAGAACATATATACTTTTCTTTATATGGTTTTGGTCTAACATAAGTTACTATATTGTATAAACGTTACATCTTACTAAAACTGCCCTATTTTCTATTACCCATTTCTTAATTTCCGTTTTAAATTAACGGTATATTTTAATATCTCTTGGATGAAGAAAGACGAACATAACATCATCATCATTGCCGGGCCTCGCAGTCAAGAGTCGAGGATCCTCTCGCTACTCCAACGTCAGTCCTGAACCGTTCTCCCACGTCGATCATGTGATCTTCTGTGAAAGAACAGCCCGATCCTGGACGCGCACTCCATTCCGCAAATGCTAAAGACATATGGACCCTGCTGAGCCGCCTGGCCATGTTGACGCATATTTGCAGCGTGCAGACTGTTTCTCACACGTCTAGCCGCTGAGACGTAACCAGCCCGAGAACATATGGCTCTCCACCCCTCACGGTCCCGAGCCACCTGCTCCCAGTCCTCAGACGCCCCGCACAAAGTAAGCGACTTTCACGGACTGTCCTTATAGCGTTTCATCTGCCCACCAACTCTTCGCTTGCCCACCACTTCCCCGTGCAAGACGCGTTTTGGGAGTCTGTGATCGGCCATGCGAATCACATGCCCGGTCCACCGCAATTTCACCTTTACAACCACATCTTCTATAGGTTTACAGTTGGAGCGTTGCAGGACCGAAACATTTGTGCCACGATCACTCCAGTGGATCCGAAGAATTCGGCGAAGGAAACGCTGGTGGAAGATTTCGAGGTTTTGAGTGTGCCTTCTATAAGAAACCCAAGTCTCAGACTCTTGTAGACTTATATATTTGTGGACTCTGCTGTAGAACACTATGTCATTCAATCTAGCAACAGCCGCTGACACACTCCTGATGCAACTCCTCAGTTCATTATCAAAAGAAGAGTTCAAAGCCAGGATGCTGCACAGATATGTAAAGTTAGGCACGTTTTCCAGTTACACACCATTCACTCGAATGTCTGGTGAATAAATCACCTCATTCCCTGCAGAACAGGTTAGCACCTGAGTTTTCTTGACGTGAGTGAAAGGCCTGGTATATAAAACTCAAGAAATGTATAGATGGTTTAAGTGAATAATGTTTCGAAAGAAGGAAATGTAAAAAGTTAGAGAGTTGTACGAAGAGGTGCATGGATGTCGAATGGCGAAATATCTGTATCGAAATTGGAAAGTCTGGCGCTTTCCTCTCTGCCTATCATAACAGGAAAACGGTATGATGGTATATATGTACTATGCGTATCCAGAAAGTAAGTGTACTGAGGCTCTCACGACCGGATGCATTTTATTTTCGACATGTTGGCTACACTTCCGTGTAGCCTGACCCTTCCCCTCCACAACGAGACCGGTTCTAGGTCAGTACGTTGAAAAGTGTCGACGCGACAACATGTTTTGTGAAAAATGTCAATCCAATCTCCCGCCAAGTGCGAAATACGCGGCGTCATCCGTTATCTTTTTTGGAAGGGAAAACCTTCGGTTGAGGTTTATAATAAGGTGAAAACTGCATATGGTGATAAAGCTATGAATCGTACGAGTGTGTACAAGTGGTGTCGCGAGTTTAAAAACGATCACGTCACACCTCTTCACCCTCCGCCAAAAAGTTCAAAACCACAATTTCAGCCAAGAAAATCATGGCATCCGTGTTTTGGGACTGTCAAGGCATAATTTTAATTGAATATATGCCTCAAGGGGAGACCATCAACTCTGCAAGATACTGTGAGACCCTAAAAAAATTGCGGAGGGTGATTCAGAACAAGAGGAGAGGCATGCTGACAAAGAGAGTCTGCCTGCTGCACGACAATGCCAGACCACACATGGCCAACGCCACGAAGGAACTGCTGGCCTCGTTTAAATGGGATGTCCTGAACCATCCCGCGCATTCCCCTGACCTAGCACCTTCAGATTACTATCTCTTTACCTCCCTGAAGCTGCACATGGGTGGAAAAAGGTTTTCACCCGACGAGGAGGTAAAGGAGGAGGGGGAGAAGTGGACGGAGGGGTTGGCGGGAAACTACTTCGAGGAAGGCATCAAAAAGTTGATACCCCGCTTCACTACCTGCATTGAGATGAATGGCGACTATGTCGAAAAATAGCTTACATATGTACTACGGTAACCACGTAATTTTTTTGTTTAAATAAAAAAAATTGTAACCTACAAAAAATCAGTACACTTACTTTCTGGATATGCCTCGTATATAAATAAAGACTGATAATTATACTCGGCGTTGAGGGGCTGCCTACCTATCTATCTAAAAATATAAACGACGGCCCTGCTTCCCGTAAATTTCACCCCCGAGAGGCGGTGTGCCCAAGGCATCCTGGGGGGAGGCTTTGTAATATTTTTGATTTCCCTGAGTACACGAGCATTGCTCACAAATCTCCCACACCCTTTGTGTGCAGAGACATTTCCACTTTTATACCTTATTTATCTTCGTCTCTTTCCCTGAGCCTCTTTCGAAAAGGTCTTAATTGATTGATAAGGCGTGAAAGTGACAAATGTCAGTGAATAAAATCTGGTCTAGTTATATAATGTTATTACTTTTTCAATTTCGAAATTTAACTATCAAAAGAAGCAAAGCAGGTTGCTCGTAATAAAATCTCGGTCTCAAAACAGTTATTTTGCGTTATACTTCCGTTGTAAACAGTATAACGTGGCCATGTGGCAATCTCTTCCAACCAACCAGAAAGATATTAAAGGGACCTTAAGTGAAAAACAGACTGGAATATATTTCTTTAAAACTCTGGGGGTTCCACCGGGATTCGAACCCACAACCTTCGGATTGGGTGACAGACGTTTTACCAACTAGACCACGGAGATCTTTATTATGGTACGTAAGTA
The DNA here is from genome assembly GCA_949825065.1 of Odontocerum albicorne. Classification (NCBI taxonomy): domain Eukaryota; kingdom Metazoa; phylum Arthropoda; class Insecta; order Trichoptera; family Odontoceridae; genus Odontocerum; species Odontocerum albicorne. Next base: position 25,877,321 of record OX463861.1, read on the forward strand.
AATTTTAGACGAAAAATAGTTTCGAAATTAAGATTAATGTGGTAGAAATGGGAAATTTGCGTAGAATGTGTGAAATCAACAAACGTTTTAATTTTTGTAACACTTTTGATTTTTCGGTTCCCCTTTTAGAGCGCCCTTGAAAGGAATCAGTTCTCTATTAGAGCGCCCTTGAAAGGAATCTGTTCTCTATTAAAGCACCCTTGAAGGGAATCTGTTCACTATTAGAGCGCCCTTGAAGAGAATCTATTCTCTAAATGGCGAGATATAATTTTGTAATTTTATTATCATTTCATTACATTTTTTTACGTTTTTTATTATTCCAGAAGACAGAAGGAGAACATTTAAAAATAATGTAGATTGACAGAAAAAACAGTGATTTAAGTGAAGAAAGAAACACTTCAATGATTTGTTCTAAACTGGCGCTCGACAGTTCACAGCTCACAAGTTCACAGCTTAGCAGAACAAATGAAAATTCTACATGATGTAGACAACAACGACAAAGAAAGTATGACAATCTAAGCTCTTGAATGACAAACTCTTGTATGACAATCTAAGCTCTCCATACTGCTTGATTTGTCTTATCAAAAACGTGCATAGATAAGCAATTTTTCGTGATTGCGTATGACTGTTGGTCATCCTGTAGAGAAAAGACACCTGTGTGTGTATGTTGTTGTATCGTGCGCAAGCTATTGTACTTCAGAAAACACACATTCTTGATAGATAAAACTAAAAGTGGCGATGACAAGCAGATTTAAGTTCCAAGATGACAGGTGTAATCTGCTGTACCTTTTCGTTTGGTAGTGTTTTTTTAAATAGTGCTACTATATTTTTGCACCGCTTAGTAGCGCTATACGAATTTATGATAAGCAACATTATAAAAATAAATTCATGTGTTAAACGTTCTAAACTATGCTAGAATCCTTTTTAAAAATCTGCGATCCAACGGGAATCGAACCCGCAATCTCCAAGCTGGAAGACATGCGTCTTACCAATTTGACCACGGGGGCTGTTTAATAAAATACTAAAAAAATACATTTAAACAATATGTATACGATTAATGTCTCTCAGCGAACCTCTAGGATTTGAACCTGTTTGTGTATAATTTGCCGAACGAACGCGCCATATTCCCCACATTGACATTTCCAATTTCACCATACTCTCCCGACATGGTCGATTAATAAGGTCCGATAAATGGAATAGAGGGTGCCTGTTGATAAATTCATAACATTTCCCTCACAATGTCGGAGGGGCACTCGGGATAGGAGCGAGTGGCGGTCGATAATGAGTTATTTCCCCCGCTGAGCGGTGTCAATCAGAGGGTTTAATCAGACCCCGGGGCCGTGTCGATGAGCGCGATATTTCAAGGGAGGTGGTCCGCCCCCGGTAAGGGATGGCATATGTCAAATGTTAAAAGTACAAAACCGCCATTTTAAAAAAAATATCAATGGGATAAAAACTCGTAACCCCCAAAGGCGTCTTTACAACTTGAACACGTATGTCAAGATGGTAAACTGACTGTAAAATTTATTTTCTAAATTCCAATTATACGACACGAACCAAGCTATAAGATAATTCATAACAGCGTATAAATGTCAAAATTGGTGTGTAAAATGAAACAAGGACGTGAATAATTGATTAAACCTCTTTTCCCTGTGATGTGTAACTAGTGCACATTGCTTCTAAAAACTTTAATATCTCTATAAATATATAAAGACTGGGTTCAGACTTTAGGTATTCCTCCGTAATACATTCACGCGTTGAATGAAAAAAATAATATTAATAACAATTAGCACTTATCGACCACATTAGAGATATTTTGTGAAAATCGGGAATAAATTCACCAATACAATAAAACGTGTGCCAGTGTGTGACGTAAGTATATTCATTCTAAAAATCCACCATGGGTGAGGAAGCGACGCTATTCACGTCTCACTCTCACTCTACTTCGGTATATGGGAACGCAAGAAATATAATCTCAGTTTGCTCGCTTCTCTCGCTTCAGTAGCTTTCGGGTATCTATTTGAGGTGGTCGCTTTGCCCATTTTGTGTACGTCGGCCGAAGTTTTTTCATGTTTTTAGCAATTAAATTTCAATTATTATCACTTGTGACTTCAAATTTAATTAATTTACCGATTGGCTATGATTATTCTTATTTTTCTGATTTAAAATCTCTCATTTTTACATGTGTATTGATGTGTGTTGAATGCACAGCACCGGAACGCGCTGATTTTTTTAACACAGGAAGGGAAAGGTTAAGATTGAATGTGAGCATAAAATTAATGTGTTGTAATTAGGAGAAAGAGAACATTTACTCGGTTGAGGTGGTTTAGACGTATTGAACGGATGGGTAAGAAAAGACGGACTTGACAGAATGACTGAAATTTAAAATGCAAGTCGTGGAGGACAACAAATAACACTTTTATCAATCAACGATTGCTTTAATATGCATTTAATCAACGTTTGCTTTAATATGGTTTTGATAAATAATGATGTATAAAGAAGATTATGGGATAAACTGTTGATTTATTTGAATTGATGCGGTTCCCTAAGGGTTGACTCACGTAATGCATACTCGTGTCTCATATCTTATCAAATTTACTTAGCGGTTAAATTGAGAAGATGATCGAATTGGTATTCAGTATTCATTGAGCCACAGTTATCAATTTCAGTTCTGTTCTCGTTAAAGTTGTTATGATGGTAAACTTTAAGTCTTCTCTTAGAACGTTGACGAAAGTATCGTATTTGCTGTGCTTCAACAGCACGACACTCGTTCGCTTCTTCTTCAGTCTCTTGCTGTTGTTGCACTTAACTCACGTAATGCATACTCGGTCTCATATCTTATCAAATTTATAAGATTTTTTTAAATAAGAAATTTTTATCAAAATATTTAAAAAAAATAGTCGCACTAACATCCATAAATATAGATGTCATAGATACTGTTAATTATTAACGTTTGAATTATTAATCTCATAGTTAAAAATTATTATTTTTAATATTGTCGTCTTCGAATCTTCTCCCTGACTCCATCCCAGCTCACTGTCTGCGAAGACTGTTGGGGTCAGCTCTCCTCGTCCTCAGGCTGTATGCTCTTCTGTCCCGGACTACGTCCTCCAGGCCGTGTCTCTGAATCATGTTATCTTTTTGCACCACCCATGAATTCTTTGGTCTTCCTCTGGTTGTTATTCGAGGAAGATCCATGGATATTGCCTGGTTCACAATGTGATAGGGTGCTCTGCGTCCCACGCGCCCATACCATCTCAATCGCCTCTCCTCTATCTTACTGTTGATGTCTGTAACACCTAGGCTTCCATGAATGCGTGAGTTTTTTATTTTGTCTCTTAGGGACACACCAGCTGACCATCTTAGCATGCGCATTTCAGCAGTTTCTAGTTGCCTAGAGTAAGAGTTATACATCGTCCAGCATTCGGAGCCATAGAGGAGTGCGGGTCTTACAATCGTTTTGGTATACTTTTCCTTTTAACTTTACTGGCATTTTTGGATCACATACGAGGTAAAGGAGGAGGTGGAGAAGTGGACGGAGGGGTTGGCGGGAAACTACTTTGAGGAAGGCATCAAAGAATTGATACCCCGCTTCACCACCTGCATTGAGAGGAATGGTGACTATGTCGAAAAATAGCTTACATATGTACTACGGTAACCACGTAATTTTTTTGTTTAAATAAAAAAAATTGTAACCTACAAAAATTCAGTACACTTACTTTTTAGACATACCTAGTAGAACTCCCGTCATTGATCTAAACTTCATCCATCCCACACTAATTCTATGTGTTACATCTGCTGCACATCCTCCATCGCTATAGATGAGTGACCCAAGATACTTAAAGGAGTCACACTTTGTCGTCTTCGAATAATAAAATTATTGTCATATGGTTTAATTAAATAAATAAGAATAGATCCAAATGTAAGAAAAGCAAAGTAGGCTGTCACTATTGGAAGCAACAATGTGAGAGACGAACAGTAGAGGAAACCATCGAGCATCGCGCTGCACATACGCATTAAAAGTCTGATTTTCGACAAGTGCAAGAACAGCAATAGACTGAAGAAGAAGCCAACGAATGTCGTGCTGTTGAAGCACAGCAAATACAATACTTTCGTCAACGTTCTGAGAGAAGACTTAAAGTTTACCATCATAACAACTTGAACGAGAACAGAATTGAAATTGATAACTGTGGCTCAATGAATACTAAATACCAATTCAACCATCTTCTCAATTTAACCGCTAAGAGATCTCCTACCAAAATATTCAAACATTGCTGCCATAAAAGAACTGTTCTTCTTAAAGATGAAAATGAACAACGACGTCGGGTTCTCAGCTTCTGATGGAGTTATTAAGCAATCCAAATTTTCTGGGCTACCAAAACTTCAAAGCCAACATTTGTACTTAAAACTTTTTCAGCACTTTTTATTTTTCTGCCTTTCAGGTTAACAACTCAATTGATATTCTGTGATTTTCCAAGAGTAACACTTAGGTAAATAATAACAACCAAGACTTGTTATTCAGTGATTATTATAGTTTTATTTTATCATTTATGAGACGACAAAATGTATCGTGAGTATATTATATATATTATACATAACTTTATCTAGACTGGAAAAGTTTTCATATACGATTGATTACATACAACTAAAATCACACTTTAGATGCTGAGCAATAAAAAAATTAATATTAAAAGTTCAGAAAATTTTCAAAAAAGAGAGAAAACCAAAGTCAATATGAAAAGAAAACAAAACATTAACCTTTCCCTTCCAATGCTAAAAAAATCCGCGCGTTCCGGTGCTGTGTATTCAATACACATGTAAAAATGAGCTATTTAAAATAGGAAAAATAAGAATATTCATAGCCAATCGCTTAAATTAATTAAATTCGAAGTCAAGGGTGATAAAAATTGAAATTTAATTGCTGAAAACATGAAAAAAACATCGGCCGACGTTCACAAAACGGGCGAGGAAACCACCTCAAACGAATGCTTGTGAGAAGCGAGCGAACTGAGATTCTATTCTTGCGTTTCCATATACCGAAGTAGAGTGAGAGTGAGTCGTGAATAGCGTCGCTTTCTCAACCAAAGCGGTTTTTAAGAATTAATATACCTATGTCACACACTGGCACACGTTGATTGTATCGGTGAATTTATTCCCAATTTTCACAACATATCTCTGATGTGGCCTATAAGTGCTAATTATTATTAATATTATTTTTTTCATTCAATGCGTAAATGTATTACGGAGTATAACCTAAAATCTGAACTCAGTATTTATTATATTTATAGAGATATTAAAGTTTTTAAAAGCAAAGTGTACTAATTATTTATTAGTTCACATCACAGGGAAGGATGGGCTAATGGAGTTGTCCTTTCTGGGCCTCGTAGTCGAGTATCCCCTCGCCATTCCAACATCAATTCAGTAAGAAGCGATGATGTGCCATGACGTTTGTTTTTTAAGTAAGTAAACCGTTGCACACTTGCAAACTCACTGGCCACACCGCTGTACTGGATCCGATGGCACACTTGAAGTGAGACGATATGAACACACCGGCAATTTTTTATTTGAAAGAATATATATAATTCAATCCATAGGTGTCCTTAACATATATCTTGCATATGAATACAAGTCGAAAAAAATACATGTGCCGTTTGGTGGGAGTAACGTAGCACAGGGTTCAAACCGGTTACCTTCCACACTGAAATTCAGTACGTTACCGCGCGGCTATACATCTGTAGGGAATACCGTCGTCCCTGAATATTGTCAACACGCACGGTCAACGACCGACGAAACGACCTTCGGACATGTCCAAAGGTCGCATACCAGAACATTAATATTGTTTACTCGCAAATACTATTTACGACACATTCCACAGTAGAAAGAGAACACATCACGCCGTCTCGCCGTTTCGCCAACAAATATTCTACCCACTATATTATTATTCGCAACGTCTGCGACCACCTCTGCACGCGCAGGAGTGAGATAAAAATATATTACGGACGCACTCACGCGCCCCGTTCTGAATATGAATACCTACTTATCGATAAATAAAGAATCACATATTATTAATCACTTGACCATTCATCGCTGTTTACTATTCATTGATTATTCACTCTCACTTTCCGCATTGCTAATCGAGGTATTTTATTTAAATACCAAACAAGAATCATAATCATCAGCACGTCCTACTAGGACACCCGCTAAACATCCATGATATACGTAGTAACTAGCGCGTGTCACTTGTGATCAGGTTAATCGATGTATAGCAAATTGCTACTTTAATCCACTTTTAAATGTGGCAATTGAAATCCCAAATTCGTCCAACTCAAATAATCCCATGTTGAACGCAGAGCAATTTCTATTGATTAATTAATTAATCGAATAATTTGTGTTCGCGCTGCGTAAATTGAAGCGCTTGTTCAACCTAGATATATTTTGTTTTGACAATTCATAGTTCGTTCAACCTAGGTATACTTTGTTTTGACAATGTATAGTTCATTCAACCTAGCTATATTTCGTTTTGACAAAATAAATAATGGGTCATAAATTTCATATTGTAAACTGTTTTGTATGTGTTAATTTAAGTTTTTTTTTTTCCATCATTTATATTATTATGCAATTTTCCTGTCAGGATAGGCAGGAAAAACAGAGTACCAGACTTATCTATCTCAAAACACATCCATGACCCCTTCTACATCCATACATTCTTCATACAACTTCAACGATAAGTGACTGTCTACGTTTCTTTCTAAATATCATTAACTTGTTCCAACAGTACTTTCCTTTCCTTTTGTCTTTCTCTCACACGCTTTCCACTCACATTTGCACTACATATATATTTGTTATTCTTTCTTCATTCAATCGTTTTACATGCCCAAACCATTCACTTGATCCAGCTACACTTTCCTTGATGATATAGTAAGGGATGAATATTTTTGGTCTTTCTGAAGTGATGATGTGTGAGGAGTTGAATTTCGCAAGATGTTTCCAGTTGCAGTTGAGTGTCACTGTCAGGTTGATGAGAGCGTGCAACGGGGTTTTGTTTCTGTGTAATCAAAAATCGGAAAGAAGTATCGATTTATTTTTTTCATGCTAAATATCCTCAGTGAGATACAGGCAAAAGCCCAGTTTACTGGGTATACGACAAATGAAAGGCAACAAACCCAGATCCATTAAAATTGTATGTCCAAATCAAATTATCTGTTGTTTTTCTCAAATTGTGTATATTTCTTGTCATGTGTAATAATAAATAAATAAAATCTACCACGCTTACCACTCACATTGGCACTGCATACTTGTTTTGTTATTATTTTTTCATTCATTCATTCTATATGCCCAAACTATCTTAAAGTGCTCTTCTTCACCTTACTCAACACATCAGCCTAAAATTCACATTCATATCTTATCATTTCATCCCGTATTCTGCTATATATTGCCACTACTTGTATTCTTCTCAATACCTCACATTTTTACAGTATTTATTCAGCTTCACCCAGTCCTTTTCCACGTCCACGTTTCGCTCTCATAACGCAAAGTTAGCACCAAAATACTATACTAGACTATCATCTTATCAAATTTTGATACCGTCCGGTTTGAGTATATGTATTTATATTTATACTATAAATAAATTAAATATGTACCAGTCAACCCTGTTAAGTAAGCTTTGATGCTGCCAGCAATTGATGACTGCTTATTGCTTAAGGTTATATTGCGTCACCGATACCACCTTAGCAAGGGAGGCTCTGCACCCGGGGGATGCTTTGATTAGCTACGCACTTAGTTGTTGTTTTATGTCCGTAATATCCTATTTTATGTCGAAGGAACAAAACAAAGTAACGCGGCACAGTAATACGAGGGTTTATTCCTCGCTATTAAATCTATTAAAAGAATAAAAACGATGCTGTCTCTTCTGGAAGCTATAAGAAGGTTTAAGATGGTTGTAAACGATACGTTAAATGGTGGAGGCTAAGTGGATTAGGAATTGGTGTAAAGTGACTGTCGGAAGCGAAGGGTTCTAGAACTTTTTTCTTTATATCTTTGTTTTATTGTTCACAATACAACTTTTACAATTTACATATTTGTAACAGAATGGCAAACTTATGTACAGTACTCAGTAAAAAGTAATAAATTTTTTTGTTTTATGTTGTTTCAGGTAAGCACGTCTTGAAAAAGAAAACTCTGCAAGATTTCAGGTATTCCACTCCCTTATTTCAGGTAGTATACTCCTTTATTTTATGTAGCGTTAAATAATATTTTTTCCCATACCAGGAAATAAAACAGTTATCAAACATTCCAAATACTCGTATTAACTGTCTTTATTTAGTTGGTTCATTTTATGTAATATTTAACTAGCTTACGTGTGTTTGTTCCGTTATGATTTCAAAGTTATAAACAAAAATTATAACATAAGTCTTTAAAAAGAAATTTTTCAGGAATCTGAAAAATATAAAAAAAGAAGCATTTTTCAGGTCCTGAAATCAGTACTCGTTTAAGCCAAAACTTCTCAATATATACGAGTTTAATCTTTTATACACGTGCATATTTTTTTTAAAGACAAACTGTTTATATCAGCCATTTCGCTAACTCATTACCTGTTCTGAGACAATTGACTTACACCCTTGAAATTTACAAACGAACACAGATAAATAACGCAACAAGATCAAAACGTAGCAGCTCTTAAGATTTGAAAACAGTCAGCAAAATAAATTTTAAAAATCGAAGCCAAATTTCATTAAAATAAATACAAAATTGACTTAAGCTAGGTTCAGACTAGCATAATTTGCGCCGCGCAAATTGAATCGAATATGGTAAATACGTTATTTATACTTTTATATAAAACTGTTTTTGCGCCAGATAACCGCGTTAATTGAGTCATTTTGCACACTCACCACAACTCGATTACGTTTTACGTCAAATTTTGTGAGTATTGGCGCACTACGTTTACCCGTGCGGCGTAAATTACGTTTCAAACTGAACGTGTTGAACTGGCATAGGATACGCAAACGTCAACACTTATTTGAGGTGATACAATTTTTAAAACTGAGGCGCTACTGAATTTTAGCTGATTGTTTTGCATATCCACAACACTCTAACGTAAATTTAATTGAGTCGCGTAATTTCCGTTTGTTATTTATATTTGCGTAAATCTAACTTAAGGCATGTGTTCATTGACAACTTTTATTTTAAATCTTAAACGGTTGTATAATTCGGTCATTGTTTAGTCGTTTTAGCAGCTGACACCTACATAAACGAATAGAACACAAAATAGAAAGTTATTAAAAACCATTTTTAGCTGAAAACACACCAATGGTGCTGGAATTAACTAAATTCGTAAAAAATGTGTAAAAAAATTTTTTTGTTGTATTTTTTTTTACTACACATGACAAGAAATATACATAATTTGCGAAAAAACAACAGGTAATTTAATTTAGACATACATTATTTTAATGGATCTGGGTTTGTCACCTTTCATTTGTCGATCCCCAGTAAACTAGGCTTTTGCCTGTATCTCACTGAGGATATTTAGCATGAAAAAATAAATCGATACTTCTTTCCGATTTTTTATTACACAAAAACAAAACCCCGTTGCACGTTCTCATCAACCTGACAAACAGTGACACTCAATTACAACTGGAAACATCATGCGGAATCAAACTCCTCACACATCATCACTCCAGAAAGACCAAACTTGTTCATCCCATAATATACCGCACACAATCATAAGAATAAAAATTAACACAAAAATATACAGAAACACAAATACAAAACAACAAAAATCAAAACAACAAGAAGAAACCCACACTAAGAGCCCACACAAAACTTTTCCACACGTCATTCATCCTGAAAGCCCAAATACTCAAAATCCTGTCGCAATTTATTTTCATTATTTTGTGAAGATGATTTAATATGATACACCTGGCAGGCTCATTGCTACATAGTATTTTTTTCCAATCAACCAATTCATCTTGGAAATATTTAACTTTGATCCATGACAGATTTGACAAAGAAAATATATATGTATTCATTTAAATTTAAGTAAAAAAACTAATTGAACAATCTCTATCAAAAATGGTAGAATTTAAGCAAAGGAATTCATTTTAGGGTAAAGAAAATTTGGATTAAAGAACATTCTAAATAATGTACCATTTTTTTCTTTCCTCTCTTAAACATAAATAAGGGTGGCGCACATCTGACAAAGTGCGTTTCAGAGTCTCGCCGAATGAACCGCAAATGAAGATTTATAAAATGTGTTGTGATCTATTGGTATACAAATAAGGCTCTCACCACTTGATCAAAGAAAACGCCCGTGTTCTGATATAAACTGGAATTGTTCACGAAAATATGAAGGATTTATAAGCTGCGATATCATTATTTTTTTAATATTTGTTATTACAAATGCAAGGGTTATAGCAATGCAGAATGCTTCATCCCAGTGATTACTTGTATTTAAAAGCTTTCATAGTTGGACAAAGTCAGAAAAATATTTGTTATTACAAATGTAAGGGTTATAGCAATTCAGAACGGTTCATCCCAGTGATTACTTATATTTAAAAGCATTTATAGTTGGATAAAGTCAGAAAAATATTTGTTATTACAAATGCAAGGGTTATAGCGATGCAGAATGCTTCATCTCAGTGATTACTTGTATTAAAAAGCTTTCATGGCTGGACAAAGTCAGAAAAATATTTGTTATTACATATGCAAGGGTTATAGCAATGCAGAACGCTTCATCCCAGTGATTACTTGTATTAAAAAGCTTTCATAGTTGGACAAAGTCAGAAAAATATTTGTTATTACAAATGCAAGGATTAAAGCAATGCAGAACGCTTCATCCCAGTGATTTCTTGTATTTAAAAGCTTTCATAGTTGGACAAAGTCAGAAAAATATTTGTTATTACAAATGCAAGGGTTATAGCAATTCAGAACGGTTCATCCCAGTGATTACTTATATTTAAAAGCATTTATAGTTGGATAAAGTCAGAAAAATATTTGTTATTACAAATGCAAGGGTTATAGCGATGCAGAATGCTTCATCTCAGTGATTACTTGTATTAAAAAGCTTTCATGGCTGGACAAAGTTAGAAAAATATTTGTTATTACATATGCAAGGGTTATAGCAATGCAGAACGCTTCATCCCAGTGATTACTTGTATTAAAAAGCTTTCATAGTTGGACAAAGTCAGAAAAATATTTGTTATTACAAATGCAAGGATTAAAGCAATGCAGAACGCTTCATCCCAGTGATTTCTTGTATTTAAAAGCTTTCATAGTTGGACAAAGTCAGAAAAATATTTTTTATTACAAATGCAAGGGTTATAGCAACGCAGAATGCTTCATCCCAGTAATTACTTGTATTTAAAAGATTTCATAGTTTGATAAAGTCAGAAAAATATTTGTTATTACAAATGCAAGGGTTATAGCAATGCCGAACGCTTCATCCCAGTGATTGCTTGTATTTAAAAGCTTTCATAGTTGGACAAAGTCAGATAAATATTTGTTATTACAAATGCAAGGGTAATAGCGATGCAGAATGCTTCATCTCATTGATTACTTGTATTTAAAAGTTTTCATAGTTAGACAAAGTCAGAAAAATATTTGTTATTACAAATGCAAGGATTATAGCAATGCAGAACGCTTCATCCCAGTGATTACTTGTATTTAAAAGCTTTCATGGCTGGACAAAGTCAGAAAAAGATTTGTTATTACATATGCAAGGGTTATAGCAATACAGAATGCTTCATCCCAGTGATTACTTGTATTTAAAAGCTTTCATAGTTGGACAAAGTCAGAAAAATATTTGTTATTACAAATGCAAGGGTTATAGCAATTCAGAACGGTTCATCCCAGTGATTACTTATATTTAAAAGCATTTATAGTTGGATAAAGTCAGAAAAATATTTGTTATTACAAATGCAAGGGTTATAGCGATGCAGAATGCTTCATCTCAGTGATTACTTGTATTAAAAAGCTTTCATGGCTGGACAAAGTCAGAAAAATATTTGTTATTACATATGCAAGGGTTATAGCAATGCAGAACGCTTCATCCCAGTGATTACTTGTATTAAAAAGCTTTCATAGTTGGACAAAGTCAGAAAAATATTTGTTATTACAAATGCAAGGATTAAAGCAATGCAGAACGCTTCATCCCAGTGATTTCTTGTATTTAAAAGCTTTCATAGTTGGACAAAGTCAGAAAAATATTTGTTATTACAAATGCAAGGGTTATAGCAATTCAGAACGGTTCATCCCAGTGATTACTTATATTTAAAAGCATTTATAGTTGGATAAAGTCAGAAAAATATTTGTTATTACAAATGCAAGGGTTATAGCGATGCAGAATGCTTCATCTCAGTGATTACTTGTATTAAAAAGCTTTCATGGCTGGACAAAGTCAGAAAAATATTTGTTATTACATATGCAAGGGTTATAGCAATGCAGAACGCTTCATCCCAGTGATTACTTGTATTAAAAAGCTTTCATAGTTGGACAAAGTCAGAAAAATATTTGTTATTACAAATGCAAGGATTAAAGCAATGCAGAACGCTTCATCCCAGTGATTTCTTGTATTTAAAAGCTTTCATAGTTGGACAAAGTCAGAAAAATATTTTTTATTACAAATGCAAGGGTTATAGCAACGCAGAATGCTTCATCCCAGTGATTACTTGTATTTAAAAGATTTCATAGTTTGATAAAGTCAGAAAAATATTTGTTATTACAAATGCAAGGGTTATAGCAATGCCGAACGCTTCATCCCAGTGATTGCTTGTATTTAAAAGCTTTCATAGTTGGACAAAGTCAGATAAATATTTGTTATTACAAATGCAACGGTTATAGCGATGCAGAATGCTTCATCTCAGTGATTACTTGTATTTAAAAGTTTTCATAGTTAGACAAAGTCAGAAAAATATTTGTTATTACAAATGCAAGGATTATAGCAATGCAGAACGCTTCATCCCAGTGATTACTTGTATTTAAAAGCTTTCATGGCTGGACAAAGTCAGAAAAAGATTTGTTATTACATATGCAAGGGTTATAGCAATACAGAATGCTTCATCCCAGTGATTACTTGTATTTAAAAGCTTTCATAGTTGGACAAAGTCAGAAAAATATTTGTTATTACAAATGCAAGGGTTATAGCAATGCAGAACGCTTCATTCCAGTGATTACTTGTATTTAAAAGCTTTCATAGTTGGAAAAAGTTAGAAACATATTTGTTATTACAAATGCAAGAGTTATAGCAATGCATAACGGTTCATCCCAGTGATTACTTGTATTTAAAAGCTTACATAGTTGGATAGTCAGAAAAATATTTGTTATTACAAATGCAAGGGTTATATAGCAATGCAAAACGCTTCATCCCAGTGATTACTTGTATTAAAAAGCTTTCATAGTTGGACAAAGTCAGAAAAATATTTGTTATTACAAATGCAAGGATTATAGCAATGCAGAACGCTTCATCCCAGTGATTACTTGTATTTAAAAGCTTTCATAGTTGGACTAAGTCAGAAAAAACTTTCATAGTTGGACAAAGTCAAAAAAAGCTATTCGAACATAACTAACAAACTTAACGTAAAAGCACCATCATCTAAATTGATCATCCATTATATTATGTAATATCCAAAGAGAACTTAGAGACATAAAACACGATTATAATTCCAATTTATGATCTATATTGACAGATTATCTGCTCCTTAGTATACCTGGTATTGTGGGGGATGAAGGGCTGTCACTGAGGGGAGAGCCTCCCCTTGTGGCACCCCTCAGTGACAGCCGTATTCAACTCGGTGCCATTATTCTGCTTGCTGGTGCTATTCAGAAACTGGTGGATGTGACAGATTATACAGGAGAGATAACGAGGGGAAATTGGCATGTCGTTAATGTTCTAAGACAGGAAATTTGCTTTCCTGCAATTATGATTGCGTCATTTGTTGAAACTACAATGTTTATGATTGAGATGAAGTAAATTTGTCAGTGGAATCCAGTGCTATACCGTTTATGTATTCATACATATATTATTACGGCGTGTCCCTTGCGGAGTAATTATTTTAATTTCCATAGCGTTGTTTAGGGAGAAGGCTCCCATAACTCGGGAATCAAACATAATATAAATAATTTATAAGAGTTGTTACAGAAAAAAAAGTAACAAGTTAACTGTAAGTATGAGAAATTGTTGGCATCAGCCATTAGATTAACCCTTATCTTAACAAAGTTCAATTTATCCAAATATTAACGTTTTTCTTTCGTGATTCCTTGTTATATGGTAAGTTATGAAGGAAATTTGAAGGGAAAAAAATCACAACTTTTCATTATAGTTTTTTTTTATATGTAACACCCACGTTACATTGCCAAAATATCAATTTTTATGAAACACAAAAAGCGCCATAAAATTAATCTATAATCTAAAACAAGAACAATATTTACATAGCTGAATTATCAACAACTAAAATGGTTCGAATAATTTTTCTCTACATGTAGTGATTAATAAGATATTTAAAGATTATTTACCCCAATTTTTAAAACTCGCCCTCACTGTCCAGACATGTTGACCCGATGTCGTTTGAAAGCTTTTAGTGTTGTAAATATTTATCACCAGACGATACCACTGCACACAATAGTGCATGTATAGTATTTGAATGTGTTGCCATATTTGAAATTACGTTAGAATTTCTGGATTTAAAAAAAAACTAAATTAGTGTAATATCTGTGTTACAATGCTATGGTAAAGGTTAAGTAATTTCCCGTATCTGTGTAAGTTTATAAAAAAACATTTGTTAAGTAACCCCAGAAAACTTATTAAAGAAAGATGAACTACAAATAAATCTTTGTAGATCTTCTGGTATATGATGGAGCACATGGAGCGTTATAAATATTTGTAGTATACACATATGATCATAATTTTTTAAAAGACTTTTCATAAACACTCTTCAAGTCTTCTTATTCTTCTTCCTCTTCGTCTAAGTCGTATGACCTATTTGTGACGATGGGCTGTCCTGGGATGATGACGTCCAGCTGTCCTTCTACCTCGGTGGCCCTCCTGGTAATCTCCTGCTGCTAGGGTTTTCAGTCTTAGCGATTCTTGCCAGTATAATATCCTCCATGTGGTCCACATGTTCCCTCCAGAAGCCCCTTCTGCTTCTTCCCTACCTCAATATGTGTTCAACACCACACACAGACCTTATCGTCTCATTTCTGATCCGATCTTTAAGAGTTCTGCCTGCGATGGAGCGTAGGGTTCTCATTTCTGCCACTCTGAGAAGTTTTTTTGTCCTGTTCGTATCGGCTCGCACTTTTATCCCATATGTCATGATGGGATGGACGCATGTCTTATATATCCTGACCTTACTTTTGGTTAACATGTGTTTGTTTCTCCATATAGTGTCCCGCAGGCAGCCAGCCCAAACTGTCGCTTTATTAGTTTCTGCTCGTACTTCACTATATAGGTCACTGTTGCTGAAGATCTTTACACCTAGGTAAGTGAATCGCATTACTTGCTCGATGGGTACGCTATCGATGATCAGTTTGCATCTGAGGGGCTCTTTTGATATTGTTAAGCACTTTGTTAACTATTCAAGTGTTTCGGGCAATACCCTAGAGCTGATAGATGAGTAGAATACATCTCTATACTTTTCTATCCATGCACACACTGAAGAACATTAAAAAAAAGAACACTAGTAAAAATTAAAAGAAATAATAAATTTGATAAGAAAAAAAACTATTTATAAATTTGTTTCCATCAGCAACTTAAATGTATAATAGATTCCAAGATCCTCATACCCCTCCTTACGCTTAGAGGGTAGTCTCCGAAAACACCTAGAAACAACCTTTTACAATGGACCGAAATTAACTTTTGCTAGCTTCAGACGAGCGCTTTTTATACAAATTACTCTTATAATTACGTTGCCTGTGTTTTAATATAAAATTGCATTGTGCGTCAGATATTATGGTAACTCAGTCATATTTAACGCATTTTTTTAGTATTCTGAGTCCCTACGTTCGCCTGTGCAACGTAAATTACGCATGCGTTTCCAGTCAATACGGACGCAGTACATATATTCAAATCTGAACATGTTAGACTGACAGAATACGCAAGCGCATGACTCACATAGAATACGCCAGCGTGAATCTTTTCTTCTCTTTTAACTTGCTGACAGGAACGTCACTAACTTAAATATATACTCGTAAGAAGGCACCCTCGCATCCCTCCTCACGCTTAGAAGGTTGTATCTCAACATGCCCAACATAAACCTTGTAGGATAGAGGCACGGGTAAAAACCGCACTCACGCAAGTGGAGATATCTCAAAAAAATAAAAATATTCGGCACGCCATTGTACGTCATGGGAGCCAAATAAGCATATTGCCTTTGGGCAAAAGAGGTTTTAACTCTAGGGATGGTGAACATTTCATTAGTTGCCATGCGTGTCATGTGTCTCTGCTGAGTCTGCATCTTCCCTTCCTCTCGATGGTAGTGCCAGATAACGGATTTGAGATGCAAATTGGCTATGTTCAGGACCCGATACTCTCTGAAAAGCTTTGTCGTGGAATACCGGGCAGGAAGATTATAAATTATTTTCACAATACAATGCATATGCTCCACAGTCTACCTTGCTATGTACCAGCACACTGTAGATATATCTAACAACATCTACCCCATAAATCACATAAAAGACAAGCATCACAATGATGTCTGAAGCCATGCGGTGGTATGCCTTGTCACTTCTTGCCAAATTGCGATATTATGAACATTTTCATATATCAATCTAATTTTGCACTTCAATGGTTTAACTAAATTAACGTTACCGCCCTTCGCTGATTGAACAGCTTGGTTAGTTGTCCCGATGAATACCGTTAATTGGCACTGAGTGGCATTTAAGTGTATCGGCTGATACCGGGCGGGCTAAGGGTGTGGATTCATAGCCTGGAATATGCTGATTACGACCCGCTCCACTCTGGGGTTGAAAGTGGTTCAATTATTCAACACTGTATGGGAACACACATACAGCTCTATTATTAACCCTGTGGTATCAAATTAGGGTCCCCATAATAAAATTTGCCAAAAATTATTGTATTAAATTTTCACTAAGTAATTATTCGCAATTTTCTAATATCTCGACGTTTTTCCTCTCTATCCAAAGCAGAATCTTAATAAACCAAAGCCTCATTTTACCCTTAATCAACTATGGGGATGTTTATTATCTCGATGCTAATGAGGAGTTGTTGGATGCACTGAAGACGCTCCAACTAATATATAAATCGTTTATTTTTAATTTTTAATAAATATGGTCATAAATGAGATTATTTAGGCATGTGGAATAAATGATAGGAGAAATACTTATATATATATTATAGTACAAATCTGAATGGAAGGGGCGTGAGATTTCTTCGCTGTTGAATTTTAATCCAGGCAATTTCGGAAATATGATTATACTTGTACATATATACCATCATGTCATTTCCCTGTCGGGATAGGCAGAGGGGACAGAGCACCACACTTTCTATCTCAATCCATATCTTAAGCCGTTTGATTTAAGCACTTTCGGAAATGTGATCATACATAAATACATACTCGAATATGATAAACCATCATGACATTTCCCTATCGGGATGGACAGAGGAGACAGAGCACCATACTTTCTATCTCAATCCACCTCTCAAGCCATTTGACTTAAGTTCTTTCGGAAATATGATCATACATACATGTATATCATCATGACATTTCCCTATCAGGATGGTCAGAGTACCACACCTTCTATCTCAATCCACCTCTTAAGCCGTTTGACTTAAGTACTTTCGGAAGTATGATCATACATACATGTATATCATCATGACATTTCCCTATCAGGATGGACAGAGTACCACACCTTCTATCTCAATCCACCTCTTAAGCCGTTTGACTTAAGTACTTTCGGAAGTATGATCATACATACATGTATATCATCATGACATTTCCCTATCAGGATGGACAGAGTACCACACCTTCTATCTCAATCCACCTCTTAAGCCGTTTGACTTAAGTACTTTCGGAAGTATGATCATACATACATGTATATCATCATGACATTTCCCTATCAGGATGGACAGATTACCACACCTATCTCAATCCACCTCTTAAACCGTTTGACTTAAGTTCTTTCGGAAATATGATCATACATACATGTATATCATCATGACATTTCCCTATCAGGATGGACAGAGTACCACACCTTCTATTGTTTCCTATCCTTTCTACTATATTAAATATTTAGGGAGTTTTTAAGTAATATATTCAGACATGGGATTTTAAATGAGAAAAAAATACAGTTCAAATAGGTTAGTAATATTGAATGGGCGGGGGACATTTATAATTGAGTAAACATCATACGGCGCGTATAAGGCATCCAAAGATAACATTATCAAGGGTTTATCTTCCGTTTCACACATGTAAGGCTGTTATTAGTATGAATTTTATAAAACTGTTAAAAACCTAGGAGTGCTAATACATAAAACTGTCTCATGGCGAGATCAAATAAATGAGGTAAGCCAAAGGATCTTCTTCAGCATTCATTCCCTTAAAGTGTTGCAAAGATTCCTTCCAACCAAAACCAAAATTTTACTCGTACAATCTCTGCTCTTACCGATTCTGGACTATGCGGACGTATGTTACTTGGATGTTACAGAGGAACAACTGGACAAATTACAGCGTCGTCAAAATCTGTGTTTAAGATTCATTTTCAACCTACGTAAGTACGATCATATAGCTTCATACCAGAATGCATTGAACTGGTTGAATGTTAGAAATAGACGTCAAATTCACATACTGTCTCTATTGTATAATATCCTTAACTGTCCCGCCACCCCCTCTTATCTCGCCGAAAATTTTCAGCGTCTTTCCAATCATGAATTAGCGCTACGCTCAAACAGAGATTGTTTATTGGGCTTTCCAGTTCACCGCTCCTCTTTCTTTACGTCGTCCTTTACTGTCCATGCAGTGAGACTCTGGAATCAGTTACAAACCAATATAAGACTCGCTCCGTCCTTGACATGCTTTAAGGAAGCGACAGAAAAACTATTAATTTCTAGTCAATAACATAACGTGTTCAATTCCTGATTTTTCTTTTCCTTTCCTCTCCACCATCCTTTCCTTTCCTTTTGATTGATGATATCTCACTTTATATGAAAAATAATGTTCGGGTGATTGTCCGTCTTTGTGGGGTTCGTGGGCATGTGCTCACGTATGTGCTTATGGATTTCGTGGGGATGAATAGTCATTTGATTGATTTATGTGACCACGTAACTTGCTTCATTTACTTTTGTCTGGTTGGCTGGAAGAGATGGCCGCCTGGCAATAAGCCCGCCAGATTGTATTTGCAATAAAAGTGTTAAATAAATAAAATAAATAAATACATTTTAAAACGGTGGTGTTCCAGCAGTGCGTGGACTATTCTCATCCTGTATGTGATAGATACAATCCGTTTATTCATATTTTTTTGTAAAATTAAGGTTTTGTATGTATTTCAACTTGTATATTCCTAAAAGCAGAGCCTCTTTTGCTATTATTCAGCTTTCAGACCTTTTGCCAACTGGTAAGTAGCTTTTAGTCAATGATATGTAATTCTGGGTAAAGGTTATATAGTTAATAAAAGAGAAATCGGATAGTGTTTACATGTTTTGTCGATTTATTTTCCACGTAAACCTTAATAAGCAGGTATCCACATAAATGTGACTTTTTTTAAATTTTATTTCAAAGGGTTAGGAATGATATAACAATTTCACACCAAATAAAATTATCGGCTAAATTTGAAAAGTTTGACGATAATGTCCTAACAAAGCTGAGGGAATCTGAGAATATCTGAGAACATGTTTGGAACCTGTTCAGAAGCTTCCAGATGCTCCACGGCTGTTCAAATTCTGGTGTCAATACCTTTACAGGTTTAATCTACCCTCTGGAACCTGGTGTTCCTCTCAACTCGTTAATCTTGGCAATAGTAGGTAGTTGTCTGAGAGACTAAGTGACTTTAATAAAACTGTTCCTGAATTTTAACCCAGGGGCTGGAAGCTGGTAGTTGCGCAAATAAAGGATATCTGGAGTCATCCAATTTGTTGAGTCTCTCTCAGAGGGATCCCGTCAATCTACGTTTAAACTATATGGTCCCTAATAGTTCGCATGCATGATTGAATTTGGTTGGAATATATAACATGATGTAATCTATTACAGAGAACAGTGATTATTTGAGCATATTTTACGCATGCCATTATGTAACATAAATAAATAGCTGAATTTCGCACACTGATTGAACAATTTATTTTCACTTATTAATCGGACTTTAAATGCGCAAAATTTATACAAAACAAATTAATATAAATTATCCATTGTTTCGGTTTTATCTTTTTACGAGTAACTTTAATATCTCTATAAATATTATAAATACTGGGTTCAGATTTTAGGTATTCCTCCGTAATACATTTACGCATTGAATAAAAAAATAATATTAATAATAATAAGCACTTATCGGCCACATCAGAGATATTTTGTGAAAATCGGGAATAAATTCACCAATACAATCTAACGTGTGCCAGTGTGTGCCGTAGGTATATTCATTAAAAAAAACGCTATGGGTGAGGAAGCGACGCTATTCACGTCTCACTCTCACTCTACTTCGGTATATGGAAACGCAAGAAATAGAATCTCATTTCGCTCGCTTCAGTAGCTTAAGGGTATCCATTTGAGGTGGTCACGGCGCCCGTTTTGTGAACGTCGGCCGATGTTTTCAGCAATTAAATTTCAATTTGTATCAGTTTTGACTTCAAATTTGATTAATTTAAGCGATTGGCTATAAATATTCTTATTTTTCCGACTTTATATCGCTCATTTTTACGAGTACATGTGTATTGAATACACAGCACTGGAACGCTTGGATTTTTTTAGCACATGAAAGGAAAGAGTTAACAGTTTAAGACGAACCCAACACAATAACAAATCAAACATATATAATCAACTCTATTCGTGCCGGAACAAACAACATCTTCACTTTTTTTATGAATAATCAAGGTCATATTAAAATCAATATAATGTCCATACTAATTAAGAAGTTTTATAAATGATTCGTTGAAGCTACATCATTGTAAAATTAAATATTTAAACGGGTGATATCTAACTGGGGGTATCTTGATGTACGGCTGCGAGACATGGTGCCTATCCGAAAGAGATAGACGGAGACTAGAGGCTTTTGAGATGTGGTCTTATAGAAGACTATTAGGAATTTCCTGGAGAGACCACATCACGAATGAAGAGGTTCTCCAACGAATCGAAGGAGGAAGGCACCTGCTCAGGATCTTGTCCGAAAGGCGTGCAAGATGGATCGGTCATATAATACGACAAGAGGGCCTTTTGCATGCCATAATGGAGGGTATGACCGAGGGGACAAACTCTAGGGGACGCCCACGCCGAGAGTACCTGGAGGACCTGTTGGTGGACGTGCGCTGCTCAACATATACAGATTTAAAAAGAGCCGCACAGGACAGGGAGGAATGGAGGAGAAGAGTTGAAATTGCTGCAAACCAGTCTTAGGACTGCAACCACAGAGAGAGAGATCTAACTTGGATCATATCGGGACTCATAAGAAATAATTACATGAAAATATATCTTAAAAAAGTTTAATTCAAACGTTAAAAGTTTGCAAAAGATTATATCTTTTGATAACTTTCAAGATAGTTAGAAATTTAATAAAACATTCGAGTTTTTAACAAAGTAAAATTGTTTTCAAACATGATTCGACTACTTATCAAAGCTAAAATACTTTTAACTGGAACAATTTTCTAGCATACGAGTAACTTTAACTTCAGAAATATCTTAAAATGTTGATTTCCTATATGGACGTAACGCAGCAAAAAAGACCCAACACACAAAAACCCATTTTTGGGGTTTAAATGAAATTTCAAAAATATCAACCCCATATACATATATTTGGATAAAATATCAATCTATATTAATGAATAAAAAATGGTAATGTAAAAAATAAAAAAAACACTTAATTTATATGTGTTGTGTTCACCACTGGTTTATTTTGAGTTTACTACCGGTTTCGGAAACCTCCGTCTTCATCGTCAGGTTAAGATAAACTAAATTGCTCACAATATATTTCTTCTGTAAGTGTTCATAGCATTAGAGGAATGAGGTAGGGGGGGATAAGTGGGGAGAGTTGTGATACAATTGTAAATGGGGCGGGGAAAACATAATCTTACAGGCAGACCTTCTTCTTCCTGGCTCCATACCAACTCACTGTCTGCGAAAACTGTTGGGGTCCTCGTCCTCAGGTTGTATGCTCTTCTGTCCCGGACTACGTCCCCCAGGCCGTGCCTCCCATGAATTCTTTGGTCTTCCTCTGGTTGTTATTCGAGGAAGATCCATGGAGATTGCCTGGTTCACAATGTGATCGGGTGCTCTGCATCTAATGTGCCCATACCATCTCAATCGCCTCTCTTCCATCTTGCTGTTGATATCTGTAACATCTAGGCGTCCACGAATGCGTGAACTTTTTATTTTGTGGAAAGAAGTATCGATTTTTTTTTCATGCTATATGTCCTCAGTGAGATACAGGCAAAATCCTAGTTTACTAGGGACACGACAAATGAAAGGCAACAAACCCAGATCCATTAAAATTGTGTGTCCAAATTAAATTAATTACCTGTTGTTTTTTTTCGCAAATAACGTATATTTCTTGTCTTGTGTAAATAAATAAAATAAAAAAATTATATAAGCTCGCCAGATTTTACCATATAAAACGAATGTGCCATAAAATATAAAAATGGAGTTGAATACTTTTTGCATAATTACACGTTCTTATTAAATCATTTAACACCATAAGACCTAGGCGTAAAACGTGTTTTAATTTTTCAATTTCATTTCATTTATTGGTGCGACTCTCGTGGCCTAGGAAGTAAAACACTTGTATATTAATTGGGGGTTAATGGATTCATTTCTCGATACAACTGCCTATTTAAAAAAGTTCCTATGATAACGATACCGTGTCTCCCAAACCGGGGGTCACGAGTTCAGTTACCCTCAGAACCAATTTATAAAAAAAAGAGTTTAGTTTGGTTTTACTTAAAGCCTCATTAACACGTTCATTATTGGTTGGAAGAGATTGCCACTTGACAATAAATCTACCAGGTTATACTTGTGAGAAAAAAACATTGACGCGGCCGGACATCTCGCCGTTTTTGTAAACAAATTGTTTACCCACAATACTATTTACGATACATTCCACAGTAGAAAGAGAACGCATCACGCTGTCTCGCCAATCCCGCAAACAAATTGTCTACCCACAATACTATTCGCGATGTCTGCAATACTGCAATCGACCATTTCGGCACGCACAGAAGCGAGATAAAAATATATCGCGGGCGCACTCCCGCGCCCATTCTGAAATGTATAAATACCCACTTACCGATAAATAAAACATAAATTCATTCACTCTCTGCTTCCGCATTGCTAATTGACGTATTTTATTTATTTACCAACAACTACTATCATCATCTCTTCAGACAAGAAGCATTCCGCTAAATACTTAATACAATAAAAGTGTCAATACAATACAATAGTAGCACGCTCTAAACGTATGCAATAGTATTCTCAACACGTGGTATTATTATTTTCAACGCAAACGATAACGATCTTCAAAGTTATGAGCCTATTTCAGTGCTTCTAAACAAGAAGAATCAATTATTGAGGGTGAAAACATTCTGGTTATGCTCTTTGAAATATCTCCGGGACCACCTTCTAGCCATACACTTTACTTTATATATTTATTTTGTAATGTTTTTAATTTGTTTAGTAAAAGGTTTGAAAATGAATGAAGCGAAATCAAAAGTTATGGTTTTACAACGAATTGTGTTAAAAAGTGTATGAGTTAACTCAGAAATCTGGAGCCAGTTGATGAGTTCAACTTTATGGGCAGTATGTTAAAGGGTGATGGACGAGCTGAAAGAGACATTGAAAGACAGGAAACAAGATAAACGGAGCATTTAGTGTTACACCTATATACAACAAACAACCACGCAATATCAACAGTAATCGTACAATATAATATATGTAGGGATCCACGGTCGTCGCGGAATATTGTCGCATACATACGGTCAATGACCGATGAGATTCGCATTCCTCGACAAATTTAAATAAACAGTCCAAAGTACATACGCCGTCCATTCAAGTCCAAAGATCACCCGCCGGCCAGTCATCCCGTAGCCGAGCGGACCGCACTACATACTAGAGAGAGAACGCACCACGCTGTCTCGCCGGTTCCGTAAATAGATTGTTACCTACATACTACAATTGACCATTTCTGCATTCACAGAAGCGAGATAGAAGCATATCGCGAGCGCACTTCCGCGCCCATTCTGAAATGTTATAAATACCTACGTACTATCAAAATAAACTATTCACTCTCTTTCCGCATTGCGATCTAACGTGTTTTATTATTTATCAACAATCATAATCATCTCGTCCCACTAGGGGCATTTCACTAAATATATATCATTCGAAAAAGTATATTTTCTCAGGGTTTAACAGGTTAAATAACGGATGAAAATGGCGTATAGCATTCTGGAAAACGGAAATTGGGTAAGTTTGGTAGGGAATACAAATTCTTAATATCTGAAATCAAACACATTATAAAGTATCGCTGGGACTTCGGAATATATTTTATTTAATCGGAAACTGGGAAAGGTTTGCAAAAAAAAGTATCGGGTGACCATGGCTTGTTGTTCATTAAAAACTACAATACCAAAAAAATTTACTAAATAAATCTTCTGCAGACCAATTCGGTCACCACGTGTTGTGATACTGTGATAAAAATTGAATGACCATTTTTTTGAAGAATTGGTATATAAATGCTAAGAGATATTAATAGCGTGTACAACCAACATCTCGAACAATTTAATATATTCTCCTTCCCAGTGCCATGTCAGCTCTCCCCAACGTTGACTATCACCTGAGAGTAGGCATCTTTGTCCCCGGCAGCCCGAAAAAGATCCCCAATGTTCCTTATACCATTCCACTCACGTACTACCGTGATCAAAAAGTTTTAGGACTTTATTCATAAAGTCGAAAATACAAGTTTATTCATCAAAATCAATATGGTCCCCTTCAAAGTACTCCCCATCGACTACAACGCACTTACGCCAGCGCTTGGTCCAATCCTCGAAACACCACCGCTGGTACTCAATTTTCGGTATGTTCATCAGAGCCGTCTTCGATTTTTTCATGACATCCTCTCGGGTGCTGTAATGCGTTCCGCGAAGTGGTTTTTTAAGTCGGTTGAACAGGAAAAAGTCGCAGGGAGCCAGATCAGGGGAATTCAAAGGCTGCTGGATAGTAGTCGTGTTGTTTTTGGTCAAAAACTCATGGAAATCATGTCTTTCGCGATTTCAACGCGGTCCTTTTTTTGCATGAAATTGAATAGTATATTGCGGAGCCAGGAGATTTGTCTCCTGCCAACACCTCTTCGACCCTCTATTTTGTCTTGGATGATCAGGTGCAGTAATTTGTACTTTTCTCCTCTAAGTACATGACCCAAATAGAACACCTTTCGGATTTTAATATTAGTCAGCAACTCTCTATCAACTTTGGCTCTTTGAAGAACCCTCGTGTTGCTGACCATATCCGTCCAGGGTATCCGTAGCATTCTCCGGTGCATCCACATTTCGAATATAGTGGATGAAAAGCACAACAAACAATAAGGGAAAAATATATAACTTAAAGTGAACACTCAATTTATATAGATCTTTCATTTGTTGTGTCCCTAGTAAACTAGGCGTTTACCTGTATCTTGCTGAGGTCATACGAACATGGAAAAATATATTGATTTTAACCGATTTTTTATTATTTATTACCACTATCACAAACTTTATTTTACTCGATAATTTCTAAGACTTAATTATACGTATGTACCATGCGAGTCTATATACCTCTGATGGCCTCTGATAAACTACATAATTTCAGAAAAATCAAAAGTCCATCTCGCAATAATCAAAAACACAACACCTCTAAGAGAACACACAAATCTTGAATACAACTAACCCCTTCTGTAAGCTCAAGTTGTCAAACTCATGTCGCAATAACAACCACGCTCCGATCCACTTCCTGAATTTTTTGCACCCTTTTGTCTTTACTGAATTCGGTTTTTTTTTTTGTGTTTCACGATGGCCAGATAGACTTTTTGAAAGGATATCCCGCAAAAAACCTTTTCTCTACTCTGAAACCTCACATCCATACATCAACGTTAGCATACTAGTTAGTTAATATCATCCAATTAAAATGAAAAACACACTTTAGCCGGTTTTTGATCGTTACAAGCAAAACTTGACGCTTTCAGATTAGGAATAATTAAAAAAAAAACTTTTTTAATAAAAGTTTTCCCTTTGAGCGTTGAAAACAAACAATTCGAAATAAAAAAAAACCTCCCACAATTTGAAAAAACTACTCCGCAATTTTTTTTATTTTAGTATCGTTGGGCGTTTTGATATTTTAAATGTTTGTTTCCCTGAAAAGGCTTGAAGAGAGGGATGGATTTTTTATATATATATATATAATAATACTTTATCGTCATCATCAACCCAGATATATAGGGTTAATTTGTTTGGAACACGTTTGAAAAGAAGACCATGAGTATGTAGTTGGATCAAGGGAATTATATTCGTAAAAAAGGAAACGTGGAAAGCCTGAGAAATCGTAGAAATTGAATGAAAGGGTGTTAGGACGTGGAAGAAGCAAATAGTGTATAACGAAATAAGATACTATGAAGCTCTGTTATTTCTGCCTACCCCGACAGGGAAATGGTGAGATGATATGTATATATGTATGTATTATTCACCCGTTTTATTTTGTTACATATACGCACACATTTTAACTTTTAAAGTACCATTTGATAACCAAATATCCTTCCAACAGCACCTACGTTTTAAAATGAACTAATAATAAACTAATGAAATGAACTAATATCCTTCCAACAGCACCTATGTTTTGATGTGAACTAATTAACGAATATCCTTCCTTAAAAATGAACTTATATCCTTCCAACAGCACCTACGTTTGATGTGAACTAATTAACGAATATCCTTCCTTAAAAATGAACTTATATCCTTCCAACAGCACCTACGTTTTGATGTGAACTAATGAACTAATATCCTTCCTTAGAATGAACTATTATCCTTCCAACAGCACCTACGTTTTGATGTGAACTAATATCCTTCCTTAAAAATGAATCAATATCCTTCCAACAGCACCTACGTTTTGATGTGAACTAATGAACTAATATCCTTCCTTAAAAATGAATTATTGTCCTTTCAAAAGCACCTACGTTTTGATGTGAACTAATATCCTTTCTTAAAAATGAACTTATATCCTTCCAACAGCACCTACGTTTTGATGTGAACTAATTAACTAATATCCTTCCTTAAAAATGAATTATTGTCCTTCCAAAAGCACCTACGTTTTGATGTGAACTATAATGAACTAATATCCTTCCTTAAAAATGAACTAATATCCTTCCAAAAGCACCTACGTTTTGATGTGAATTAATGAACTAATATCCTTCCTTAAAAATGAACTAATATCCTTCCAACAGCACCTACGTTTTGATGTGAACTAATGAACTAATATCCTTCCTTAAAAATGAATTATTGTCCTTGTACTGATTACACAGTAAGCGATAAAATTATATCGTATATGTCTTTAGATTGATTGATTACACAGTAAGCGATAAAATTATATCGTGTATGTCTATTGATTGATTACACAGTAAGCAATAAAATTATATCGTGTATGTATATTGATTGATTACACAGTAAGCGATAAAATTGTATCGTGTATGTCTTTAGATTGATTGATTACACAGTAAGCGATAAAACTATATCGTTTATGACTATAGATTGATTACACAGTAATCGATCGTGTATGGCAAATGTGCTTTAAAAAATGCGCAATTGTGATGATATTTAGAATAAAGATTATGACCAAATAAAGGCTTTCTTTAAAGAACAACTAACGTTCTACGACACGAGAGATTGATGAGATACCGAAAATAACGACAACCACTCCCACAAGCATTTAGTAGAATTTTGCCTTTGAATTTAGCCTAAACATGCAAAGCAACCCAATAAATGCAGGGTAAAGAATGATGTATGGCATCAAAACATGCAGAATACATCAGATATGTCTATAATGTGTCCAAAAAAATGCATACACTTTTTTACATCGTACCGTTTATTTGAACTTGTTGCAGGAATTTGTGATCTCCCATTTGAGACTCATCAAAGATAAAGTGTATTGTTAAAACCGGCAAAACAAATTAATGAATTGAGAACAGCCATTGAAAAAGAATGCGTCCTAATATCAAAACAAATGATTCGTTATGTTTGCGATTCCACGTTATCACCAGTGCATGGACCAGAATATTCATCAATTTGAACACTTGCAATAACTGAACAAAATCTTCATTTGTCTACTTTAATTTGAAGTTTAAATCTTAGATATATCTGAGTTAATATTGAGTTGATAATCCTTTAAGGAGTGTATAAATGTATTTGGGACATCCTATAGATGCATGCTCTTGATTTCGACTAAGCACGGCTCTAAAATATTGCGGGCGTTTCGCTAGTACTTGAAACTTAATACATCGCGCGTAAATAGACATACTCGTACCTTTAAAAGATACATATGTACAGTAGTCCCCCATTATCCGCGAGAAATAAATTACAACTCTCTTCATGGATGTTGAAATCCGCGAATAATAGTAGATCCCATCGAAATAACCGTATATTAAGTATACCGATACTATACAGTATTTTTATATAACGGAGGCGTTCATTTATGTTTTCTCTGTAAATTAACAGTTTAAGGTGGAACAACAAAACTAGCACAAATTTATATATTGTTTATAGTTAAGGCATTAATGTTGTGGATGTTTCAAGACATTGCAATGTATTTTATCAAACACTGTTTATTCCACTTTTTTGTAACGGTATAACCCTACCGGTCTCAAGGCTTTCACCTCATCTTCAGGGGAGCACAAACAATACTAAATTATGTTCGAACTGGCACCGATATACACGCTTCAACGGTTGGGGGCATTCGGGTTGGGGACTGAGGTGTATCGGGGGCATGGGACAATTTCGGCCAGGATATATGTATTTACCAGATGTTCGGATCGATGTACTGACTTAGAAATTTCTAGGGCCTCTAATCTATCCAATTTATTTCCGTTACTACTGATATTTTAGAATTTGGCATCATCGATAGAAAAAGTATGGTTTTCACGGTGACAATGATTAGCAATTTCAGAATAAATTAGAGGTTTTGTTAAGGCGGATTTGTGTTTACGAAATCTCTTTTCAAAGGATCTTCCTGTCTTTCCTATATAGAAATTATCACAGTCAGCACATAAAAGTTTATACACACCGCTGTTGCTAAGTATTCCATTTTTGCCTTTCCCATTAAATAAGAGTTTCCGGAGATTAAAATTAGTGTAAAAAGCTGACTTTATGTGACTTGGAATATTTTTGGTTATTTTGTGTGATATGTTTTTTTATAAAAAGGACTTTGCTCCATTTAGAGGTATATTTATAGGTGTCTAGCATACCTATAAATTTATAGATATGCTTATAAGGGTTATTTGAACGCAAATACAGAAATAACAGAAACGACTGGATTACGGCATGAGATGTAGCATGGCTGATTATGGGTGACTTGAGACGAATATACGGGTCATTGGTAAAGCATTGGTTTCCTAAGAAATTGGTGTCGATAAATAGCGCACGTTACATGACGTGATGCTGGCGCGCCACCAGACGACAGAAATGAGAACCCACAACTGTCAGTTGAAAACTTTATTCCACATATTTTGTTTCTACTGGGCTTTTCTATAGTCTTTGCTCTTCACATTATATAAAGCTTCACTATTTCTTACAAAATCAATCAACCTTTCGTCATTTTCGCTGGTCCAAATTAAATTACGTTTGCGACGCATCCGCCTGATGCGCCGTCAGACGGCAGAAAGAAACGGTGTCCGCTACACGGGAAAAATCGTTCCACGACTGTTTGCTCCGCTATCACGGCCGTCATGCAAATGGCAGCATTGCTATTTGACATTACACTCACAACCAACGCACTCTAGGAAACCAACGCCATTGGTTTGCATAGACAATGTTTTGTTACGTGCGCTATATAATGACACAACCAACGCTCTCTAGGAAACCACGCCATATGGTTTGCATAGACAATATTTTGTTACGTGCGCTATATAACGACACCACTTTCTTAGTAAACCAATGCTTAAACCTTCATCGTTAACGGTATTAATCCGACGCGAGAATTATTTTGTTTTTATAGATTTTAGACTTTTGTCGCGAGTGTTCAACCGCGGTTAAATGAAACCGCGAATACAGATCTCGCAGATGACAGGGGTCTACTATATATTTAAAATTAAGTTTAATGGAAATATTAAAAGGCATCTCCTTGGCTAAGCAATCAGTGTTTGGTGCTCATAACGCAGAGATGAGAGAAAATATCCCACCAGGTAGAATGGCACTTGTTTGGCACGAAATAATAACAATCGTGATACGTCAACCGCGTATAAGTGAAACTGTGCATAACGGGCGACTACTATATATATCTGACACCCTTCACTCTTTCCTCCCATTTAGCGTTTATCTTCCAGATTTATTAAAAGCGGTTTGTTCCTCTGCTATTTCTATCTATAAGGGTGTCCATCACGCGGAGTTATGGCGGACCTACACGATTTACTTCACTAACCAGAGACAATTTAGTATTTCCGGAAGTATTCCCGTTCTGAATTCAATTCGGACTTACCTTAACCCTTCCTTCCCTATGATGTGTAACTTGTACACATTGCTTCTAAAAACTTTAATATCTGTTGTTTATAGTTAAGGCATTAACGTTGTGGAGGTTTAAAGGCATTGTAATTTATTTTTAACAAACACAGTTTATTCCACTTTTTTGTGACGGTATAACCCTACCGGTTTCAAGGCTTTCACCTCATCTTCAGGGGAGCGCAAACAAGACTAAATGCTGTTCGAATTCTTACATATTAGCGGCAACGGAAATAAATTGGACAGATTAGAGGCCCTAGAAATTTCTAAGTCAGTATACCGATCGGAGCATCTGTTGAACAGTTATTTCCCCAAAATCTCCCCGCTCTTGGCCGAAATTATCCCTAGCCTTCCTCACCCCCAGCCTCCAACCGTTGAAGTGTCTATATCGGTACCAGTTCGAACAGCATTTAGTCTTGTTTGCGCTCCCCTGAAGATGAGGTGAAAGCCTTGAAACCGGTAGGGTTATACCGTCACAAAAAAGTGGAATAAACAGTGTTTGTTAAAAATAAATTACAATGACTTTAATATCTCTATAAATATAATAAATACTGGGTTCAGATTTTAGGTATTCCTCCGTAATGCATTTACGCATTGAATGATCAAATTATATTACTAATAATTATCACTTATCGGCCACATCAGAAATATTTTGTGAAAATCGGCAATAAATTCACCAATACAACCAAACGTCTACCAGTGTATGACGTAGGTATATTCATTCTAAAAAAACCGCTATGGGTGAGGAAACGACGCTATTCACGTCTCACTCTACTTCGGTATATGGGAACGAAAGAAATAGAATCTCAGTTCGCAATTGTGTTTCTTCTTTCGAGGTATAACAGTCCGAGACCGAATCCCGTCTCAGCTCTCAGTAGCCCTAGGGCAGTGGTCCCCAACCCCCGGGCCGCGGCCCGGTACCGGGCCGTGGACCAAATGGTACTGGGCCGCGCAAGGGCCTGCTTAAAAATCAAAATTACTTTTGAAAAATCGAACATACCCAATAAAACTTAATTATAGCTTAAAATAATTATTAAGTTGAAAACCCCTTCACGCTAAGTTACCACCGACCTTCCGACAATACCTTCGAAATAAAACAACACCACACTACCATATGCATGCCGCATGCGGAGTCGCCCTTGATTCCGAAGGCGGTCTTGCCGTAACTTAAACAAGGCAAATACTATATATTTTATATACTTTATATATACGAGTACATAAGATGTCAAAATTCGTCCCCTGTCGATCGAATATCCGGGACCCATTTATCAATAAACCACGCGAATCTAGCATGCCTGCGAAAGAATAAGATCAACTGCTGGATATTGCAAATGACGGCAGCCTTAAAACTATGTTCGAGACAACAACTCTGCCGGTGTTCTGGATTAGAGTCATGGCGGAATACCCTGAGATTGCCACCACAGCACTAAAATCCCTATTGCCATTTCCGACATCCTATCTATGTGAAGCGGGGTTTTCTGCAGTGACAGCAACCAAAACAAAACAAAGAAATAAACTGGACACAAGCAAGACACTTCGGGTGTCACAATCTCCTATTACCCCCAGATGGAACCATCTCGTTTCAATGAAGCAAGCTCAGGGTTCTCATTGATTTAGCATTAAGTTAAAATGTTAAATCTGTTTTTATTCATTTTTAAGGGGTAACTGTATTTTATTTTGAAGGCATGTTTAAACACGATTCAATTAAAAATATTAAATCAAAACACATAAAACTTCAACATCAAAACTTTTAAAGAAAATAGATAAATAACTTTCAAGTTAATATATCTGCAAGATATCAGAATAACATTAAAATCCCGATATTAAACCCTAAGCATTCTCAAAATTATTTTCTCTATCTTGGAAAAAAATACTTTCAATCTTCCGTTGAACCTTAAAAATATTGAAAATACCCATGAATCCAAAAGAAAATTCAAAAATTATCTGAAACTTAATAATCCGTCATTGTTATTATATATTTTTTCTTCATTTTCCCCACAAACCTTGTGTTTTCTCTACTATTATTTGTCACTATAACTTATGTACCACAGTTGTACATTTTATTATTATATATTGTACAAATATATTGTTATTAAATTTTAAAAAAAATGTGTCCCCCCCCCCCCCCCAGTGGGCCGCGGTAAAATTATGAAACGTTGACCGGTCCGCGGCGACAAAAAGGGGACCACTGCCCTAGGGCATCCATTTTAAGGTGGTCTATTCGCCCGTTTTGTGAACGTCGGCCGATGTTTTTTTTTCATGTTTTCACCAATAAAATTTCAAATATTATCACTTTTGACTTCAAGTTTAATTAATCTAAGCGATTGGCTACGAATATTATTATTTTTCCAATTTTAAATAGCTAATTTTTACATGTGTATTGATGTATATTGAATACACAGCACCGGGACACGCGGATTTTTTTTAGCACAGGGAGGGAAAGGTTAAACAACTTAACTTGATTAAGTGTTTTTTTACAACATAAAAACTATTTGAATAGTTTGCCGATGTCGCCCATGTGAATAGAACTAACTTGATTCTATGAAATGGACATCTGGCGCATACTCCTTTATATATATAAGAGATTGTTTATTGGCCTTCCCAGTTCACCGCTCCTCTTTCTTTACGTCGTCCGTTACTGTCCATGCAGTGAGACTCTGGAATCAGTTACAAACCAATATAAGACTCGCTCCGTCCTTGGCATGCTTTAAGAAGATACTGAAAAAACTCTTCATTTCTAGTCAGTAAAATAACATGTTTCATTCCTGATTTTTCTTTTCCTTTCCTCTCCACCACCCCTGCCTTTCCTTTTGATTGATGATATCTCACTTTATATGAAAAATAATGTTCGGGTGATTGTCAGTCTTTGTGGGGGTCGTGGGCATGTGCTCACGTATATGTTTATGGATTTCATGGGAATGGATAGTCATTTGAATGATTTATGCGACAATGTAACTTGCTTCATTTACTTTTGTCTGGTTGGTTGGAAGAGATTGCCGCCTGGCAATAAACCTGCCAGATTGTATTGCAATACAAGTGTTAAATAAATAAATAAAATAAGAGTTTGCAGTAATTATTCACGAAGAAGAAGAACGATTTAAATATAACAAAACTACTACAGTTAACAAGCCTGGAGGAGCATGCGGAGGCCATCCATTTTCTTTACACCACCTATGTTACCATTTTAAGGTGGTTTGGGCGTGTGAAGATAATTAATTATTAAAGAATGACTTAGTGAGTATTAAAAGTTGAAACAGACATTGAAAGAAGGGCAGTGACAGTTAAAAAGGTAAACGAAGCACTTTATGTTGTATATAACAACCACGCAATATCAACAGTAGGAAAAATGACAGTACAGTACCCGGCGGTAAATAATACACATCGGGCATTAAGAAAGAGACTTCGGCCATAATCGGCTAACTTCAGCTTTGTAGAGCGTCGTTTCTGTCGCTTGACAACGACTGACAAGTCGCGACGGAACACGTGTATAAATGACAGAGACGACGCCCTACAAAGCCGAAGTTAGCTAATTATAGCCGACAGTATCTCTCTTATGTATTTATTTATTTAACACTTTTATTGCAAATACAATCTGGTAGGCTTATTGCCAGGTGGCAATCTCTTCCAACCAACCAGACAAAAGTAAATTAAGCAAGTTACGTGGTCGCATAAATCATTCAAATGACTATCCATCCCCACGAAATCCATAAACATATACATGAGCGCATGCCCACGAACCCCACAAAAACGAACAATCACTCGAACATTATTTTTCATATAAAGTGAGATATCATCAATCAAAAGGAAAGGAAGGGATGGTGGAGAGGAAAGGAAAGAAAAATCAGGAATGAAACACGTTATTTTACTGACTAGACATGAAGAGTTTTTTCAGTATCTTCTTAAAGCATGCCAAGGACGGGGCGAGTCTTATATTGGTTTGTAACTGATTCCAGAGTCTCACTGCATGGATAATAAAAGACGACGTAAAAAAAGAGGAACGGTGAACTGGAAAGGCCAATAGACAATCTCTGTTTGAGCGTAGCGCTAATCCATGATTGGAAAGATGCTGAAATTTTTTGGCGAGATACAAGGGGGCGGTGGGACAGTTAAGTACATTATACAATAGATACAGTATGTGAGTTTGGCGTCTATTTCTAACATTCAACCAGTTCAATGCCTTCTGGTATGAAGTTATACGATCGTACTTTCGTAGGTTGAAAATACATCTTAGACACACATTTTGAAGACGCTGTAATTTTTAAAAGTAAAAACAGTTCTACTTTATCTTTCAGCGTTTATTAAGCTCGATGTGTATTCCTTACCGCCGGGTACTGTACACAATGGTGTATTTGAATCATTTTCTCGAGGTTTTATATAAATAAATATTATCGCACCTTGAATACATTACGGTGGCAAGTTTTTTTTGATAGTTTCGAAACAAATCTTAAAGTTCATAAGTATGTACAATAAATTTTAAAATAATTTCTTTAGCATTTTATTTGTCTCTCCTCAGTCTTTTTCCACGTCCACGTATTACTCCCTTACATCAAAATTAGTTATCTAATACTGTACTGAACTATCATCTCAAAAGATTTTGATAATTTCCTGTTTGAGTATACATGTTTTAGTGCTACATTGACTTGGTTTCCTATCTGTATTGTTTTTTTTATTTTTAAGGTAACCCAATATATTATTCCCAGTGCAAGAATTTCAAAAGCATTTATTAAGCTTCTTTTAGTTTTTTCCACGTCTACATCGATATATCAAAAAAATATATAAAGCAATAAAAAACACTCGCTCATAAAATTTAAGTATTTTTTTATGATTTCGTTTCAATAAACTTTTTTAAGAAATATAAGAAAAAAATCATTCTTTTAGTTAATGTATTTTTCAGGAGAAATCTACGAAAAAAGCATTCAATAATAGTTTTCTTATAAAATATTTAGAAATAAACATAAAGAATAAAACTCCCCCGCACGATTTTTTCATTGAAAAAATCTTATCTCAAATATCAACAAAAGATATTTTCTTATAAGAACGTGTTTACGCGATAAGGGTCCAATCCACAAAACAGGCTTTGAACATTAATTTCAAAGTGTGACTAAACATACCCCAAAGTATTTATTGAAAAAAAATCTGATTAAATTTAGAATACTTATTATCTGGCTTTAAGGGAAGAGTTTCAGGAATATTACCACAAAATTTTAAAAAACCAAATTCAGATATTTTTCTTCTTCTTCCCAGTGTCATATCAGGTCCTCCCAATGTTGAATATCACTTGAGAGTAACATGGACATCTTTGTCCCCGGCATCCCAAAAAAGATCTCCAACGCCCCTTATGCCAGTCCAATCACGTATACGAGTATTGCGGAGCCAGGAGATTTGCCTCCTGCCAACACCTCTTCGGCCTTCTATTTTGCCTTGTATGATCAGGTGCAGTAATTTGTACTTTGCTCCTCTGAGTACATGACCCAAGTAGGACACCTTTCGGATTTTAATATTAGTCAGCAACTGTCTATCAACTTTGGCTCTTTGAAGAACCCTCGTGTTGCTGACCATATCCGTCCAGGGTTAAGCGCATTTTTTCAACTTTTAATTGTCAAATTTGCTTGATCGTTTTCTTTTGGGGCATATCGATTATATTTGGCAACCTTTGTGACCTTGTTGATAAGACATCTGACCTAAGCCCAAAGGGTTATAGGTTCGTTTTCTGCTACCTAGATTTTTTATGTTTTTCACTTAAGGCATGTTGATAATATTTATGGTTAGTTGGAAGAAATTGTTACATTGCAATAAGTCCGTCAGGTTGTTCTGTATACAACGAAAATGTAATTTAATACAATATGGAACAAAATTATTAAATATTTTTGATGCTTGATGTTTTATTACTGACGCAAAAGAAAAAATGCAACACAAATGAAATAAAAAGATTTGTATCGTAGATGACGATGATTAAGTTTCGAAAAATCTGTAATGAGACTATACAACACTCGAAGATTGTGTCTGCTCTTCTTCTCTTCTTCCCAGTGTCATGTCAGGTCCCCCCAACGTTGAGTATCACCTGAGGGTAGACATCTCTGTCCCCGGCAGCCCGAAAAAGATCTCCAACGCCCCTTATGCCAGTCCAATCACGTATATTGCGGAGCCAGGATATTTGCCTCCTGTCAACACCTCTTCGGCCTTCTATTTTACCTTGATCAGGGGCAGTAATTTGTACTTTGCTCCTTTAAGTACATGACCCAAGTAGGACACCTTTCGGATTTTAATATTAGTCAGCAACTCTCCATCAACTTCGGCTCTTTTAAGAACCCTCATGTTGCTGACCATATCCGTCCAGGGTATCCGTAGCATTCTTCGGTATATCCACATTTCGAATGCTTCCAGTCGGTTCATACTACCAACTTTGAGGGTCCATGATTCCACTCCATGCAATAAATAACACTGACCAAACGTAGCATTTGACTAACCGTTGTCGAAGTTTCAAATTTGAATTATCATCGCAGAATACGCTTCTCATTTCTTCGTGTCTGTTCTAGAAGGCTGATTACATTGATGTCGACCATATTGAGGCTGTGATCGAAAACAACCAGCGTTGAAGACACGAGAATTGCTCAAATATCGAAAAACGTTGAAAACCACTGTACTCGAGAAATTGATGGAATTTAGCGTTCGAATTTGACCTAAATTAATGACATTAATAAAATGAATGACATTTAAATTTCCTTTAAAAATGACAAAAGATATATATGCTCTTACAATAGTAACATACAAAACTGTTGGAAGAGTGGGCTGGATCCTTTTTGCACAAATAAGTCTGTAGGGTCTCTTTTCCTGTTTTTGTATGGAACATTTCATGAAAGACTTCTTAAATTTCTTCCAAGAAAATAACATTTATTTGTTGTGGGTGGTTTTTTGGTGGGGCTCTATAGAAAACATTTTCAAAATAATAACGATTTTAGATATAAATACACGAATCACTTTCTTTGTAGCATGCTTTCACTTTTATTGTATTATATTACACTTTCATTGTATTCAATACAACCTGACGTGGTTTCAATCTCTTCCTACACCTTTTTTTTAAATTTTATTTATATTCGTAGTACCGAACCTTTTGTCGGAGGCATCGCTGTCTTTTTAAAACGCCTGTGTGGGCCAGCAGAGGAGAGGCTCCCACCATAGACAGCTTTTTCATCAATGTGTGACAACATCCAAATTTCTTACGAATGTAAAATCTCACTGTAAGATAACCTACTTCATTCCTAGAGACAGTGTGGTAGGAGAGGGAAAAATGCATAAACCTTAAAAAAATGTCTACAACCTAACCAAAAGATGTTAAACAAGCTTCAAGTGAAAACTAAAAAAGACCTTTATTTTAAATATGTGTAGGGTGTGTCCTAGTAGGACGTGCTGATGATGTTGATGTTGACATCTTTGTATTCGCTTTAGTCGAATTCTGTGTTCCTTTTCGTTCGGGGTCATCAATTTAGCGGTATGCTTTAGTCGTACGTCGTGATAATTTTGATTTGTTTGTATTTAAAATAAAATACGTTGATTCAGGAATGCGATAAAAGTGAGAGTGAATAGTCGATAAATAATACACAGAAATGAATGGTCAAGCGAATAATAACAAGTGCCTTTATTCATCGATAAGTAGGTATATATAGAATTTCAGAACGGGACGCGTGACTGCGTCCGCGGTATATCTCGATCTCACTCCTGCGCGTGCTGAGTTGGTCGGAAGCGCTGCGGATACTACAGTGGGTAGGATATTTATTGTCGAAACGGCGAGACGGCGTGATATGTTCTCTTTCTACCTTGGAATGCGATGTAAATATTATTGGCGTGTAAACAGTGTTGACGTTTCTGGTATGTGACAATTGTAGATATCCAGAGGTTGATTCATCGGTCGTTGACCCTGCATGTTAACAATATTTAGGGACGTGGGTACCCTACATATGTATCTGGGTACCAAAGGGAACCAAACCCACAACTCCCTCGTTGGAAGAGAGGCGTCTTAACAATCCAATAAAATGTAGTTTTATGACACATGTTATCGTATCGAAATTAATGATCTTATATGAACACCAGCGGCGGCTTGTCTGGAGGTACGCTGGTGCGTTAAACCGGAGAAATAATTCGCAATAATTAAATTATATATTCGCAAACATGACTTCCAAAAATGTTAAATATTTGTATAGATTAAATATGTATAAGAATTTAATTTAAGTAAAAATTCTAAAAATATTTAAAATAATTTTTTTTAAATATTCCTTTCAAATTGACCAAAACATATTCCTTTCATATTGACCGGCCAAGTTTATCAATACTACCGAAACAATCTCCAATTAGCGCCGGACGTA
The DNA here is from genome assembly GCA_949825065.1 of Odontocerum albicorne. Classification (NCBI taxonomy): domain Eukaryota; kingdom Metazoa; phylum Arthropoda; class Insecta; order Trichoptera; family Odontoceridae; genus Odontocerum; species Odontocerum albicorne. The sequence continues at coordinate 25,916,543 of OX463861.1, forward strand.
AACGCAAATTCATATAAGGCAGACAGAGACATACAGTAAACCGTGAGGCAGCGATATTTCATATTCGCTCAGCGTTTCGAGGTGCGTTGGTGCTCAGCGCACCAGCGTACCTCGGGGCCAGCCGCTGATGAACACTGAATACATAGACTACACGATTCCTAAAGCCGAATGTATTCCATCACATATTGGAATATCCACAAAGATTCCTCTGTAGTTCGTCTTCCCTTGTTAAGTTTTCTGCGGTTTTCTTACCAAATATGTTTTCTTAAACGTATTCAGATAGAGAAGTACTTTATTTAATGGTTGCAGCCACCACTTTCCTATCTTAACACTCAATTTATACATATATTTTTTTCTTATATTTTTGTTCTGTCAGTAAAAGTTGTTTCGAATCCTATTATAGCGCTCTTGATGAAAATCTTCTCTCTAAACGCCGCTGTATAAATTGTCATTTTATTATTATTAACAAGATCACGGAGGCTGTAAAGTATGTTTTTGTGGATATGTTGTTAAAAATTTACCAAGTCAGTATTGGTCATTGATAACATACGTGACATAGTAAGTGAGCTTTTTGTCTTCAATTGATGTTATACGTGGCATAGTTGGTGAGCTTTCTGTCTTGCATTGATGTTATACGTGGCATAGTTAGTGAGCTTTCTGTCTTCCGTTGATGTTATACGTGGCATAGTTAGTAAGCTTTCTGTCTTCCATTGATGTTATACGTAGCATAGTTGGTGAGCTTTCTGTCTTCCATTGATGTTATACGTGGCATAGTTAGTGAGCTTTCTGTCTTCCATTGATGATATACGTGGCAAAGTTAGTGAGCTTTCTGTCTTCCATCACGAGGGTTATGAATTGTACTCCCGTTAGCACCAACATTTTTTTAAAAAGATGCCAGTCTGGTTTTTATTTAAGGTTATTTAAAGCCCTTTTTTGTAAGAAGATATAACGTTATGCCTATAAACTTGCGGCAGTATTACCAACACGTGTAAAGACAAACCTCTACTACCATGTCTACTCCAGGAGTTCTAAACACGAAAGCTTAATTAGTTTTGCTGAAGACATGATTGTCTTCTGGTCACGTTTTTCAATGTATCAACATTTTTCATTTGGTTATGCTGAAAGACACTATACGAAAGAATTAAAGGTTTTCGTCATCCACCTTTCGTCAGAACACTGAATGACGAGACACAATTATGAATGTTTTTTTTTTCGACGGTCATATTGAATTTATTTATTTAATAATATAATAAACTACAATTTAGTTTCGTTTATATAACACAAACTAAAAAAAATAAGTAAATAATGAATTAATAATCTCCAAAAAACTATTTTAATTTGTGAAACATATATCTTTCATAATAAGACGCTTAAATAAATCAATGTACAATAATAATAATCGAGAACACAAAATACAACTTAAAAAAATAAATCTCTTTAAAAAACAAATTAAAACAATTTAGATTAATAAACAATAGAATAACAACTTACCAGTCAAGACATTAGATTTCAGGGAATGCTGTAGAACAAAGATTCCTAAAGTGGTATATATGGACCCCTAAGGGTCGATTTAGACTTGCAGGGGGTCTATGTCAGCGAGAAAAGAAAATGGGGGTGCACTAGATGTAAATGGGGGTCCACGTGAGTGTATCATATCTAGGCAGATCATCATCAACATTTAGGCGTTCCGTAAATGTCTTATTACACCTAACACAGATTGTGTGTACATAATACTTATAGTAGACATAGAAAATACTTATATAAAGAAATTGAATGCAAATCACTGAACGTGGAGATTTAAGACTATACCTCACTAATTTGAAGCCAAATATTGAACAATTGCTATCAGAACATCAGGTTCATCCATCTCATTAACAGTATTATTTGTGTATTAATTTTATGTAAGAATTTTACTAGGTTTGGATTTGTTTCGTTTCAAAGCCAAATATTTACTTGCATTTTGTGTCTTTTCAATAAAGGTATGAATAAAAGTTGTACATGTTTTTCTTTTTTTACAATTGTCCACTCTACAAAAAAAACCTTATCAAGATAAACAGTACTGTGTTAGCTGTCAAAAACACATTTGAAATTAATAAGTTTAAGAAAATTCAATATTAGACAGGCAGGGGGTCTATGGAAAACAAAAAAATCGACAAGTGGTCTACGGGGTGAAAAAGTTTGGGAAAGTATGCTGTAGAAGGACCCTTTTAAACTCAACAACGTCTACATTAAAAATATCTACCAAACCATATATATGATGCTACCCAATTGTAAAGGTTTCTTTAAAATTATGTGTGCAAAATTCTAAAAAAGTTTGGTAAACCCTGCTCTAATCATAACAGTTAAATTTTCAGAAATAACGATAAAAAAAGTTATTGCTAAAACTTTTAAGGAATATATTATATTTAAACGGTTTCCTACCCCGTCTTCAGAATATTAATCCTCTTATCAATTCTTTGTTTCCGTATTTCCAAATATTTCTTTTCCATCCCTCAGAAATATTCTCAGACCCCCGTTCCACCCCTCTTCTCAATGATTATGATGTTACCCTCTCCATAAAATGATTCCCTCGCCTTTTTGCATGACCTCAATCCTGATGGATGTTATGTGAGAGGCTGAACCACCCCTTCTCACGCGAAAGAAAACCAACCCTCAAGTTTTCAAAGGCAGTGGTGTGCAGTAAAAATTTAAAACTAACCTTTATATTTTTTAAAAAACAAAAATAAGACATAACTACCAATTGTTGGCCAATTCAATCAGCTGATTGGATTTATATCGAGATTTCAATTCTGGAATAGTTTCATGAAGAGAGAACAACAACTGACGACTATTCCTCCGGATAAAATGCGTTCCCTGAATTGAAAAGAAAAAGAACACCTTACGACTGGATACAGCCCTCAACAAAGATAACCCCCAGAAGACCAGCTGCCTTGGCCTACTTAAAGAGCCTTGAATAAACTTTAAATAGGGGTGCAAGTTTAAATGCAAGGTGAACATGCCGAGATGAAGATTTGTGAACGAAAGTTGCTCTGAATATGATTATGGGGATATACGGGACTTGCAACACATGCTATACTTGAGAAATTGTAGCGTGGTCCCTGTGACAGTTCACAAATTTGCCCCAATACAACCTTGTTTTTTTTATTTTTTTATTAAACAAGTAAATTATTATACAAACATTTGTCAAGGCTATACCTATATACAAATTTATTACTTAACTAATCTTAATTATATGTTATAATTTACGAACTTATTTAAACTTATTTTCCTACATATCATTTTATTTTATTTATTCAATCTTAATATATGAGATCTTAGAAATAATTAACACCTACACACTACTTATAACTAGATAACAATTCTTACAATACAACCTTGTAACGATGTTCAGTAATTTTAATTATTTTATCAACATTAATATAATCCTCGATTCTAATAAATAGCAAGTTATTTAGGTAAATACATTACATAAAACTAACAATAATGACAAATTAATACACATTGTTACAAATTAGCAAAAATGTGGCAGTTTGTTAAAATCAAATAATATTTGGTGACGTTTGTCAAAAGTCACTACGTTAGTCTGCATTGGCTAGGGATGGGGTATACGTTAGTTGGATTTTCGATTTTTTTACACCTAAAATTAAATGTTCGTAATAAGTATTGATTCATAGTGAATCTTGGCTTGTATAAAGATATATACCAATCATACAATACATTAGAAAGTCAGTATAATGAAAATTAGGAATTAAAACGTCAGTTTGGAGAAAAACTATTTTTCAATTTATAAAAAAAACTATTCGATTTGTAAAAAAAACGATTTTACCCTATCCCTTTGAGACATAACATTTCAAATGTCACAGGAACCATCCTACATTTTCTCAAGTATAGTTTGTCTGAACATTGCGAATACAGACTATGGTCATAACCTGATTATTTTAAACGATAGGGCAATTTATGTGGCCTCCTACTAGAAACAAATATATAAATATATTTAGGTTTATTAATATCAACATAGTATGTATATATTATTTAGAATTAAGGCATCAACATTGTGGATGTTTAAAGATATTGTAATTTATTTTATCAAACACTGTTTATTCCACTTTTTTGTAACGGTATAAGCCTACCTGTTTCAAGGCTTTCACCTCATCATCAAGGGAGCACAAATTTTGTTTGTGCTCCCTTGACGATGAGGTGAAAGCCTCATTTGTGCTCTCCTGCTGATGAGATGAAAGCCTTGAACCTAGTAGGGTTATACTGTTATAAAAAAGTGGAATAAATAGTGTTAGTATGTATATATTTAAATACATTCTAAAATCACACACTCGTATATATCATAATATAAATAGGCCGAAGCCCGTACGACGGTTGTCACCAAAGAATGAATACGAGAATTGAATTTTGAATACAAGAGAGCGAGAGAGGAATACTTGGATTCTCTCCGAAAGTAATTCGAAATTTGAATCTAGGCGGGTCCGTGATAATTGAACGAATTTTAAATACCTAGCTTACAATTTTTGAACCGGAGTAAAAGGGGACGATGTATAAATGATATATATATATATATAAACAAATTTTACATTTATGAATATGTATTTTCATAAATGTAGAATTTGTTTTACTTCCGTGAATATTTCACGGGTTGCAACTAGTCTCAAGATAATTAGAAGAAAACAGATGTTTTTTTTCTGCATCGCCTTTGTACATGTAGATTAAGAAGAAAAAAAAATAAATAAAATAAATAAATGGCAGAAAAAAATAAAAAAGGAATCTCACAAATACTACATCAGATTAACCCTTCTCTTACGGTGTTAAAATTGAAACGCGTGCTCCGGTGTTGGGTAGTGAGTACGCGATCAAAAATTAGCGATTTTAAATCGGAAAAATAAGAACATTCATAGATAATCCCCTTAATTAATTATAATTGAAGTTAAAAATTATAATAATTGAGATTTATTTGCTGAAAACATTAAAAAACCATCTGGCAACGCTCACGAAACGGGCGTACGTCTAACCTATTTGCAAGCCTTGAAGCTACTGTGGTGCGGAACGTCAGTCGCATACCCCGGCGCTTACGCTTATGCTTGCGACGTTGAGACAATTCAGCTCCTCGCAATTCAGTGGAGTATGCAAGAGTGAGATGCGAATATAGTGTCGCGCTTCCCGCATACTATTCACCTATCGTCAAGACACAAGGTCGAGGCACTCACAGCGTTTAAATGCGAATTTATTTCCGATATCTTCACAAAATACCCACGATGTAGTCGATAAATTCTGATAATTATTAATATTATTTTTTAAATCAATGCGTAAATATATTGTATTATGGAGGAATACTTAAAATCTTAACCTTGTATTTATTATATTTATAGAGATATTGATGGTTATTAGAAGCAACGTGTAGAAGATACCCAACACAGGGAAGGAAAGGTTAACACAAATAAATAAATATAGGTTCTTAGATAGCAACATAGCGTGTACATACAGGACATAGCAAAAGCGAAAGATACTCATATGTATAGCGATAGGAAATTCTGGCGCTCTCTCTTTTCAATCTACCCTTATAGAGAGACGGCTTGATGGTATTATATAAATATTATATATTCCGAAATCGAACATATCTCTCAAAATAAACTGTAAAAAATGCATTTAACAGAGAAGCTATTAAAAGGTCTGGGCTCATCCCACTACATCTCTCCGGCCGAGATACACCCCACTTATAACGGGCGAGCATATTATTTCATAATTGGTAATTGATCGTAATCTGGTCACAAATCTTTGTGTGGTTATTTTTTCCATTTTTCTTTCATTTTCTTTTTCATTTGTCGTTTCCGATCTCATTAATCATGCCTTCTTATTTAAGAACCACTTGAGTACTTAAATTCATGAGTCATCATAGTTCGTGTTTGCAATACTAACTCGCAAGTAAAGGGATGACAACACTAACGCACGTTTACCGCTTGTGAGGTTTGTAACCACATGATTGAAATCCTACGTGACCTAGTTAGTAATACGTTTATCTCCAAACCCTAGTTAGTAAGACGCTTATCTCCAAACCCTAGTTAGTAAGACACTTATCTCTAAACCCTAGTTAATAAGTGGTTTATCTTCAAACCCTAATTAGTAAAACGCTTATCTTCAAACCCTAGTTAGTAAGACGCTTATCTCCAAACCTTAGTTAGTAAGACGCTTATCTCCAAACCCTAGTTAGTAAGACGCTTATCTCCAAACCCTAGTTAGTAAGACGCTTATCTCTAAGCCCGAAGATTGCGGGTTTAATTACCGTTGGAACCCAGATTTTTTTCAAAAGAATTCCAGTCTTTTTTTCACTTAAGGCCCTTTTAACATCTTTCTGATTGGTTGGAAGATATTGTCACATGGCAACAATCCCGCCAGGTTATACAGTATACAACGAAAATTTAATACAATACAATTTCTCCTTCCCTATAATGACGATGAAAAAAAATCTTCCTGCCTTCTGTCATTTTATTAATTTCTTTGTTGTAGATAACATAACATTTACCATGAAACTTTGTTGTAATTAACGTACCATTAAACTTTGTTGGAACTAACAAACCATTTATCATTAAACTTTGTTGTAGCTACCATACCATTTACCATTAAACTTTGTTGTAGATAATTTACCATTTACCATTAAACTTTGTTGTAGCTAACATACCATTAAACTTTGTTAAAGCTAACATACCATTTACCGTTCAACTAATTTCAAACTTTTTGTTACGAAATATTCTTGTCAATAGCTTTTGTTTTGAAAATAAAAACAATCAAAGTTTAAATGATGCTTTTTTATAAAAATACTTTTTAGTTGTTTAAAGTTGGTTATTCAATGACTCAAAAATGAAAGTTTGTACGTTTAGTTTTTAGGTAAATATAACTTTAATTCAGTTACTGAAAGCTTGAACATTTATATTTAAAAAAAACCTTGCTGTAAAGTATTGGAAGGGGCAAATGAAGTCTTTTGATTGGGTATTTACCCACATCTACATAAGTTAAGAAAAACATGGAGAACGGAGTCTCCTCAAGGTAGAGATGTAACAGGAAAGTTAAGTCAACAAAGAAACCTTTGTTGATCTTTCGATGTGTAACAGTAACACATTTAGCTTTAGGTGTAGTGTTGTGTATCTATGTAGTATTCATATCCCATCGTACCTTTTGATGAGACCTCCCAAAAAGGGTTGTCTTAAAATTAAATAAAAATGGCAATTTGCGTATCACCGTTTAGAGAGAAGACTCCCCCTCGAGGGCTCTAACTCAGGATTTGAACCCACTATGATATGACAGATTAAACATACATACATTGATACCATCACGTCAAGATAGGCAGAGGACAAAACACCAGACTTTGTTATTAAATGGGATATATGCCCGAGATCACCCTTGAGGAGAGTCTGCTCTCTGAACGGCTATATATAAAATGTGTTTTTATTATTATTACTAAGACTTGGCAACAGTTATCTCCCCGATCTGCTGCCTTAGGCCTTCGACCATGGTATTTCCCTTTTTCCAGGACCTTGTTTCCCTTCTCAACCAATGGAGGTGCCGCCTCTGCTTCGAATGATCCAAGGGCGCAGGGTGTTCTGGTTGGGTTTCCTCCCGGAATGATTAGCGCGCTAACTTGCCGCGGTTGGCTGCCCACTGTAGATGCTGTTCCAGTTATCTGCTCCATTTATCTACATTGCTCCTTAAATAACAACACAAGGGATGAACCCTGATATGGATGGAGCGGATTTTAAGTCGAGATTAAAAACTTACTTCTTTTTATAAAATAAAACTAGTTTTAAAAATATTTTGAATGAAACAAATTAGAAAAGCAGGAAATTAAAACAATATCTTTTTTAAAGAAAAATAATCTCCAATTCTATGTTAGGACACTTAAATTTTCTCATGCATATAATAAAAAAGCAATTCATATAACGCTGTTTAAAGAGTCTTTAGCGGAATGCTTCTTATTTGAAGAGATGATGATAGTAGTTGTTGGTAAATAAATAAAATACGTTAAATCGCAATGCGGAAGGAGAGAGTGAATGAATGTTTTAATTATCAGTATGTGGGTATTTATAACATTTCAGAATGGGCGCGGGAGTGCGCCCGCGATATACTTTTATCTCGCTTCTGTGCGTGCAGAAATGGTCAATTGAAGTATTGTAGATATCGTAAATAGTATTGTAGGTTAACAATTTGTTTACGGAACCGGCGAGACAGCGTGATGCGTTCTCTTTCTACTGTGGAATGCGGCGCGATGTCCGGCCGCGTCAATGTTTTGGTATGTGACCTTCGGACTGTAAAATATAATTCGTCGGGGTATCCAAAGGTCGTTTCGTCGGTCGTTGACCGTATGTGTTGACAATATTCAGCGACCACCGTGGTTCCCACAAGTCTGTTTATCTTTAGCGAGTTTTTCAAATTTGTTGTTTAACTTACGCGAGTTTATCTTAAAATTTCAAAATGTATTCAAGCCATCGTCAACACACTATTACGTCATACTTCTTTATAAGGCTGACAGACAAATGAAATCTTTATTTTTTTACACCCTGACAAACACATTTTTCTACTGCCACGTCCTATTATAAAGGCTTCTCACCCTTTCTTCTATCACTTGCTGAATTTCAGCACATGCAGGCAAACAAACCATCGTACGATGCTACCATACTCGATAAACAATGAAACTCAATGACATATGTATACTCGTATATCACGCGAATCACACCCCTCACACTTCATCACTCCAGACAGACCAAAAAGTCCATCCCATTATGTGCCCCACATTATCACCAAAAACCCATCACACACAATAGTTCACACAAACCTTTGCTACAAGCCATTCTTCCTGCAAGCCCAAATATTCAAACTCACAATAACTACATGTCGCAATAACAATCGTGCTTCGATCCACTGCCCTATTTTTTTAGCCCCTTTTGCTTTTATTGAATTCCTCCCCCAAGTCTTTGACAATTACGTAAGTCTGCTTAGTGAAGTTTGGTAATATTTTGTGGTGTACATACATAACATATATTGAACTTAAATATACATATAATTATTAAATAATTTTAAAACAATGACTGTAATTTATTGTTACTACTGCTTTTTGTATCTTCATGTTAGTTTGAGATAAAATTTTGTATTATTTGTCAATAATTTTGAGTACTTGTATAACCTGTCACATTTTCATTTGTATATAAAGACACTGTTGTGTCATTAATTAAATAAATCAATTATAATCATAAGAAACAGAATAGCACGTGTGATAAAAGTGTTGAAATAGAAGAGGTGAGAGCTGTGTTCTTAGACAGGCAGTTCGTTGGAAGAGATTGTCGCCTGGCAATAAGTCTTCCAGATTAGTTTTGCAATGAACTGTTAATAAATAAATACATAAATAAAAATGTTTAGAAAATATGAAAATTCGTCCTCTCTGCCCACCCCAAAAGGATTATGACCTGATGGTATGTATGTATTTTGGTTTTTGAAAATCCATAAAAAAATAGTATGAAAAACCGTTCCCGTTGGGTGATTTGTATAAAATCGACATTACCAAAATATATTATTGACTTTTGACGTACACATTTTACGTTCAACCCTCGAATTGGATGGGGTAGCTAGAGACTGAATCCCGTTAACTTCAACCCTCCGTTAACCGTATATTCCGGAAAAACCAATATTCTCTTTATCCGTGAAAATTTATCAAAATGTGTTTTTCCGACCCGTTTTTATTTCTTGCGTGTCCTTATCTCGACTTACAAGTCCTTAATTTTATTGCCTTTTTTTTGTATTTGTGCGATTGGCGCAGAAATATAAAAAAAATATGTATAAATTATCATCGTCATCAAGTTCTGCAATCTAGGATGTGTGTTAGCTTACAGCAAGATTTTCCACATTTCTCATATCTTGCGCTGGAGACGATTATTGTATGTTTTATGGAGGTGTATGGAATACCGACGTGATCGTCGTAAATATTGTCAACATGCACGGTCAACGACCGATGAATCAACCTTTGAATATGTACAAAGATCACATACCAGAACGTCAATACTGTTTACACGCAAATAATATTTACATCGCATTCCACGGTAGAAAGAGAGCGCATCGCGTGTCTCACCGTTTCGGCAATAAATACTCTACCCACTATATCATTGGCAACGTCTGCGACCACCTCGGAACGCACAGGAGTGAGATCAAGATATACCGCGGACGCATTCACGCGCCCCGTTCTGAAATTCTATATATACCTACTTATCGATGAATAAAGGGCACTTATTATTATGCACTTGACCATTCATCGCTGTTTATTATTTATCGATTATTCACTCTCACTTTTTCGCATTCCTGAATCGACGTATTTTATTTTAAATACAAAACAAATCAAAATCATCACGACGTATCAATCAAGCACCCCGCTAAATTGATGACTCCGAACGAAAAGGAACACAGAATTCGACTAAAGCGAATACAGAGATGTCAACAACATCATCATCAGCACATCCTACTAGGACACACGCTAAAGAGGTAACAACAAACAATCCCCTCCCCAATAATAAAAGGACTGTTTATAAATCGCCATTTAGAGAGTAAATTCTCACCAAGGGCGCTCTGATTCAGGATTCACTATAATTGACGGAAAAAAGAAATCTAAATAAATATTTTATACATAATATAATATATAGATTGAATATAAAGGATCTTTCAAAGTGAGCGGTTTTTTTAATTCTTGGATAAAACACAGATGGTGTCGCTAACTTGCCTGGGTCTTGTGACATTTGAGAAGTGTAATGTATGACATTTATAAAAATGGAGTCGTATACAATACCACAACGTGTTCAAATTGTTGAATTATTTTATGTATTGTAATCTCCGGAAACGGTGATGTTAATTGCCCACCTAGATCATGTGATCTAACACCGTCGGACTATTTTTTCTGGGGTTACGTGAAATGCCAGGTCTATAAAGATGACTCTCAATCAATTACTGAGCTGAAGGACGAAATTATTAACGTTATTGATGAGTTAAAACCGTAATTAGGCCAAAATGTCATCGAAAATTTTGACAAAAGAGTGGGCATCTGTGGAGCTGCAAGAGGAAGACATTTGGCGGATATTGTTTTTGCCTCCTACCAATACCTCTTCGGTATTTTATTTTGTGTGGAGATTTGCGGAGATCAGGTGCAGTAATTTGTACTTTGCTCCTCTAAGTGCATGACCCAAGGACACCTTTCGGATTTTAATATTAGTCAGCAACTCTCTATCAACTTTGTCTCTTTGAAGAACCCTTGTGTTGCTGATTATATCCGTCCAGGGTATCCGTAGCATTCTCCGGTGCATCCACATTTCGAATGCTTCCAGTTGGTTCATACTCCCAATTTTGAAGGTCCCTGATTCCCCTCCATGCAATAACATTCTTAAAACTCCCATGACCAGAGAGACATTGAGTAAACTAATAGTTTGGGTTCACCCAGAAGGAGCCAAAGCGCGTCCTTATGCAAGGAAAAAATATCTTCCTTTTCAAAGAGATAATACTCATCGATGTTACCAAGTTGACAACTGGGCCTCTAGGCAGGTTTTAAGAATCCCGCGAAGATTCATCCCTGACAAGGGATGAAAGCGAACGTCACCTATTTTCGTGGGTTGACCTTTACCGAGAACAATAAGGAGGCTTACTTCCTAGACAACGGATTTCGCCATAATTTAAAAAAAATTGCGAAAATTTTCTACAATATTTTAATTTCAGCTTTCAACAGATGCTGCCCGCTTACAAAGTGAAAACTAAAATAACTCGCCAGGGCAATTAATTTGACTTGACAAATTGTTACAGTTTTTTTTTTCCTCGCCAACTGTCCGCAACCCTTTCCACGCCAGACTTTCTCAACATCTCATTTTCTTCTTCTGTTGTCTTGTCAGATGGCAAAAGCGACGTTAAATAAAACAAAACGCAAGGGTATTTCTCGTCATTTGTCTTCTGCTTTGTATTCTTTCTTCACTCATTGTAAGTCTTTAATAAAGTTTTTATTTCATTTTTATTTTCGTGTAATACGAGAAGTGTTGTGAATTTTGTTTAAATTTCTCGTCAGGTGAGATTTGCGTAAAGGGATAATAAGGTCAATACAATAATAAAACAAGATACCTTCCCACTATATCCAAGAAACTTCCCCTGACCACTTTTTTACACCAGAAGTTGCTGTCGTGGACTTCAGAAAGACCTCTGAGGAATCAATACATAAATTTACGAAGAGGATTTTTAGAACAAGTTTTCCTTTTGTTTATTTTTTAATTATCTTTTATTTCAACTGTCAAATGACCTTTTTGATATAAATTATTTAGAAATAAAAAAAATAAAATTTAACAATGACATGTAAGCAGTGTAATGCACTAAAAAACTAGTATATGACAAACAACACAACAAAGCAAATCTACAAATTTCAATCAATCAATCCCCATAATGACATACAGCGTAGACTCCAGAGCCGACACTGTCAGAACCAAAAATCTCCTTCGAACCAGCGAAATGAAGGTACTCAGGAGTATCGCTGGCAAACCCCTTCGTGATAGAGTACGAAAGACAGAAATCCGAAGGATGTGCGAAGTTGAAGATATTGTCAGATGGGGACGACAGAGAAAAAGGTTTTGGAACGAACATGTATGCAGAATGGCGGAACCAAGAACCGTAAGAATGGCCAGGGGCAGTATCCCCCAAGTAAACAGACTTCCAGGACGACCTCCCAAAAGATGAAAAGACAGCTGGCAGTCGACGTCACAAGAGGGAAACGATGATGCAGGACCATAACAGGCCTAAAATAAGAATAAGACGTTATGGATACTCATTATTGAAAGTAAGACCAAATATGTACAATATGTGTCGTTTGTGCCGCCGTTCACTCAGAAAAACACAACTAAAACTTTAATAAAATGTCAGGGATGTCACAACTTATACCACAGACAATAGGGAAACATACATTAAAAAAATATTTGATAGAATTAAAAGTACGAGTATATGTAACACGAAAATATAAATTATTTTAATAACGCACGAAAAGTAAATAATGTAACTATAAAATCATTTCAAATTTCAACGATTAAATAAGTAAAACGCAAAACTGACAACCCTGTATTAGAGACACATGTCGACTGTCATGCGAAGCTTTTAGGTAAATCTCTGTTAATTCGATATCTGTAAACTGTAATATTAAAGTATTTATTCATCATCTTAATAGATGTCTCTATATGTTCCATATTTAAGATTATTCGAATTAGTACTAGACATTGGCTAGAAACAGGCGTTAAGTTGAGCGATTTAGCTCGCTAATTTCGTATGGCCGGCCCCACGGGCACGGCAACAGAGAGCGAGTAAACTCGCTTAAGGCACCTGATCGGTTGAAGAAGTAAAAAACTTTCATTTTCCCCCGCCCCATTCACCATTGTATCATATCTCTCCCCACTTCTCTTCCCCTAGCTCATCCCTCTTATATTATATTATTTACACTTGTACAGAAAATATATGTTTTATCAATTTAGTTTATCTTCACCTGACGATGAAGACGGTGGTCTTCGAAACCGGTTGTAAATATGTTGATATTTTTCCATTTCCGTAAAACATGGCACCACAAAGTGAAACTATAGTATTTTCGAAGATTCAAGAAATTCTTTGATACTGTTTGCTTCTTGGTGTGTTAAGCATTAATATTTTTAAACGTCTCATTATTTCTTGCGCTGACCACCGTGCCTCATTTTGCTCTTCGTCAGCTCGCTTAAGAAGGCATTTCTTTCGAAGTATTTAGCCCTCCATACAACGTTTTTCTTATTGTAAATTAAAACCATTATCAAAGAGAATCTAACTAACCTTAAATAAGTGTGTTTATTATGAGCGAACTCAACATCAAAAGAAAAATACTCCGTTTCATTCGTACATATTAAAAAAACTTGTTTTTATTTTATGATAGAAAACGACATTACGCCTTAGGGAAGGAAAACAATTATCTTTCGAAATAAAATTTCTTCAAAAAGAATTTTCGATGTGATGAAGAAAATATACAATTTACTGAGTAATAAGGTTTATATAATTATTTTACTTTAAGAAAATGTAAATAAAATGGGTTCCGCCCGCGGAACTTAAAATTCACACAAAATGGACAAATAATTATTAATTTATTATTGAAAAAAAATACACTTAAGTAAGACGAATATTTGGTTCGAAAAGTAGTTTTATATTTTTCGAACAGATGCCGTTAGGATAAAATGTTCGTTAATGACTTCATTTCAAATATGCTGAATATATTGAGTGTTAACATAAATTGGGTCCGTTTTTTTTTCAAATTTAAAAATGAGCACCAAAAATAAAACAAAATGGTAAAGGATATACGTCATTCGAAAGAAAATTTTCTGCTCTACAAGATATTGTGTTTGCTTTTACAGCAAAAACCAATTGTCGAACGTTGATTTTTGCTGTTTATACTCAAAACATGTGGAACCCATGCGCCGAACTTCTGGACATTTCCCATTGATTTAAGATGGCGGTATACAGTCATGTGACTAAAATTCATCTGCTCAGCCAATTTTACGGTGGTTAAAAGGGGATCTTTATGAATAATATGATTTAAGCGGTCCTCATCGAAGTCCACTGGTCGTCCGGAACGCTCCGTGTATTTCAGGTCGAAATTACCGTCTTTGAAACGCAAAAACCATCGACGAGCTGTTCTTTCATTCATAGCATCTTCACCGTATACTTTGCAAATATCGCAAGCATCTTTGGCAGCTTTATTCCCGCGATTGAACGCGAACAGAAGGAGGTGTCGAAAATGCTCACTTTCGTCTATTTGACATTCCATTTTAAAGGATTGTAATCAAATAAAATAATATATGTAACATAAAAGGAAACACAATATCTTGTAGAGCAGAAAATTTTCTTTCGAATGACATATAACATTAACCATTTTGTTTTACTTTTGGTGCTCAGTTTTAATTTTGAAAAAAAAACGAACACAACTAATGTTAACACCTAATATAAGACACTTAAGTAATACGAGTATGTTGTCCGAAAAGTAGTTTTATATTTTTCGACCAGATGCCGTTAGGACAAAATTTTCGTTGATAACTTCATTTCAAACATGCTGAATATATATTTTTTTTAAATAATTTTAATTAATTTGATTGTACTTTAGAACTCCACATTTAAATAAAGTGATTTGACATTTAAATGTAGAAAACATCTTCACAATAAACTAAACTAAAGTGACAGGTCTGTTTTTCTTCAAAAAGGCATTGAAGATAGTTTTGTCAATGATTTTGTAAAGCGAAACATGAGTGTCACTTTAATTTCAATTTAAAGTGATTTTTTTTCCACGTTTAAGAATTGTTTACACAAATATCTTGAGTGGGTTGTTTTGAAGCTGTTACAAAATAAGTTGGTTGTTCGGTGTTTTTATACTACCGAAAAAGCAGAAATATAACATTAAACAAAAAAGGATATGATCAGTGTATAACGATGATGCAGTAAGCAATCAAGTGTGTCAAATGTGGTTTAAAAAATTCCACAATGTAACTACATCTAATACAAGACGTGAACTCAAGAAATGCTTTCCACTCACATCTAATACAAGACGTGACCTCAAGAAATGCTGTCGACTGATATCTGATACAAGACGTGACCTCAAGAAATGCTGTCGACTGACATCTGATACATAACATTACCTCGATAAATACTGTTGACTGACATCTCACACAAAACGTGACCTCAAAAAATGTTGTCAACTGATATTGGATAGAAGATGTGACCTTAAGAAATGCTATCGACTGACATCTGATACAAGACGTGACCTCAAGAAATGTTGTCGACTGACATTTGATAGAAAGTGTGACCTCAATAAATGCTATCGACTGCCATCTGATACAAGACGTGACCTCAAGAAATGCTTTCGACTGACACTTGACAGAAGATGCGACCTCAAGAAATGTTGTCGACTGACATCTGATACATAACGTTACCTCGAGAAATACTGTTGACTGACATCTCACACAAAACGTGACATCATGAAATGTTGTGAACTGACATTTGATAGAAAATGTAACCTCAAGAAATGCTGTCGACTGACATCTGATGCTAGACAAGAAGAAATACTGTAGACTTAAATCTGATACGAGACTTCAAGAAAAAACTCTTATATAATATAATTTAAAGTAAATCTTATATTTAGAAAATTAATAATCAAATTAAATAATTAAGTATTGCGAAAATATTAAAAATAATTAACTCGACCTCAGCCCATAGTTTGTATTCAACTTATTATGAATAATCGTATTTTATAAGTTACCCCTTTTGGAGAGAAAATTAATTAAATTTTCAACCCTTAAATAATTCATTTCATCCCCAAATTTATTTCATGAAATTTCCCACCCTTTTGATCGAATATAAATACGTTAATTTATTTTGATGAGATTTTTTTCTTATCTTTGCGGTTAGTGATCAAAATAAATTTGATAAATAAGGAATTAAAAATTAATTTGTAAATCTCGAAATTAAATTTAATTTTGAAAACAAAAATATAAGTGTTAGTTTTGTATTTTTTTAAAAATGATTTCATATCGTGTTTTGTGAAAAAGCTGTGATATTCTATGTCTGTCATTAGTCTACGAAAAACGATGAAGACGCAACATCCCCTTCAAGTCTTAGGCAGTTGTGCAGATCAACATATCTTCTTGTGACTATGCAGCCCTTAAACGGTCCACCTCCAAATCTGGAGACCTCGTCAGAGATTGATATCTCGCATTTTATTATCATCTATAGCTCCCTTAACTTGTCGGTATTTTAAAGCACCTTTCCCGTCATATGCACCCCTTTCCACTTTCAACAGTCTTGAACCAATTCACATACTGTCTCTATTGTATAACATCCTTAACTGTCCCGCCGCACCCTCTTATCTAGCCGAAATTTTTCAGCGTCTTTCCAATCATGGATTAGGCTTACGCTCAAACAGAGATTGTTTATTGGCCTTTCCAGTTCACCGCTCCTCTTTTTTTACGTCGTCCTTTACTGTCCATGCAGTGAGACTCTGGAATCAGTTACAAACCAATATAAGACTCGCTCCGTCCTTGGCATGCTTTAAGAAGCGACTGAAAAAACTCTTAATTTCCAGTCAGTAAAATAACGTGTTTCATTCCTGATTTTTCTTTTCCTTTCCTCTCCACCATCCCTTCCTTTCCTTTTGATTGATGATATCTCACTTTATATGAAAAATAATGTTCGGGTGATTGTCCGTCTTTGTGGGGTTCGTGGGCATGTGCTCATGTAAGTGTTTATGGATTTCGTGGGGATGGATAGTCATATGAATGATTTATGCGACCATGTAACTTGCTCCATTTACTTTTGTCTGGTTGGTTGGAAGAGATTGCCACCTGGCAATAATCCCGCCAGATTCTATTGCAATAAAAGTGTTAAATAAATAAACAAAAGATTCCTTCTCGTCAGTATCTATTTCAAAATCCTTGAGGTATTTTTCAAATACCTATGTTTTTTTTTTGTTTCTAATATCTATATTGTATAATGATTCACTTAATCAAAATTTGAAAGCTACATCTGTGATTGACCTTTCCCTTCCTGTGTCCCGGTGCTGTGTATTCAATACACACGTAAAAATGAGTGATTTAAAATCGGAAAAATAAGAATATTCATAGCCAATCGCTTAAATTAATGAAATTTGAAGTCAAAAGTGATAATAATTGAAATTTAATTCCTGAAAACATGAACAAAAACATCGACCGACGTTCACAAAATGGGCAAAGAGACCACCTCAAATTGACTCCCGCGAGCAACTGAAGCGAGAGAAGCGAGCGAACTGAGATTCTATTTCTTGCGTTCCCATATACCGAAGTAGAGTGAGAGGGAGACGTGAATAGCGTCGCTTCTCACCCATAGTGGTTTTTTAGAATGAATATACCTACGTCACACACTGGCACATGTTTGATTGTATTCTATTAAAAAAAACATACCAGTGTACTCCAATCGTTTTACTTCAGGTATGCCATTTGATCCAGCACATAGGTGTGGTCGGTGAGTTTGCTGGTGTGCAACGCCTCACTAATAAGATACTGCTCACTACAAGAAAACTAATAAAAAAATATAATTGGTGCAGTCAATACTCGCATTTTATGCTAGATTTGGGTTGATATCTTTCCCATATTTTACATTTTTAAGTTTCGAATTGACAATTTTCCAAAACTGCTGTCTTTGGTTAGGTTAAGTGAGGTTAGGTTAGGTTAGGTTAGATTAGATTAGTTTAGGTTGCTGTCTTTGGTTAGCGTAACAACTTAACCAACGTTGTTACCGTACCGTCGTCATTTCTGGGCCTCGTAGTTGACGATCTTCTCAACATTGCAACGTCAATTCAATTGGAAAGCAAAGCTATACCAAGGAGGTTTTTTCTTAAGTGAGAGAACCGTTGCACACCAGTAAACTCATCAGCCACACCGCTGTACTGGATCCGATGGTACACTGAAAGGAGGCGATCGAAGCACTCTGCCATTCTTTTTTTTTTCTCTTTTTTGAAAAAATAGATATACCGAAGTCATGAGTATCTTTTTAAACCCGAATAAAAGGCGGAAAAAATGCCTATTATGTTATATCTTTCTGTTATGATCCACATAGAGAGGTTCTTTATTTCCTCAACTCGGATAACGGAAAGCGGCTAGGAGCACTTACTTTTGCATTTGGAGCCCGGTGGGGGTGCAGAACTCACTCATGATGGAGAAAGTACAAAAAAAATATCTACGATACCTCTATATGAGAGAGTTCGGTGTCTATCCATGGCTTTATCCTACTCAGTTTCTGCTGGGCATGCTCGGGTATAACTCCTTGAGCGTAAGAAGAGATCTGCGTCTCCTGGTATACGTTGTCAAACTCGTTCGAGGAGCTGTGAGCTGTCCAGCATTACTACAAAGATTAGCGTTAAATGTTCTTAACAATTACACTAGACTGCGCCGGCAAGAACTGTTCTCAATAACATACGCAAGAACGGGTCTTCCAGCCGCTATGCCTGTTGGAAGGGCCTTAACTCTTCTGAACGGGACTGCTTCGGATATTGACATATTTCATATCACATTACCAAAAGCAAAAGTAAATTATCTTCTAAGATTGAGCGCGTTAGAAAGCCCTCATCAACGTACTTAAGTGACTGTGAATATATGTGTATCATATGTTTGTGTGTATATACACGTATGTATGCATATACATTATTATTTTTTTTCTGCGTAATTTTTCTTCTTTTTTAATATGTCTTGTATTTTTAAAAGTAATTGGGCTAAGCTGGTTTTGAAAAAATAAATAAATTTATATTTCGTCTTCGAAACTTGAGGATTCAATCTGTCAGGGTTTTTTAATCTTTTTCGGTTCTGCAGGGTGTCTCCAAATCAAACTCTGGTGGTCGATCTGACTGTTTATTTAAGAATAATACAATTCACTTCAAGAGCTTATTAATAAATTACATGAATTTAATCATGCTAGGGTTTTTATACTCCTGAATGTTGTTTATAATAATATTAGTAGTCACAGTTGGGAAATTCGGACCACGTATGCTTATTCGTCAACCAAACGGGAATTCTTTAATAAAGAATCATAGGGAAACGTTAACGTAAAGAGTCTCACGCTTCATAACAATTCGATGGGAATATCACAGCACGGATTTTGAACTGCCGACCTTCCGCACGAAAGTTCAATGAGTTACCATGTGGTTAAGAATTTCATCATTTACCTTCCCATATGGTGTCTTAAAGAACACATACGAGTGGCAAGGGTCCAAATGTTTTGAATCAAAAACAATTCAAATAAAACGTCCCACTATAAATAAAACATTCCAAATACTATAAAACAGCAATATAAAATCAAGTAACAGCAAAACAAATGTTGAAAGTAACGAGAACGAGATTCGGGGGTCTTAAGGTAAATCTGATTGCGGCCATCAGAAGGGCATATTGCCCTCGTCTGCAGGTACAGCCACAAACCGCCCCCAGAACAACCCTCAACCCTTTACCCTATGAACACATATTTCTCAAACCGTGTTCTGCGGCTTGTTACAATACATTTTTATTTATATTTTTAACACTATTTAGAAACCAAATATCACTCTTAAGATAAGGATAAGACGCTTGTCTTCCAACACAGGAGACGAGGGCTCGATACCCGTTAGTACCAACTTTTTAAAGGGTTTCAGCATAATTTTCAATGAATGCCTCTTGTACAGCACCGGTACAAAGAACTGTATCAAAGGCAAATGGCTACTGCGCAATGCTCGAATAATTCAGGTCAATTCCAAAGGCGTAGATCGATGAAATAAGGTAGCGGGGTGAAGAGATTCCTCTAATGGCAGGTTGTAGCAGGTCGCAAGTAAAACACAGTGTACTGAGAATAGGAAGTAGTATCATGATTTATTTTGAAAGAGACCCTTCTTATGAACGGTCAATCGGTCATCGCAAGCGCTCACACCTCGCGGAATACCACATTTTTTGGGAGTTTTGCGCAATGCAGAGACCGACCGGCCAGTGATCTAGTCACGACGCTCGTCCATAAGTCTACATTACCATTACGGTCGCGACAACGCACGGACCCAAACAAACATAAATTTATCATACAAAAGTCAAAATATACCCAATTTACAATTCAAAGAAATATCAAATATATCTAAGAATTTACATATAAAATACACATACAAGAATCAGACATAGACAAGAATCAGACATAAACAAGAATCAGACATACAAGAATCTATACACATACAGAGGGTGACGCATACGTCCGATATACCTCTCACATATAATATTTGTGCTTGATTGGAAGATCTAGGTTGTATTAAATATAAGAATAATAGTATAATACGACACAATGAGTTATTATTCAGGATGGCGCTAAAGACGAAGTGTGAGTAGAAAATGCATCTCTTGGTCGACTAACTTAAGATATTGGTTTGATTGTGGTTCTTTATTCAGAGCTGCTGCCTCAAGGGTCAAAATAATCATGATTAACACCAACTTCTGAAGAGGAGAAGAAATAAAAAGATCATGGGGAAAATTCATAGATTTATAAATTTTGTTGAACAGGAAAACAAAAAAAAAACAGGAATCACTGGTTAACTCTTGTAAAAGTTTGAGAAGACTTCTCCCAATCCCCGTTTTTCGACCCATCCTCCTACCGGCTTTTCAGGGGTCTCTATCGCAAATCGTGACCTTAAGGGTTGATTTTATTACTGAAACTCTGAAGGTTTATTGTAAAGGTAACAAGGTGATTTCACAATGGAATATTAAAAAAAATATGCTTTCGAATATTTCTTTATAAGTATCGAAGGGTATTGAATTTGTTTATCTCTAAATAACAATGGTTGATTGATTACACATTACCCGTGACGAGTATAATAAAAGGTACAGTACAAAGTGGAGGATTCAGGTACATGTCGTTGCTGTGAATTTGTTATAGACATATTATGTTGCATATAGGGCAAGGAATTCCAGTATATTCAGCATATCTTCGTATTCTTTCTCCAAACTTCTTAACAACCTGATTGATAGTCAGTTCCATGATGGCTGAAGTTTAATTTAATGTTCCTCCGAGACTATCAAGACTCAGTCAGAAGACGATTTGTTTCCAAGTTTTCCTGAACCAACTATAGTATATGCAATCGAACTTAACCTTTCCTTCCCTGTGTTGGGTATCTTCTACACGTTGCTTCTAATAACCATCAATATCTCTATAAATATTATAAATACAAGGTTAAGATTTTAGGTATTCCTCCATAATATATTTACGCATTGATTTAAAAAATAATATTCATAATAATCAGAATTTATTGACTACATCGTAGGTGTTTTGTGAAGATCGGAAACAAATTCGCATTTAAACGCTGTGAGTGCCTCGTCTTGACGATAGGTGAAGAGTATGCGGGAAGCGCGACACTATATTCGCATCTCACTCTTGCATACTTTACTGAATTGCGAGGAGCTCAATTGTCTCAATCGTCGCAAGCGTAAGCCACGCCGGGAGTAAGCCACTACCGCTCCGCGCCGCAGTAGCTTTTGGGCTTGCAACCAGATTAGACCTATGCCCGTTCCGTGAGCGTTGCCAGATGGTTTTTTAATGTTTTCAGCAAATAAATCTCAATTATTATAATTTTTAATTTCAATTATAATTAATTAAGGGGATTATCTATGAATGTTCTTATTTTTCCGATTTAAAATCGCTAATTTTTGATCGCGTACTCACTACCCAACGCCGGAGCGCGCGTTTTAGAATTTTAGCACCGTAAGGGAAAGGTTAATAAATCTAGTCTGCATTGCGTATGACAGGTTAAACGTCCAGCTGGACCTGTTTGCTGGACCAAGCTCGACGTCTGTTAGATACCAACTGACACCCTTGTACCTTACATAAATATTAATGCATATATTTATATATTTAAGAAATAAAAATATTCAAAAATAACAACGCCTACACGTACTTATTCCTCTAACTGAATATCTCCCTTCTCTTTCCTTCTTAAGTATTGTTTAAACTATTGTAAGGAAAAAATATAAAAGGCTTTTATTTTATATCCATAATATACCTTGGACGGATATGGTCAGCAACACGAGGGTTCTTCAAAGAGCAAGTGTGCATATAGAGTTGCTGACTTGGTGTCATATTTGGGTCATGTACTTAGAGGAGAAAAATACAAATTACTGCACCTGATCATCCAAGGCAAAATAGAGGGACTAATATTAAAATCTGAAAGGTGTCATATTTGGGTCATGTACTAAGAGGAGAAAAATACAAATTACTGCACCTGATCATCCAAGGCAAAATAGAGGATCAAAGAGGTATTGGCAGGAAGCAAATCTCCTGGTTCCGCAATATACGTGATTGGACTGGTATAAGGAGCGTCGGGGATCTTTTTCGGGCTGCCGGGGACAAATATGTCAACTCTCAGATGATATTCAACGTTGGGGAGACCTGACATGACACTGGGAAGAAGAAGAATATCTTGTTAATATTTAAGAAACTATGACCTCCGTGGCCTATTTGGTAAGACGCCTGTCTCCCGACCCGGAGGTTGCGGGTTCAAATCACGCTGGAACGCTGATTCTTTTAAAAAAGAATTCTAGTCTGTTTTACTTAAGGCATATTTAATACCTTTCACACGTCAATAAGTCTGCCAGGTTGTACTATATACAACGAAAATGTTATATAATACAATACAAAGAAAGTCGTGTTATTTCTCAAATAAATAAATAATATAATAGATCTGCTGTTGTTTACTCTCAGCAGTTACATTATATTGTGTGCAGTTGCATTATGTGATGTGTTTCAATGAAAAAGAAGTGATTAGCACATGTGAAGAAGTTAACTTATTTGCAGATTTCTTTAAAGAAATTTGAACGGAGTCTGAATCCGATACCAGGTTGTAACAGCTTTTTTATTGATTGGAAGAGATTTTCACATAGTAATTAGCCCACCAGGTTGTACTCTATACAACAAAAGTGTTATATACTTATGCAATACAAAAAAAAATAACTATAATTTTTAAGTTGCGTTGTGTTGAAAAAAGTTTGTCTAAAACGATAAAATACACATTTTTGATTGTCTGACATAAAACCAAAACAATGGCAAGGTATTCAATAAAGAGGCAGTTTATGTAGTATTCCCCTCTCCGTTTAAAATACAAGGCAAATCCGAAATGTCCCCAGGGACCTCCTTAAAATTCAATTCTACCTGCTGGAGCGTCGTCCTTCAGTTTCTCTCAGTTAAAGGACAACATTTTGGTTTTATTTATATTTTTCTGTTTACATTTACAATTGAATAAAAACATCGTGATATAATTGTGATGTTTTTGCCTTAAAAATAAGGCTTTTTTTTCCAAAACATCAGAAATGAACGCATTGTGAATGGTTGAGCTATGAGACAATATAGACAAGTTGATAATCTAATGTCTTTCTTATTTTTTTTAAGATTCCTTTGTCTTCTTTTCTCTTGCCTTATCCCATCCATTTGGGAACTGATCCTTGAACCTTTTTCCTCCATCTCCCTCAATCTCACAAATCACTCGGAGATAGTCTAAGTCTCGTCATGTCCTCCTCAACTTTATTACATCCCTTTCTGTCATGTGATGTGTAACTAGTACACATTGCTTCTAAAAACTTTAATATCTCTATAAATATAATAAATACTGAGTTCAGATTTTAAGTATTCCTTCGTAATACATTTACGCATTGAATGAAAAAAATATTATTAATAATAATTAGCACTTATTGGCCCCAACAGAGATATTTTGGGAAAATCTGGATTAAATTCACCAATACAATCAAACGTGTGCCAGTTTGTGACGTAGGTATATTCATTCTAAAAACCGCTTTGGTTGAGGAAGCGACCCTATTCACGTCTCACTCTCACTCTACTTCGGTATATGGGAATGCAAGAAATAGAATCTCAGTTCGCTCGCTTTAGTAGCTCTCGTGCATCAATTAGAGGCGGTCTCTTCACCCGTTTTTTGAACGTCAGCTGATGGTTTTTTTATGTTTTCAGCAATTCAATTTCAATTAATATCACTTTTAACTTCAAAATTAATTAATTGATATATAATTTATATTTAATATATAATTATAATAATATTTATATATTTGTTATTATAATAGGCCGAGTAGGCCGAGCGCAACACCAGATGAGAATAGTGATGTCGGGTAAACCACTACAGAACACCAAGGAGTTTGTCTACCTCGGGAGCAAAATAATATGGGACGGTCGGTCCAAGAGCGAGGTCGACAGCCGTATACATCAGGCTAGACTTGCATTTAATAAAAGGTCGAAAATAATATTATAGAATCAAATAATATAGACCTAAAACTGAGAATACTCCTCATCAAGACCTATGTATGGAGTATCTTGATGTACGGCTGCGAGACATGGTGCCTATCCGAAAGAGATAGACGAAGACTAGAGGCTTTTGAGATGTGGTCCTATAGAAGACTATTAGGAATTTCCTGGAGAGACCGCATCACAAATGAAGAGGTTCTCCAACGAATCGAAGGAGGAAGGCACCTGCTCAGGATCCTGTCCGAAAGGCGTGCAGGATGGATCGGTCATATAATACGACAAGAGGGCCTCTTGCATACCATAATGGAGGGTATGACCGAGGGGACAAACTCTAGGGGACGCCCACGCCGAGAGTACCTGGAGGACCTGTTGGTGGACGTGCGCTGCTCAACATATACAGACTTAAAAAGAGCCGCACAGGACAGGGGGGAATGGAGGAGAAGAGTTGAAATTGCTGCAAACCAGTCTTAGGACTGCAACCACGGAGAGATTATAATATTAATGATCATGTTAATATTATATTCAAATTAATTATAATATAATTAATAATATAATATAATAATTTTATTAATGATATATCATTAATTACATAATATTGTAAAAATAGTATAATAATAAATAAATAATTATTCAAAAATAATTAATTTAATAATAACATAAAAATATTTATATACCATAATTAATATTAAAAAATATAAATTTAATATTATTAAGTGTATTATATTATTATTAAAATAATTATTTATTAATAAAATTATTTTTATTTATTATTAAAAATTTAAAAATTACAATTCTTTTATTTAATTAAAAGAGAATTTCTTGAATAAAATCCCACATAACCCTTTTTTATTTAATTAAGAGAGATTTTCTTGAATTAAATTCCACATAACCATTTCCTAATCCTAAAAAAAATCGTTAACAAATGGACAAAAAGCAATGCATAAAATCAACTTTTCCTACGAGCTAAAAAGTTTCACTTCTACCGCAAGAGAGTCTCATCTTTTTTGTTCTCTCTTTTAGTCTCATCTTTTTTGTTTTTGTTTCTCTCTTTTTTGTTCTCTTTGCGTCATTTTACAATTAATTCATTCTTTTTTGTTTCAGGTAACGGGATTTTCCTTTCTGTTCACTTTTCAAACAAGTCGACACGTGGTTTTTATAAAAAGTAAGTTATATTCTTATGTTATTTCAATAGAGAAAATATATAATCACTCACTTTCACCAACTACCCTCACACCCTTTTATTCATCTATACGTGTTACGCTTTTCAATTTTTATTGGTGTGACCAAGAGGCAACACAAATGACTTCCTTGGACTTCTTCTTCTTCTTCCTAGTGTCATTTCAGGTCCCTCCGACGTTGAATATGCCCTTGCGGTCGGTCTCGCCCTACATTGGTGGGGTGTATCTCGACCGCGAGAATGTTTGTGGGATGATCCCAGAGCTTTTAATGTCTTCTCTCTTGAATTTTTTTTGTCATCTATTTATTTTCTGATTTTAACTTGTTTCATTTACTTTTGTCTAGTTGGTTGGAAGAGATTGCCGCATGGCAATAAGCCCGCCAGATTGTATTTATGATTTAATCTAGATATGTGGGGGTGTGGGATGAAAGCCCCCCGATGCCCTTGCTGTCGGGCTTGCCCTACATTGGTGCGGCGTATCTCAGCCGGGAGAATGTTTGTGGGATGATCCCGGACCTTTTAATGTCTTCTCTCTTGAATGTATTTTTTTTTGTCATCTATTTATTTTCTGTGTTTTTTTATCTTCTTGTTCTACGTGTTCAAGGGTGTGGGCTGAAAAACATATGGTGTCCCCGTGGCTGGGCTCGCCCTATATTGGTGCGGTGTATCTTGGCCGGGGGGATGTTATTAGATGAGCCCAGACCTTTTGATAGCTTCTGTTTTTTAATGTATTCTTTTTTTAACGTGTTCTTAAAATGTGTCTAAATGTATTATGTCAATAAACCTGTATTTATTTATTTATTATTTAATATCACCTCAGAGTAGGCATATTTGTCCCCGACAGCCCGAAAAAGATCCCCAACGCTCTTTATACCAGTCCATTCACGTATGTTGCGGAGCCAGGAGATTTGTCTCCTGTCAATACCTCTTCGACTCTCTATTTTTCCTTGGATGACCTAGTTAATAAAAGCCTAATTGGCTTAGTCATTAAAAACACTCGTCTTCCAGCCAAGGAGTTGCAGGGTCAATTTCCATTGGAACCCTTATTTAAAAAAGAAGGATTCTAGTTTGTCGGAAGACCTTAAGTGCTTTTCACCTAATACCTCTTGACGAGATTGCCATGTGCCAATATACCCACCAGGTTGTACTATACAAAACGAAAGTGCAACTATAATCCTTCGACTAAAATAAATATGATATTCAAGTTAGTTTTTACCACAGATATTGAATATTCCTATCGTTCATTAGAGGGACATTTTCCTCGAAGACATTCCAGTTTGTCATTTCAAAGGCCGTAAATCCATCTTTCCAGAAGGCTTCGCCTCCCTGCGGTGTGTTCCAGACTCCCTGTGGAGGTTGCGGTCTGCCACCCCTATACTATAAATGCTTCTTGTACGCAACTCTCACCACCACCCTGAGAGGGTATCGTCTTCAATGATTTAGATGGCTTCTTAAGTTTTCACAGCGTTCAACTTGTTATTATAATATAATATAATAATTATTATATAAATCATTTTGATCAATTCTTTATACAAATTAATTTAATATACTTAAACTTGAAATATTTGCTGTGGATATATTTTTTTTAATTCGTGTGTAGTTACTGAAACGTTGTTTACCTTTTTCAATACGATATTTGTCGGAATATTCTGTGACGAGTTAACTGAAGCATCTTTGGTTTTTAAATATTGTTTATTCATATTTAGAATATTTATTGTTTGTTTTTTTATCATGCTTTAAGCATGCTTTGAATTGATATGACCGAAGTCATCGGTATCCTTATACCCTCGAGAACTAGGGGGAAAAAGTGGCTGTGTAAGCGCGGGGCTCGAACCAACGAACTTCCGCACGGGTGTCCAGTGCGTCACCGCGCGGCCATATACCTCACAATTTTGTTTATTGATATTTTATTCTTGATTAGGATTTTAATTCATATTGTCGTTAGCAATGCTATATAGTTGAAATTGAACTCAGGAGTCGAAGTCGTTGAAATCAGGAGTCGAAGTCATTGAAATCAGGAGTCGAAGTCGTTGAAATCAGGAGTCGAAGTCGTTGAAATCAGGAGTCGAAGTCGTTGAAATCAGAAGTCGTAGAGTAAGTTGTTTTCTGTAGATTCAAAGTCGGGAGATAAATTTCTAAAACCCCAACTCCAAATTTTTAACGTTTTTTTTTTTAAATAACTTCTACTTCTTCTCAGTGTCATGTCAGGTCCCTCCAACGTTGAATATCACTTGAGAGTAGATATCTTTGTTCCCGGCAGCCCGAAAAAGATCCCCAACGCCCCTTATACCAGTTCAGTCACGTTTATTGCGGAGCCAGGAGATTTGCCTCCTGCCAACACCTCTTCGGCCTTCTATTTTGCCTTGGATGATCAGGAGCAGTAATTTGTACTTTGCTCCTCTAAGTACATGACCCAAGTAGGACACCTTTCGGATGAGGACGACAGCGTCGACGATACTGGTTCCAACATTTACAGAGAATGAATTCCACAAGAATTCCATACATAGCTCTGCATGGTGTGCCGGATAGACGGCGTCCACCAGGGAGACTCCCGAAACGATGGAGAGATAGCTGAAGCTCATCACCACAGGAGGACAATCCTGCAGTAACAGACTCTTGAGTCTATAGAAAGTTTAAGAAGAAGAAAGGTTAGAATCCCTACTTGTAGATCCCTTGAGAATAATTTGCTCTCAAACGGCGCTACAGAAAATCCCTCTTTGAATTGAATTGAATTGAATTCAGATACAAAAGAAGATAAGGTATATTGTTGTTAGGCGTAAACTCTTAAATTGGTAATTTCTGAACGTAAAATCAATAAAATTTCCAAGTTTATCAATGAATCACTTCAGGGCCGGTATATCTCTAGATAAATGGGTGTAAATGTTATTCAAATTGATTCCGAGCCCTCAGTATAGCAACACAGATAAAAAGTTTAACGACAAGTTAAGGCAAAAGTGAAAGTTAAGTCAAAGTTATCCGATTGCCACAAGGAGCGAGATTATGCCAAAAGTTACGTATTAATTTCAGTCGCTGTAAAACCTCCGCCTTTCGGATGAAATTAGGAAATTTCAGCCCTTTATGATTTCAGCGGAGGAAATCTACCCTTCCGGGTTTTTTTTTCAGATTTCTAAGCTAACAGTATAACTCAGAAGTATAAAACATTTAATTCTTATTCTTTAAAGTTACTACCGTATTTGTAAGTTGGCGATCATCTCGATAATCTTGACCTTTGAAGCAGCAGTTCTGAATAAATATGTGACCACAGTGACCACCGTTCCTGGACATTCTGATATGGAAATTAAAGTCGTTTCATCTGTATACCTAATATTTCAGAGCTTTCTTGCATCAATAGTAATTTCGCCGTCCCAGTCTTCAACTGCTCTACTCGCAATATATTTTACATATAGCTTGAATAAGTAAGGAGAGAGACTGCACCCTTGTCGTACACCTTTTTGTACTTAAAACTGTTTGAACTTGATATTATTGAATATGACGGAAGGCAAACTAATACCTCCATTTTTTGAAGAACTAAGAATCACCAACAGATTGTTTAAAAAATACTGACGATGAATCCTTTGATTCTTTGGAGACATTGTTCGTGGCCAAGGAGACAGTTTGGAGAGACTTGTGGTCACTGGAGGCATAGAAGGGCAATGCAAAGAGGAACAGTCCCAATGCATTGAGCTGACCAAGTGAGAGACGCAACAGGACTACGATTGACAACTGTTCTTTGATAACAGAATGCAGGAATACATAGAGAGGAGTCGTTAAGGGCTATCATGGGAGTCACGTGGCTCAGTCATAAGCTGCACGACAAAATAGATGGAGTACTTATCTTTCTTTATTCATCCATTTCAAGATATTATCATAACGAACTTTGCCAATTTATGAAGCTCTCAGCATTCTTCGATAGCACCATACTTCAAAAACTTTTGGTTTTTGAAGTGAAACTTCTGTAGGCGCGGTAGGTCAAATTGGCCAGAACGTCACGAAAAGTGAAACGGTGTATTATATTATTATTATTTAATATTTCATTTCTTAATAAATTATCATTAATTATTTTAATATAAATAATTATTTATTATTAATAATAACTCATATTATTTTAATATTATTAAGTGTGTTATATTATTATTAAAATTATTATTAATTATTAAAATTATTATTATTAATTATTACAAATATATTTTTTAAATTTAATTAAGAGAGGTTTTCTTGAATTAAATTCCACATAACCATTTCCTAGTCCTAAAAAAAATAAATAACAACCACACTTCAAAAACTTTTAGTTTTTGAAGTGAAACTTCTGTAGGTGCGTTAGGGTAAATTGGCCAGAACGTCACGAAAAGTGAAACGGTGTATTATATTATTTTTTCATTATTATTATTTAATATTTCATTTATTAATAAATTATTATTAATTATTTTAATATAAATAATTATTTATTATTAATAATAATGCATATTATTTTAATATTATTAAGTGTGTTATATTATTATTAAAAGTATTATTATTAATTATTAAAAATATTTTTTTTTTATTTAATTAAGAGAGATTTTCTTGAATTATATTCCACATAACCATTTCCTTATCCTAAAAAAATCGTTAACAAATGGAAAAAAAGCAATGCATAAAATCAAGTTTTCCTTGGAGCTAAGAAGTTTCACTTCTACCGCGCGAGAGTGTCCCCCTTTTTTTTTTAAGTATGTGTAATTGTCGCTACTTCAGCACCATAAAGAAATATGGAAAATATGTAACAACGCAAAGTGTTCATACATAATAGATTAAAATCCTTATTGCAGACGCTGGACTTCCATGTGCAATATTCGATTCTCGATCGTTCCCAAAAAATATAGTAAATAGAATCACAATCTGGTTAATAAAAGTTCATTTGGTATAAATACAATACTACACCATAAATATTAAATATTTTTACTATTGGAATATTTAACAATAAATTACTTTGTTGTTATTGACACCAATCTTACCTAAATACTGCTCTCTTAACAAACCCGGACCATTCCGTCTGAAGAAAGCCTCAGGATAGGGGTAGAAACACATATAGCGAGGATTAATGTAAATAGTTGAATAACAAAATAATTTGTCGATAAATATTGTAATACAGAATTCTACGAAAGTAAATTTGAATTATTTGATAAAAAAAAATAACTTTTAAAAAAAAAACAAAATCTCGTAAAATATCATAAAATCAGGGGGTATATTTCTACGGTGTATAATTGATTAAAATCTCAACCCTTGTTAGGCTCTGTTCGGATTAGCAACTTTGCGGGGGTCCGGGGGTTGAAAAAAACATGTTGGGGCTGCTTAATAACCCTGTTTTGTTCATATTTTGACCTCTGCTCCTTCTGCTAACGACTCCAGGATCATATTACAGGCAGCGGAATATTTTTGGCTTTTTTTTTATAAACTACCCTTAATCTGGGGTCCCACAAACCCTACAAAAGGGTTAAGAGTTACTTTTAGTATAACCTTATGTACAAAAGTAGGTTTATATGTTTACTTTTTCTTCCTTGTTCTATAACATTTTCAGGTTTTTTGTGATATTTTCAAGCTTTTTACAATATTTTCAAAGATTACCTTCCACCTAAAGTCAGCACAAATTTATTTAACAACTAAAGTTTACTTGTCATTGACTTTTATAGACTCATTTTTTGGAACTTTTGACAGTTAAACATAAAAAACCTTAGGATCATATTAGATTCTATTTTTTTCTAGCGAGAAAATATAAGTTTTCATGAAAAAAATTCTGAAAGTTTAAAAAAAATATTGCTTTGGAAAAGAGTAGATTTATAACGGTTTGTTATGTTGTCTTAGAGAGTTAAAATTGGTACGTCAATGCTTTCCAACAAGGGAAATAAAAACGTTTAAATTAATTTATAGTGTCGCGTCTGGATTATTGTTACTCTATTTATTTTGGTTTGCCTTTTTGAATTTTTTTCGACCCCAGTCCTGTTTACAATGTAGTCGCTAAACTGATATATGGTAGACATAAATATTGCCATATTGGTTCGCTTTTAAAAAGTCTAAACTAGTTTAAGTGTCGCGAATGGGTTGATTTCAAACTTTATCTCTTTGTATTCAAGTCCCTTAATAGAATGTCTCCATTGCATCTTTCGAATCTGTGTCTGAAGGGATGTTTCTTCGATGACAAGTAGAACTTTGAGGTCACTTTCTTCTTCATCTAAGAAATTGGTTGTTACAAATCTAACAAATTATGATAGATCTTTTGCCGTTTCTGGTCCTGGGCGTGGAATAGTTTGCCTCCTAGTGTTAGGTTAGGTTAGGTTAGGTTAGGCTAGGTTATGTAAGGTTAGGTTAGGTTAGGCTAGGTTAGGTTAGGTTAGGTTTTTTTTTTTTTAGAGTGAGTTGACTTTGGCCGCCTTGTTTATTACATACAAGGCTTATCAGCACGATTTGATTTATTTATTTTATTTTTTCCTAGTGTTTACTCTAAATTTTGTGATTTTGTCCCCGTGTTGCAGTGCATGGGATAGATAGGAATGCGTCTGCGCACGTCTTTTATGGAACCTATCCCGGCATTTGCCTTACGACTGAGGAATCGCAGTAAACTCAGTCGGGATGGTCGGCTCTCTGGCCTTCCGATGTGACTTTTTCAGTCCTCGGCATTATTCCCTGTGTCAGTGTCCGTTGTGTTCATTCTATCCCTTTCATTCATTCTTACCATGACATTTTTTAAAAGGTTTTATTAAAGTGTACGCTTATACATGATCACTTCACTACACCTAATACTGAATGTGTTACTATCACATAATAGAATATGATTAATTTTTCTTTGTAGTTCGTCAAGTGTCCTTTTCCAAATACGTGTTTTAAACATATGAAGAGGCTGAACATTACTAATCTAATGGTCACAATTCTAAACTTAACCATCCCTCAGTGAACATTTTTTATTTCTAGAAATAATTATAAACTCTCGATTTGATTCCCAAAGATTCCTGGAGAAGTAAGAAGATACAACAACTCAACACATAATCTTCGTCACTTCAATAACTATACATTTTCACTTTAATATCTATACATAATCTTCGTCACTTCAATATCTTTACATTTTCTTATACAACTCTTACGTTTTCTCTGACATATGCTCTCTTTGCGTTCAAAGTATCATTAATTTAATCCAACCATACTTACCTTGGGATTCCTCTGCCACGCCCATTTACACAATGAATTTTGTATTTCTTTATTCATTTCCAACATACCACCCAGAACCCTTTTAGGAAAAACATCTCAAAACACCACTGAGAGCTCTTTTGACAATAAATGTGTTAAAAGTGCATCGAAACGTTCTTTAAAGTATAAAAGTGTCTAAAATGCTACTTTATAAATTATAGATTAAATACCATCACGCCGTTTCGATACTGGGGTAGACAAAGAAAATATAGTACCAGACTTATCTATCTCAACATATATCTTTCCTACATCCACACACTTCTCACACAGCTTTTATTAACTTTCTTATTTCTAGATTTGAATGACTTTTTACATTTCATTTTTTTTAAATATCGTGTACTTGAGCCAACCCTACTTCTCTTGGCCTTTCTCTGTCATGCATTTAACTCACATTTGTACTGAATATTTGTTTTGTAAGTCTGTTTTTATTCATTCGTTCCACATGCCTAAACCATCTCAGATTGCTCTTCATATTTCTTAAAACATCATCGCCTATTTAAGTATTCTGTCATACATTTTTACCTCATGTATTCTTCTCAGTACGCGAGTTTTTACAGCAATCATATATGTATACGTATGTTAAAATGTTAGTGAAATGAAATATTTACGGAAGTGAAACTTCTATAGGCGCGGTAGGGCAAACTGGCCTGAACGTCACGAAAAATGAAACGGTGTATAATATTATTATT
Source organism: Odontocerum albicorne (assembly GCA_949825065.1). Classification (NCBI taxonomy): domain Eukaryota; kingdom Metazoa; phylum Arthropoda; class Insecta; order Trichoptera; family Odontoceridae; genus Odontocerum; species Odontocerum albicorne. Next base: position 25,950,446 of record OX463861.1, read on the forward strand.
TTATTATTATTATCAAATATTTTATTTATCAATAAATTATAATTAATTATTTTAATATTAATAATTATTTATTATGAATACAAAATAATAATATTAAGTGTATTATATAATTATTGTATTAAGTGTATTATATTATTATTAAAACCATATTTATTATTAAAATTAGTAATATTTATTCTTAAACATAAAAAAATATATTTTTTTTGTTATGTATTATATTTATATTAATATATTTAATAAATATTAATTTTATTTTATATTTAATTATGTTGTTTTATTCCATTTAATATATATTTCAATATTTATCTTATATATAGTTTATATTTAATATATAATTATAATAATATATGTTATTATAATATTGAGAATTATATTATTAATCTATTATAATTAATTTTAATATAATTCATTAATAATATAATATAATAATGTATAATTAATAATACAATAATAAATAAATAATTATTTAAAAATAATTCATATTATTATTAATAACAAATTATTAATATATTTAATATAAAAAAATATAAATTTAATATTATTAAGTGTATTATTGTATATTATTATTAAAATTATTATTATTTATTATTAAAAATAAAATAATAATATTTTTTTATTTAATTAAGAGAGACTATCTTGAATTAAATTCCACATAACCATTTTTTCTTAGAATTTTTGAAGTAAAATATTATTGACAAGCATTACATTACTTTCTCAATCTCCTTTTACTATTCTACTCGCCGATTTCCCGTTCCACCAATAAAGAATCGTGAGAGAAAATATCTTTCTTAAAAAAAGTCCTGAAAAGGCGGTCCTTAAATAGGTCCGCAGAGACCGGCGTGATGGCGCGAGCAGTCTTGGACCTCCTCCTTTTCATAGAAAAAGGATTTTAATTTCCGCTTCGAAGCCTTCAAGATTTTTCTTTCAAACCGAAATTGTGTTATTTTCCGCGAAAAAATGACGTGATATCTACCCCGAAATGTATCTGACGGATTAGGCATTTGGGTTTAAGGAAAAAAAATTAAAAGGTAAACCAAAACAAAGCGGTCTTTGAAAATTTCCTCAGGATAACATTTTTTTTTTTGCATCTTTTTTAAAATTTTCAGCGTCTTTCCAATCATGGATTAGCGCTACGCTCAAACAGAGAATTTTTGTTGGTCTTTCTATTGTAGTTCACCGCTCCTCTTTTTTTACGTCGTCCTTTACTGTCCATACAGTGAGACTCTGGAATCAGTTACAAAACCAATATAAAACTCGCTCCGTCCTTGGTATGAGGGGAAAATCTTGAAACCAATAGGGTTATACCGTTACATAAAGTTAAATAAATAATGTTTGATAAAAATCAATTACAACGTATATTAACCTCCATATTGTTAATGCCTTAACTATAAATAATATATTCTCTTATGGCGTTAAATATTGTCTATGGTAACAGATTTCACACTTAATATTATATATTGTCAGTTTCACGTTACAATACTGTTTTATAATTTATCCAACGCACTAACAAGCATGCTTTAAGAAGCGATTGAAAAAACTCTTAACTTCTAGTCAGTAAAATAACGTGTTTCATTCCCGATTTTTCTTTTCCTTTCCTCTTCCCCATCCCTTCATTTTCCTTTGATTGATAATATCTCACTTTATATAAAAAATAATGTTCGGGTGATTGTCCGTTTTTTGTGGAGTCTGTGGGCACATGCTCACGTATGTGTTTATGGATTTCGTGGGGATGGATAGTCATTTGAATTATTTATGCTTTATTTAATTTTGTCTGGTTGGTTTGAGAGATTGCCTCCTGGCCATACGCCCGCCAGATTGTATTTACAATAAAAGTGTTAAATGAATTAATATCTTTCAAAATTACGGACTGGTGATACAGACACATTTAAGAATGTGACAGGGAAACAACATTGTTTTCTGTGCAATTAATCGAGCCTTTGGTTTAAAAACTTAAAGTAATGATGGGGTGTAATTTGTATTCTGTTTAAGAATGGGTTTTATTCGTATGGCTTCTCTATGTATGGTCAAACAAATATTGTTTATTAAACTTTCCAGTTCCCCACTCTTATTTGTTTACATCGTCCTTTACTATACATGCAGTGAGACTCTGGAATCAGTTACAAACCAATGTTAGACTCGTTCCGTCCATGGCACGCTTGAAGAAGCGGCTGAAAAAAACAAGTCAGCAATATAACGTGTTCCATTCCTGATTTTTCTTTTTCTTTCCTCTCTACCATCCCTTCATTATCCTTTAATTGATGATATCTCACTTTACATGAAAAGGAATGTTCGGGTGATTGTCCGTTTTTGTGGGGTTCGTGGGGCACATGCTCACGTATGTGTCCGTGGGGATTGCTAGTAATTTGAATGTTTTTTGCGACCATAGGTGATAACTTGCTTCATTTACTTTTGTCTGGTTGGTTGGAAGAGATTACCGCCTGACAATAAGCCCGTCAGATTGTTTTTTGCAATAAATGTGTAAAATAAATAAATATAATAAATTTACGAGTAGTTTAATATTTTAATTATTCTGTTTTATGAAACCTACCTGCGTTAGGACGAGCATACATTTATAACAGTTTTATTTTATTTACGAGTATTTATTTATTATTACACATGACAAGAAATACACATAATTTGCGATTGTGCTGAATATTATAGTTAATATTGACATAAATAAAGTGAAATAATTTTATATTAATTATGAATTTCCACAAAGTGACACCGGTTATTTAAACATTTCAATAATTCTGTCGTGTAGCTCATGACTGAGCTATCCATGACTCCCATGATAGCCTTTGGCAACTCCTCTCCATCCATCCCTGCACTTCGCGGCTCGAAGGGCAGTTGTTAAGGGTAGTCCTGTTGCATCTCTTACTTAGTCAGTCTAACGCATTGAGATTCTTCCTCTTGTGCGTCGTCCTTTCAGTAACTATTATATAAACCTCTCCAAACTATCTTCTTGGTCATGAGCAATGTGTCCAATGAAACGGAGGACTCGTCGAAGACATGCTGTCGACAATCTGTCGATGATTCTTAGTTCTTCGAGAATGGAGGTCCATCTTACTGTCCATGAAGTTTGTAACATCTTTCTCCAGCATCACATTTCAAATGCATATTTTCTGTCTCTCGCTTGCTCTGAGAGTCCAAGTCTCCGCGAAATACATGAATATTGCGAAGACGAGAGACTTTAAAAGGCGCTTTTTGTCGTAATGGTGATAATTCTGCTCTTCGATAAGTAAAAAATATATAAAGGATAACAGTAATGTTTTTTAAATACTTGTATTTCAATCCAATCAAAAATATATCAAAATTGAATGACGTCCTACCATTTTTCCTTACGTAGTTAATTCAACGCCCTCTATTTGATCCTCTCACAGGCTTTATCTATTGTTACTCCTTCTCACACCCATTATCTCTCGTCTATCCTCTCTACCCCCTTTCCAGAAGGTTTTAGGGTAAGAAGTGACATAATTGGAAAAAGATTTGATGTCCTATCGAGACGTTATTGCCGCCTCCACGCTCTCTCCGTAATTCAATACTTGTGTACGCTTCAAGCACTTTTAAATCTCTTTTCCACCTTGACCTTTCCATATTTGTTCCTCTTTTTTATTAAATTTTTTCTATAAAAAAAGTCTAACAATAAAAGTCTTGTGAAACTAACGTTTTCAAAGTATTCGCCTTGAGCTTTTTGGGACTCTATATTAAATAAAATTATAAATTTTAACACAGTGTATTCTTCTCCAAAGTACGCATTTATGTATTTATTTAAAACTTCATTATGTATATAATCTAACTGGTTTATTGTCAGGTGACAATATTTTCCAATCAACTAGACAAAAGTGAATAAAGCAAGTAACATGGTCGCAAAAAATATTTATGGACATAAACATGTTATGGTCTTTTGCAACGAAAACACTTTAAGAATTTCAACTGTGTAATTTTATTTGAATAATCGTTGAATTATATTAAAGTATAATATTAAAAGTGTTGTGGAATAAATAATAACGATGATGTTAACATCGTTGTGGCTTTAATAGTAATGATACTGCCTCTGATATGACGTCCTATTTAAAGCAAAGATAACGTACGCACGACCCTTAGATAATTAAGAAAGAATTTTGATCGGGTATGTTATCGGTGCCCTTTGTAAGGTCAAATCGATATCAGGCAACTATTTGGAATGTCTCGTTCGCTGTTTACTTCCATTTAGTGATATCAAATCTTTATTGAATTTGGATAGTAAACAGTTCATGATACTGCCAACAAGATAATAAATTTAAACATAATACATTGAGTTAAGTTTGACATACACGTGATAACACTAATATTTATTGGATGTAGATAACATAATAAATGATATGGTTAACATTGATAAGCTTAACATTGGTATGAATATGTTACATGATTACTTTTAATATTTATTGGATGTGGATAACAGAGTATATGATAAGATTAACATTGGTATGGATACACTACAAACATATTAAAGTATGTATGGACATAAACATATTGAAGTAAAAATGACATATCATTAATCAAACGAAAAGAAAAAGAATGGTGGAGATAAAAGAAAAATTAGGAATGGAACACGTTATATTACTGACTAGAAATTAAATGTTTTTTAGTCGCTTCTTAAAGCATGCCAATGACGGAGCGAGTCAAACATTGGTTTGTAACTAGTTCCCGAGTCTTACATCATGGAAAGTAAAGGACGATGGGAAAAAATAAGCATCAAAGTAAACATACATTACATTTATTCTCAACGTTCTCGAAACATCAGCACTTGCAGCAAAAAAAAAACAGCAAACGCAACTCCAAATGCTATTTCCCCACCATACAGAAATACTTAACAAATCAAAATAATATTGGATCTGCCGAAATAACGTAGATAAATATTTTCTCGTACAATTTCGCAATATAAATCTCATTTTCCAGCCAATATATTTTACAAATGAAAGCAAAATAAAGATTAATGTCGAGTATTAAGCCAGAGCAAACCGATATCAAAAATAACTTGTTTTTTAGGATTTATTTATGTTGAGTTTGATCCAATTCAGACCGAATCCTTTATCCTTTGGCCAAATGGAACAAAAACATGCGAAGAAGATTCGGAATCGAATGAGAAACAAAAATATGAGATATATTCAGAGCCGCATTTGCTAACAAACAAACCTAAGCATTTGCCTAGGGGCACCAAGACAAAGGGGGCGCCCAAATTTCATAAATATACATACACGCGTTATTTATAGTTAACTTCTACTCTAGAGGCGTGAATTTTGGGTGTTTTTTTCAGACTAAATAAAAAAAAATTTACGTATACATTTCTTTACTGTTTAACATATTTATTGATGATTTGAGAATGTACAAAAAAAAATAGAAAAAAATCAAAATTCAAGATGTTATCAGCTGTTGTATTTTGTCGTAAAAAAAAGGGGGGAAGCTAGTTGACGTGATAAGAGCTTTTTGGTAAATTTTAAACAAAAATTATACACAGTTTCTTAATAAAAAATTATGTCGTAATAGTTGGTACCAAAAAAGTTGTAAAATAGCGGTTGTTTGAAAAAAAATTGGGGATAGGTAGTCATTTGAATGATTTATGTGACCACGTTACTTGCTTCATTTACTTTTGTCTGGTTGGTTAGAGATTGCCGCCTGGCAATAAGCCCGCCAGATTGTATTTATTATTTTATCTAGATATGCGGGGGTGTGGGATGGAAGCCCCCTGATGCCCTTGCGGTCGGGCTTGCCCTACATTGGTGGGGTGTATCTCGGCCGAGGGAATGTTTGTGGGATGAGCCCGGACCTTTTGATGTCTTCTCTCTTGAATGTATTTTTTTTGTCATCTATTTAATACTGTGTTTTTTTATATTCTTGTTCTACGTGTTCAAGGATGTGGGCTAAAAAACATCTGGTGTTCCCGTGGCTGGGTTCGCCCTATATTGGTGGGGTGTATCTTGGCCGAGGGGATGTTATTAGATGAGCCCAGACCTTTTGATAGCTTCTGTATTTAATGTATTATCAGCAATTTATGTGTTTTAGAAGTGTTATTTAAATATATTTTGTACATACTATGTTGCTGTCAATAAACCTATATTTATTTATTTATTTGCAATAAAAGTGTTATATAAATAAATAAATATATTATTGCTGTGTTTCACATTTCAAATAAGTTATTATTATGATTCATCGCGTTACATAAGTATGTAATTGTCGTATTCCATTCCAAGTATTTTAATGTTATGCTTTATAATAATACACGTGTCTGTTATTGTTGTGTTTAATAATACTACACAAGTAAGTATTTTAGTAATGTCTTTCATAATGTTACACAAATCTGTAATTTTGGTTTCGTCACGTTACACAAGTCTTTGATTGTTGTGTTCCACGACTATATACAAGTATTTGATTGTTAACTAGAGCTATTCAGGCAGGGGTAATGAAAGGTGGGTTGCGGTCCATCTCAGTTTCCCCCGCCGTCCCTAGATGCCTGCCGGCCCGGCATTCATTGATAACGTTTGGACAGCAAGAGTAGCTATAACTTTGTATGAGGCTAATTCAGAGGTGAAGAACCGTTTCTAAAGTTTCAAAAAATATTTAAAGTAATTTTTAAGATTAACGCTAAAAAAATATGGAATAGAATATTGAACTTATCATACAGAATACTTAATGCGACACAATTTCAAGAGGGAAGAATTTAATATAAGAAAGAAAGCTTGTACGCCAAAAAACATGCACATTTCATCGAATAACGTATGAGGAAAAACTAACATAGTATCACTTAAAATTTACTTGAACCATTTGTTATAAAGTCCTCGTTTTCAAATGTAATTAGTTCGGAATGACCCTAGAGATGAGTCACACATGACTTGAAACTATTTGGGTTTAAATACTATACAATATATATTTTCAAGTGGATTAAACAGTGTTTCTATTTAAATTAATTTGGATTAAAAACGTTTACATTAATTTCGATTTATTTATTCTTTAGACCCCCCCCCCCCTAAATGGGCAGTCAAATAAACCTCTTAATACACAAAAATGAAAAACATCAACATCTTGAATACATGGTCAAAACGGAAACACGTTTATGTATACAATACAGAAACAAAATTACATGAAACAGGTATGTGTGTAGATCTATGTGTAGATCAATCAACCTACCATTCGAGAACACAAATGCAAATGGATGGAGAAACATTACCAAATTGTGACTCCTATAAGTATCTTGGGTCACTCATCCATAGCGATGGAGGATGTGCAACAGATGTAACACATAGAATAAGTGTGGGATGGATGAAGTTTAGATCAATGACGGGAGTTCTATGTGATCCGAAAATGCCAGTAACGTTAAAAAAGGAAAAGTATACCAAACGATTGTCAGACCCGCACTCCTCTGTGGCTCCAAATGCTGGACAATGTATAGCTCTTGCTCCAGGCAACTAGAAACAGCTGAAATGCGCATGCTAAGATGGTCAGCTGGTGTGTCCCTAAGAGACAAAATAAAAAGCTCACGCATTCGTGGAAGCCTAGGTGTTACAGACATCAACAGCAAGATGGAGGAGAGGCGATCGAGATGGTGTGGGCACGTTGGATGCAGAGCATCCGATCACATTGGGAACCAGGCAATCTCCATGGATCTTCCTCGAAAAACAACCAGAGGAAGACCAAAGAGTTCATGGGTGGTGCAAAAAGATTACCTGATGCAGAGGCACGGCCTGTGGGACGTAGTCCGGGACAGAAGAGCATACAACCTGAGGACGAGGAGAGCTGACCCCAACAGTATTCTCAGACAGTGAGTTGGGATGGAGTCAAGGAGAAGAAGGTATGTGTAGATCAAAAAATTTAGAAGAAACGCTTTTCAGTTAAAACTACTTTAGTTCGTTTAACAGTTCAGTTCGATCCCACCACCACGGACGTTGTAATGGGGGGGAAATAAGTCATCATCCAGCGCGATATACTAGAATGGTGTATTATACTAAAATATGTAAATCGTCTTTGTTTCATCTTCACGCAGTGGTAAAGATGGAACTAGCTGAAGTGACTTGTTCACGGATTGTGACCCACCTGTGTGTCAAAAGAATAGTAGCAATGGTGGACTTAAGGTCCGATGTGACAAGAGAAGAAAAATGACTCGCAGTGCAGTGAATATGCTTATAAATAAAGGCTTAAAACTTAGAGTTCAACAGCCTAGGAAGTTGCCAGTAATATTACAGAAACTTTGGTACGACTAGATCGAAGAAGCCAATTATTCCTGTATCGGACGTATGCGTCATCATAAAACAATTGAGTATTTGATTTCTTGTTTGATGTCTAATATTTGTTTGTGTATTTATTTGGTATTTTTTGCGATTTTTGTACGTATGTTATAGTATATTTATGTTTTTTGGGGTCCGTGCGGTGTCGCGACCGCAACGGAAACGTATCGTATGCACGGTTACCTCGAGACTATATCGCAAGCCGGCAAGCCTCTGGAGGTGCACAACTTCCCAAAATTGTGACATTTCGCGAGTTGTGACGGCAGGCCAAGGCAAAAACAGGCACTTGCGATGAACGTTTTACCGTACATAAGAAGCGAAAAAGCAAAATAAATCACCTTCTCAGTTCCCTCTGCCTTAGAGGAATCTCTTCACTCTGCTACCTTTTCACCGATCTACGCCACTGAACGTGAGCCGAATTCTCCCAGCATTGCGCAGCAGCCACCTATCATATGCTACAGTTCTTTGTTCCGGTGCCGTACAATTCCAAAGATGAACCGATGTAATGCTGAGTGGAGATCGTTTCGTAAATTATTGATTTGATTATCATTACAATACTACAAAATGAGATTTACGAATTGATCAAGATGGCCGCAAAAATTACAACAGACCAAAAGGACAAAATAGAATGAAGCTAAAAAATTTGCTATTATAAGCTTCAATGGCCAGAGAAAAATTGAGATGTCCTATTTGAGTATACCCGATGTCTGCCTTCTCACGGAGGATCCTGTTTTCAGCCTTCGATGTTACCAAGATGGCAACTGGGCATCTAAGCAGGATTTAAGAATCGCACGAGGGATCATCCCTGGAAGGGTGAAAGCGGATGTCACATCTACTCGGGGGCAAACCCATATTGAAAAAGATAGTCGCGACGCGAACGTGGACTTCCATATCTAATGGAGCTCGGTCCGTTAAGGCTCCGTTAATAAGGAATTTACGGAGCCTTAACGGACCGAGTATGTTGGACAATAAGAGATTGAGGGTGATTATGGTGGTCAATGATTCAATCACACTATAACCAATAATTGCTTCAACAAGCCATGAATTCGTTACCCCTGAACTCAACTGGAAAGTGGACAGGGTCAGTTGAGGGATGGGCAAAAGGGACGGAATGTTTAATTACCCTTTCTTGTCTTGTCTCGTCCAAACTATTATTTATCATCCCTTTTTGTCATTCACTACCTCTTTTCTACCTTTTTACATCTCTTATACGTCATATTTCATTTGTTAGGCTAGCTTATCAATAGAAGTTCTATTCCATATCCGCTCAAAATGTGTGGCATTGATAATTAATAGAAATACTTTGTTTTTTTTTTCTTTTAAAAAGAATAAAGTCTAAAATTTTAAATATTGCGCTTTGATTGACAAATATTGTTTACAGTTATTCGTTACAAACGCTTTTATTTGTTATAAACGATATTCGATATAAACACTTTTATTTGATATAAACTCTATTCGTTATAAACACTTTTCTTTGTTATTTCCGATTGTGTTATTATCACACATTGAAATATCCACAAAGGTTTCTTTGTATTACAATTCATCTTCCCTTGGTAATATTTTTGTGGTTTTCTTACCAAATATGTTTTTTGTGGGCATAAACAGATACGGGAAAGTATAGATCATTCAGTTTGAAGATCCATTTTGCAATAGTTTGAGTAACACTCTCTGTATTACACAACTTATGTAGTGGTATTGGTTTTAGAATGCCACACGATTGGTCCGCGCAGAGCGCACGTTTTTATTGTTAAAATACTTGGTGATTAGAAAAACACTACCATGTCGAAATTAGGAAAGGAAAAACCGCTTTCGGGCCAAGCAAAGAAGATTGTTTTAAATTTTGGTAATGATTGATAATAATTAGGTATCGGTCGAAAGTGCCGCAATCTATAAGTGCGATTTTTGTCTAATTTAATGTATAATTCAACATTTTTCGAAAGCTTAGAATATATTTTGTTATAACTTAAAGTTTCCTAGAATTCGGTATCACTCCATCCATGATTATTTTAAAACTTTATTATTTAGCATTGTTATTATGATCATTAATATGTTAAAGCTGACGAACCTTTTTACTTTATAATACTTGTACTTATATTTATTTTTAATCTTGAAAAATTCCATTATTGTTATTTAATGTTGCCTAGAATCTGCCATGCCTAAACAATTAATATGTGAAATAAACTCACTTTCATTTTATTTTTATGATTATTACAATTTAAGCTGACAGCATTTTTAATTTACAAACCGTGTGCATTCATTTCCATGTTTGAATATAAAATATTATTTTCATATTGTTTTCCTTTTTCACTTCATTAAAAAAATAAAGTGACAAGTTTTTGTAAACGCGCTGTTACTCACACTATTGCGAAATGAATCTTCTGACTGAATTATCAATATTTAATCTAATGGCTGCAACCACTACCTTCCTATCCTCACACTCAACTTAAAAGTATTTATTTTGTAAATTAATCTGTCAATAATAGTGGGTACGAATCCCGAGTTAGAGCGAGCACCCTTGAGGAAATTTTGTTCTCTAAACGGTGTTACATAAATTATCACGCCGCGTGCTCTTTAAACGGCGCTAAACACATATTATCCACGGTTTCAACAATGAAAATTCTATACGCTTTCAACAACGAAATAATGACAAATTCAATGTGCTTTGTTTTAATAACCCATGCATCATTTTGAGGCACTCCATAATTAATAGGAAATTATAACACTGTTTCTTTATAGTATTCTAATTTTATTTTGCATATCTCAATACATTTCAACACTTGTTATGTCATTCATTATCTTTATAGTATTCCCATTTTATTTTGCATATCTCAATACATTTCAACACTTGTTATGTCATTCATTATCTTTATAGTATTCCAATTTTATTTTGCATATCTCAATACATTTCAACACTTGTTATGTCATTGATTATCTTTATAGTATTCCAATTTTATTTTGCATATCTCAATACATTTCAACACTTGCTATGTCATTCATTATCTTTATAGTATTCCAATTTTATTTTGCATATCTCAATACATTTCAACACTTGTTATGTCATTCATTATCTTTATAGTATTCCAATTTTATCTTGCATATCTCAATACATTTCAACACTTGTTATGTCATTCATTATCTTTATAGTATTCCAATTTTATTTTGCATATCTCAATACATTTCAACACTTGTTATGTCATTCATTATCTTTATAGTATTCCAATTTTATGTTGCATATCTCAATACATTTCAACACTTGTTATGTCATTCATTATCTTTATAGTATTCTAATTTTATTTTGCATATATCAATACATTTCAACACTTTGTGTCATTCATTATCAGGTGAGTTGACAATAGCTGATGAGTTAATTTCAAGTTGACAGTAAAAGGCTAGTACACGCCTAGGGACAAAGTCGCGCGACATTGTATAAGGGCAGTTGCGATAAATTGTCCCTAGACTGTCGCTATGCGAGTACAATGTCTCGCGTCCACACCTCGGAGCCAGTTGTACTACAGAAATGAGAACGCGATGACCCAAAAGGTATGTCTCTCAATGCGTTTAATTTGTGCCTAAATAATTTAAAGTTGTTAAAAAGAAATAAACCAAAAGAAATAAACCAAGTAAACCAAAACGGTTCTGGAGGAGAACTCTATTTTCGGGAGGCATTACTATTGCTATGAATCTTCTCGAAAAATTAAAACTAGAAGATGGCGTGGGTTTTAGACATCTTAACACCTGCCGATTTCGAAACCCTTTTGCACATGGTTGGAGATAAGATTTGGAAAGATTGCACTGTATTTAGGGAAACCATTCCAGCATCGGTCAGGCTAGCAGGCTGGCTAGCTGTCTCCCTGCGGTTCCTTCCAGTGGTGAATCTTTTACCAGCCTGATGTATACATTTCGAATTTCGAAACAATTGTCATCTGGTATTTTTGGTCCAGATGCTCTATAGCATCCTTTTTTTTATTTCCGTTTTTATAATCCACACTTGTGACATCCCAAAAGCATGGGAGAGCCTGAAAATCTTCGATTATTTTTAATACTGCTTTCATGGCGGACAAGTTGAAACTGGCTCACAGAAGTCTCAAGACACGTATGATACAGACTGTGAAATGTTGCGCAACGTTGCATCATGTTCCCCGTTTCGGTGGGGAACCGGAGATTTGGGACTTTTGTATCGCGACAGTCCCGGAACACGGGGGAAAATGTCTCGGAACAGCCTTGAGGCTTGTTCCGAGACACGTGTTCCGCGTCTTTGTCCCTAGGTGTGCACTAGCCTTTAGACCTCGACCACACATGAAGGAGCCTCGCTTGATGCTTAGAGCTATGTTGCGAGTTAGGCGACATATCCTAGCAAACCAACGTACCGCATACTATCGCAGTGGCCACACTGCACGCTTCGCGCCACGTTGCATGACGATTAGTCATCGAGTGAATCTCCTAGCGAACAGACGTGTTGGTTAATTTACAAGATGGCGGAAGTTTTAATGACAGCTGTGTATAAAAGGGACCCTTTGTGGAACCCATCGAGCAAATTATAGAAAAATGTACCTGTAATAAAATCACTTTGGAATGAAGTAGCACAGAAAGTAAATAAATATGGTAAGTTATAATGTAATTGGTTAGTTTTGAGAGTGACGTCGTGTGTTGAATCAACCGTTCCCATCTGTCAAATGAATTTATGTGTAACACTTTGGTGTGGCCAGGCATGAAGTCACCTAGTGTATGAGTCACGTAAAATTTAGCTTAGCACATAATGAAGCATTTTGGTGTGGCCTCGGCCTTATGCATTGTGATATGAAAAAAAATTAAGTGGATTAAAACAAAACTACAGTGTTTGCATTTTATATCAATCAATGTGAGTTGTTTTAAAAAAACATAAAAAAAGTGTATCACGTTTTTACTGGTATGTGTTTTATCTAATATTATTGTTTCATTTCGTTTATTTTCCAAAGGGATGCAAACACCTGTTTACTTGAAATTAGTAACGATTCAGTGAATACAAACAGAACATCCCTTTCAGCGAGTTTGTCACACCTGACAAAATACATACTTGTTTATGCAGAAAGGTTCCAAACCACAGATACAAGTTTAATTGTTGTTTGAAACATCCAAACATATTACATCTTCAGCATTTTGATTATTTTTTTCTTTCATATAATAAATACCTTTTAATATATCTGAATCGTTAATTAATAATGCATATTGACGAGACAATGTTTAACTTCAGTCCCAGTAATCGAGGCTTTAAGTTTAGAACTACTAGAAGTCATTGCACGTGGTCAGCTGCGGCTGGTCTCGAGGTGCGTTGGTGCGCTGAACCGGAGAAATAATTCGCAATAATTATATATTCGTAAACATGACTTCCAAAAATGTTAAATATTTGTATAGATTAAATATGTATTAGAATACTGACAAATAACATAGTACGAGTATTTTTACTTAAGTGAAAATTCAAAAAAAAATTAAGTAAAATTTAAAAAATATTCATTACAAATTGACCGGCCAGGTTTGCCAATTCATACTAGAGCGATCTCGAATATGCACCGGACAGAAACGCAGATTCATATGGGGCAGACAGAGACATCAGTAAACCGTGAGACAGCGATATTTCATGTTCGCTCAGCGCACCAACGCACCTCGAGACCAGCCGCCGTTGCACGTGGTAGTAAACTACAGCACGTGAAAAGGGAGTCACCCTCGTACACGTAGTCGGCGCGTTCGAGTATTACTGCCAGACGACCTTTTTTTACCAGATTAGGTCTTTTTTTTTAATAACGTCGAGAATCAAACACGAAACCCGCGAGGGAAAGTCAATTTTGTTTCCAACCAGACCGTTGATAATTAAGAACGAGATATCTTAAATATTGCTAGACTGTTCTCACAAGGTGGTAGACGACCTCCGTAGTTTAAATGGCAAGATGCTCGACTTCTATTCGGAGATTTCACTCGCAAAATAAAGCCTCAGTCTGGAAACAATGCTAACACGCATTAGACGTGTGTGATAGTTGTTACCTCTTCACGTGGAATAGTTTTGCTAACACGTCCAATTATGAACGACTAGTTAGTTATATGCCCACTTCAGTGGTTCTAAACCTGAATTATGTAACCGAAAGTGATATCTCCCGGTAACGCTCTCCAATACGTCTGAATCAACTAAATCAAATTATTTTTTAAATAAATTGTAAGATATTATACTTTTTCTTTTTCTCAGTGTCATGTCAGGTCCCCCCAACGTTGAATATCACCTGAGAGTAGACATATTTGTCCCCGGCAGCCCGAAAAAGATCCCCAACGCCCCTTATGCTAGTCCAATCACGCATATTGCGGAGCCAGGAGATTTGCCTTCTGCCAACACCTCTTCGGCCTTCTATTTTGCCTTGGATGATCAGGTGCAGTAATTTGTACTTTGCTCCTCTAAGTACATGACCCAAGTAGGACACCTTTCGGATTTTAATATTAGTCAGCAACTCTCTATCAATTTTGGCTGTTTGAAGAACCCTCGTCTTGCTGACCATATCCGTCCAGGGTATCCGTAGCATTCTCCGGTGCATCCACATTTCGAATGCTTCCTGTCATTCAGTCACTTAAGTATGTTGATGAGTGCTTTCTAACGTCTCTTATCTAAGAACAAAAAAATTATTTCACTTTTGGTAATGTGATATGAAATGTGTCAATATCCGAAGCAGTCCCGTTCAAAAGAGTTAAGCCTCTTCCAACAGGCATAGCGGCTGGAAGACCCGTTCTTGCGTATGTTATTGAGAACAGTTCTTGCCGGTGCAATCTAGTGTAATTGTTAGGAACATTGAACGCCAATATTTTAAGTAATGTCTGACAGCTCTTCGAACGAGTCTGATAACGTTCACCAGGAGAATCGAAAGAACTCTTATATTCGTATTTTTTGCGGTGGATGTTACTTCTCTATCTTTATGAATCAATTTCAAGATGTAATCATTACAGACTTTGCCAACCGACGAGACTCTCAGCATTATTTGACAGCAACTCCTCATTGGTGGATTTCAAAGCAAGATGGCATGGTAATATGCGTCGTCATCATTGCTGGGCCTCATAGTCGAGGATCTTCTCGCCATTCCAACGTCAATGCAGTTAGAAAGCGATGCTGTCGCTTGGAGTTGCTGCACACCAGCAAAACTTACGAGCCATGCCGCTATACTAGATCCAATAGCGCAGCTAAAGTGAGACAATCGGAACACACCTGCATGTTTTTTTTCATTTTTTGAAATAATAGATATGAACAAAGTCATAGGTATCCTTATCCGAATACTAGACAGAAAACATACCTGTGTCATTCGAGGGGAATAGGACAGCGCGGGGTTTGAACCGGCAATCTTCTGCAAGGAAGTCCAGTGCGTTACCACACGGCCATGCACCTCATATAAACCTTAATATACTCATTTACAGTATCTTACTATCCCAAAACGAAATCCATAATAAAACAGTAAGGCGTTGGAATTATTTATTTATCATAGTATAAATAGGCCAAAACCCATACGACGGCTGTCGCCGAAGAAAGAGTACAAGAATTGAATTTTGAATACAAGAGAGCGAGAGAGGAATACTTGGATTCTCTCCGAAAGTAATTCAAAATTTGAATCTCGGTGGGTCCATGATAAATGAAAAGATGGAAACTATACTGAACGAGTTAATTTTAAATACATAGCTAACAATTTTTGAACCGGTATAAAAGGGGACGATGTATAAATGATATATATATATAAAAACAAATTCTACATTTATGAATATATATTTTCATAAATGTAGAATTTGTTTTACTTCTGTGAATATTTCACGGGTTGCAACTAGTTTATTTAATTAGCGACACAACAGTGTTTTTTATATACAAATGAACATACCATATGACAAGTTATACAAGTACATTAAAATTATTGACAAAAAATACAAAACTTTGTCTTAAACTAACATGCACAGAAGATACAAAAAGCAGTAGTAATAATAAATTACAAAGTCATTGTTTAAAATTATTTAATATTAATGTGTATATTTAAGTTCAATATATGTATGTATACCACAAAATATTACCAAACTTCACCAAGCAGACTTACGTAATTGCCAAAGACTTATTTTATAGTGGTAAAGAACTCAGATTTGTTTTTAGTGGAACAACGCTTAGGTATTATACATAGAACGTACAGAACTTCATGTCGATTCAAGAGGTTGTTTTAAAGATTTTCTAATGCTGATGACTTCAGTAATATTTATTGTTTAGAAACAAATAAATAAAATTTTTGGATGGATATTTTTTGAATATATACGTCCGTATATCTCTTTGTCACATTGTTTCACATGAAATCGAGCTGTTAACGTATTCCGTCTCTGTCTGTTTTCAGCGATTGCCGCAAATAGCTACCAGACAAGCGATGATAGCTCGGTTCGTTAGACAAGGCATTTGAATGTGCAAATTGGGAACATTTTGAACAGGTGGAGAACATTCGAGGTATCAAAATGCAAACGTGGCAAGGTCCACCGAACTCTTTATTGGATTTGTTAGTTTATATAATATTTTAATAAAGTGAATGTGTAGAAACGAAGCCTGGACATTATTTTTTTTTAAAATGTTTAAGAATTCATGTTACCAAAGTCATAGATATTATTACGCCCTCGAACACTAGGCGGAAAAAATGCCTGTGTCGTTCGAAGGGAGTAGCACAGCGCGGGGGTTCGAATCGACGACCTTTCACATAGAAGTCCAGTACGTTACCGCGCGGCCATGTACCTCGTTAATTAAATGTAAATAAGTGAAAAATATTGAAAAAACTGAGAATTTGAATGTTGGCACTCGGGGGCTACCGTAGCTGTCAACGAGAGTCGTTATTTTCTGTTTAAATTTTTTTAAGTAAATTGTGACTTTTTAGGTTATTTTTTGCTATTCGGGAGTACCTAAAGCTGTGCACAATATTCCATAATATTTCAAGTTTATGTTTTGGTTAGTTTTAGTCGACAATAATTAACTTACTGTAATTTTAACGTGTTTATTTGGTTATTACATTACTTATAGTATTATTGCATATTATTTAATGAATTAAGGATATTCATTCTAGGTTAACGGTCGTTTCTTCTAATAATATTTCGACTGGATCGATTTTGTATGCTTTAAAGTGTGAGACATATGGATGGCGTGTGCAGCTTTAGGAACAGCTTTTTTTGGAAGGTCTTATCCAAATTTATGAGTTTATATAAACACACAAACATACACTACACTCCACCTAAAGCCGAATGTGCTACTATCACATATTAAACGATTAACAAAGGTTTTTTTGTAGTTCGTCTTTTTAGGGTTAGTATTACATATATGTTTTTCTCAGCACACAAAGATGCGGGTAAGTTTATAATCTAATGGCGGCAGCCATAAGGAAGTTCCTAATAATACTTAGATATTAGTTAGAGTGTAATATATGTATGTAATGTTCATCATAAATTTCCTGAAGACTTCCCAAAAGGGTTGTCTTAAGGGCTTCCTAATGCTACATACGCCATCCATATCTGTAAAACTCGAAGACAAAGATCGATCCAATTAAAATATTACTAGAGAAAACGAATGTTATCCAAAAATTACGATCATCAATTAATGAATTTATTAATTTTTTGATAATACTGTAAATTCTGATATATTGTGATAATTTGTTGATAATACTGTAAATTCTGATATATTGTGATAATTTGTGGATAATGCTGTAAATTCTGATAAATTGCGATAATTTGTTGATAATGCTGTAAATTCTGATAAATTGTGATAATTTGTTGATAATACTGTAAATTCTGATATATTTTTTATTTCTGATTACATATTTTAGGCATACGTAGACAACCAACCATCTGGAGTTGAGCAGGTTGACATATTGAAATTAGAATTTCGTCACTTTGTTAATTAAACGTAATATCAAAAAAACTGCGTCAATAGGATATAGAAACACGATTGGGAGATTAATGTAATTAGCGAAATGTAATTGGGGATATTAATGTAATTAGCGGAATGTACTTGGGGAGGTTAATGTAATTAGCGGAATATAATTGGGGAGATTAATGTAGCTAGCGGAATGTAGTTGGGGAGATTAATGCAATTAGTGAAACGTAGTTGGGGAGATAAATGTAATTAGCGGAATAATAAAGATTATTATTGTTAAATTATCTCTTGTACCTTTTTTGTTTTATCGAACACTATTTATTCTACTTTATGGAACGGTATAACCCTATCAGTTTCAAGGTTTTCACCTAATCTTCAGGGGAGCACAAACAATAAGACTTATTGTTTGTGTTCCCTGATGATGAGGGGAAAATCTTGAAACCAATAGGGTTATACCGTTACATAAAGTTAAATAAACAGTGTTTGATAAAAACCAATTACAACGTATATTAACCTCCATATTGTTAATGCCTTAACTATAAATAATATATTCTCTTATGGCGTTAAATATTGTCTATGGTAACAGATTTCACACTTAATATTATATATTGTCAGTTTCACGTTACAATACTGTTTTATAATTTATCCAACGGCACTAACAAGCATGCTTTAAGAAGCGACTGAAAAACCTCTTAATTTCTTGTCAGTAAAATAACGTGTTTCATTCCTGATTTTTCTTTTCCTTTCCTCTCCACCATCCCTTCCTTTCCTTTTGATTGATGATATCTCACTTTATATGAAAAATAATGTTCCGGTGATTGTCCGTCTTTGTGGGGTTCGTAGGCATATGCTCACGTATGTGTTTATGGATTTCGTGGGGATGGATAGTCATTTGAATGATTTATGCGACCACGTAATTTGCTTCATTTACTTTTGTCTGGTTGGTTGGAAGAGATTGCCGCCTGACAATAAGCCTGCCAGATTGTATTGCAATAAAAGTGTTAAATAAATAAATGTTGTTTACAATAATATTATTATGGTTCGGAAATTCCAGGATGAGTCCTGTGACAGCTTACAAATTTGCCCTAATACAACCTTGTAACGATGTTCAGTTATTTTAATTATTTTATCAACTTTAATATAAGCCTCAATTCTAATAAATAGCTAGTTATTTAAGTAAATACATTACATAAGGGTGTATCGGGGCAAATTTGTGAGCTGTCACAAGACTCATTCTAGAATTTCCGAACTATAGTATAGTCACAGTTGGGAAATTCGGACCACGTATTCTTACTTGTCAAGCAAACGGGAATTCCTTAATGATGCCCGCCAGATTACATTTGAATAAAAGTGTCAAAAAAATAAATAAAAATAACAAGTGTTTTAATGTCAAATGTGGACATTGTCGTCTTTGTTCCTGTACGTCTCATTTGAATCTAATCATATGTGACGACAATGCTTCTCAGTTTCCCTTCTCAGAAATGGTAAATTTTAACAGAATATATTATTCAGTTTTTTTTTTCTTTTTACATTTCATTTCCTCATATTGATCAATCGACATTGAATAAAGACAACTCGCTTAAATAATTCAAACCTTTCAACGTATAAAATTACCTCAGTGTTTGAGCAATTTAAAATACACTGCGACGTTAATATTTTATAGAAACTGTTAACTCTTTCAGTTAACAGTTTATAAAAAATCTTATGATTTATTATAAATTTATACAGATATTGGAATAAATAATTTATCAAACAGCCTCACTGTTGTTCGGTAATGACCCTATCTACTATGTTATTTATAGTTAAGCCATTACCACCGTGGAGGTTTAGAGACATTGTAGTTTATGTTGTCAAACACTGATTATTTCACATTTTGGAGTGGAATAAATAGTCTTCGTCTTCTTTAACCCTTACAGGCTTAGTGGTACACATTATGTACCACATTTTTTTGACGCTGTACTGCACAATGGTACACGCAATGTACCACTTATTAAACCTCTCTCTATTGCTGCACGAACGCTCAGACTATGTGCCACTTCGTATAATACTCGTATAATACTTATGACTCATATCCGCACAGCTGCAGGTCTGGTCCTGTTCAAATTCATTTAGCTTCTAATATTACTGACAGTTAGTTGTTCTTGGTGTGCCGACTTGTGCGTATAAAAGAAAACGTTATATATTTGTATTAAATTTTAATAAAAAATAGTTATGTTGTGATAAAATTGCCTTCAGTAATTGTGGTAAATTTATATTTAGGTTAAAAATTAATTTTACTTGGATGTATTTCGGCATTATTCGGTGGTACATTAGAAGTACCAGTGGAAATATGGACTCGTGGTACATAAGTTGTACCACCTCACCGGGAGTTCCTTGACCTACCGAGGAAGTGGAAATATGTTAATTTAGCATTTGTATGTATAATTTTTCAAACACATTAAAAAAAATAACGAGAAACTTGACTTTTTATTTTTTGTGCAGCCTGAGTAAAAATAAGTGAAGTTTACCTGTGCCTGTAAGGGTCAAGGCCTATTGGCTTGTTAAGGTCCTGCATCATCGTTTCTCTCTTGGGACGTCGACTGCCAGCTATCTTTCCATATTTTGGGAGGTCGTCCTGGAGGCCTGCTTACTTGGGTATACTGTCCCTGGTCATTCTTACGGCTCTTAGTTCCGCCATTCTAGATACATGTTCGTTCCAGAACCTTCTTCTCTGTCGTTCCCATCTGGCAATATCTTCAACTTCACACATCCTTCGAATTTCTGTATTTCGTACTCTATCACGAATGGTTTTGCCAGCGATACTCCTGAGTACCTTCATTTCGCTGGTTCGAAGGAGATTTTTGGTTCTGACAGTGTCGGCTCTGGACTCTATCCTGTATGTCATTATGGGGCGGACACAGGTCTTGTACATCCTCACCTTGCTTTGCATGTTCATATACTTGTTTTTCTAGATAGTGTTCTTTAAACATCCGGAAATAGCTGCGGCCTTTTGTGATTGCTCAAGTACTTCGCCATAGAGGTAATTATTGCACATTATGCTAGCTCCCAAGTATTATATTTAAATGTTGTAACATGTTCAATTGTTGGACTTAATAAATTGACTATATAAAGTGGAATAAAAAGTTTTGGACAAAATATATTGACTATATAAAGTGAAATAAAAAGTGTTGGACAAAATATATTGACTGTATAAATTGGAATAAACAGTGTTGGACTTAAATAAGACCTCTGCCCGTCCACTACATTTGCGAATTTGACGTTTGTGTTACTTAAAAATGTTTCATTAAGGAAATGAACCCTTATAAGTATAACCATAAGGGTTGTCGTATGTGCAACCGATTTCTGCTTATACCCGTTAAAGGGTTTTAACGATGTCGTTGATGACTACGAGAGGAAAAAGGCAATGTAAAAAGGATGATTGAAAACAACTTATTGTATTAGGTTAATATTGTTATTGAAAGTGATGAGGTAAGATACAGGCAAAAACATCAGTAAGATACAGGCAAAAGCCTAGTTTACTGGGGACACGACAAATGAAAGGCAACAAACCCAGAGCTATTAAAATTGTGTGTCCAAATTAAATTACCTGTTGTTTTTTTCGCAAATTGTGTATGTATATAACTTCTTGTCATGTACTCGTATAAATAAAATTTAATTTAATTAAAAAAAAACATAAAATAAATATGTTGAACCTCACAACAATGTCGAAGATTGTCAGCTCATACCATATTTTAATAATCCGGAACTATTTCAGCTTTTCATGTTACACGTTCCTTGTAGGCCCACTCGGCATAATGTTTTATTCCATAGTGAAGTGTTCCGTAATAAGACTGTACAGATTGAGCAATAAATATGGACATTGTATGAATTTTCATATGGCTTTGGCTCTTCCAGATAAATTGGTTAAATTGTATGGATTTGCTTTC
This sequence comes from Odontocerum albicorne, assembly GCA_949825065.1. Lineage (NCBI taxonomy): Eukaryota > Metazoa > Arthropoda > Insecta > Trichoptera > Odontoceridae > Odontocerum > Odontocerum albicorne. Next base: position 25,972,513 of record OX463861.1, read on the forward strand.
TTGTTTCTAGTTAAGGCATTAACGTTGTGGAGGTTTAAATACATTGTAATTTATTTTAATCAAACACTGTTTATTCCACTTTTTTGTAACGGTATAACCCTACCGGTTTCAAGGCTTTCACTTCATCTTCAGGGGAACACAAACAAGACCATTGCTTTGTTGTATTGTTCGATTTGGACTATTTTTTTCTTTTTGTATTACACTACATACATATCAATGTTAAATTCTCTATCTTGTTGTTTTTTTTTTATATTTATAACAAAAAATCATTTAAAAGTTAAAATATATTTTTTTTTAAATATTTCTTATTCTTTAACAACTTTTGATTTGTTGTACAACTGTTTATTTATAAAAACTGTATTATTTGAACTAACCACTATTCAGTTTTAACAATAAGAATCTTACTTCTGATGTCAGTTTAAATTTATACCTCATGATTTCTGACACTATCTACAAATCTTTGAAGCCTTCAGGTATCGGTCCACTGATCTCGGCTACAGTCCATTGCACTGCAACCAGCGTCCATGTTCCCTCTGGAGGCATAAATCAATCTCTTCAACCAGAAAGGGGATGAATCATCCCCTTGATTAATGAGATCTCCCTTGCACCATCAACATGAAAGAGAGTTTGTGTTTTAATCAAAGTCTGGCCATACGTTAGAGAAGCAAGGATGTGAAAAAAATCATGACTTTATTAAATTACACTCCCTTCGTTTAAAAAAGGCATAACCATCAACCTTACTGTAAAATCATTTATTGTGTTTCTTGAATCTTCGAAAAGACTATAGTTTCACTTTGTGGTGCCATATTTTATGTAAAAGGAAAAATGAGTAAATAAAACAATTCTTTTATATTTTTGTGTTCACCACTGGTTTATTTTTGGGTTTACTACCGGTTTCGAAGACCACCGTCTTCATCGTCAGGTGTCATAATTTCTTCATTTGTTTTAAATGAAAAATGAATTGACTAACTCTCACGATTTTTGTTCCTTTTAATATTTATAGTAAATCTTTCAAAATGGCGCATTAAAAAATAACTTATATAACCTAACCTAACCAACAACCGTACTGAAAGAGCATTTCTTTTAAATGGAAAATCAAGTGACGAACTCCCACGGTTTTTTTCCTTTTAATATTCGTAGTGGATTTTCCAAAATGACGCATTAAAAAATAACGTATATAACCTAACCCAACCTAACCCACAACCTTACTGTAAGATCATTTCTATTAAATGGAAAATCAATTGACTAACTCTCACGGTTTTTTTCCTTTTAATATTTATAGTAAATCTTCCAAAATGATACATTAAAAAATAACGTATATAACCTAACCCAACCTAACCCGCAACCTTACTGTAAAATCATTTCTGTTAAATGGAAAATCAATTGACTAACTCTCACGGTTTTTTCCTTTTAATATTTATAGTAAATCTTTCAAAATAGCGCATTAAAAAATAACGTATATAACCTAACCTAACCAACAACTTTACTTGGAGAACATTTCTGTTAAATGGAAAATCAATTGACTTACTCTCACGGTTTTTTCCTTATAATATTTATAGTAGATTTTCAAAGATGAGGCATTAAAAATGACGTATGTAACCTAACCTAACCAAACTAAAAACCTTACTGTAAGATCATTTCTGTTAAATGGAAAATCATTTGGCGAACTCAAACGGTTTTTTTTATTTTTAATATTTGTAACAGATTTTCTAAAATAACGCATTAAAAAATTAAATAAATAACCTAACCTAAAACAATCAGCCATACTTTGAGAACATTTCTGTTAAATAGAAAATCCGTTGACTGACTCACATGGTTTTTTCGTTTTTAATATTGGCTTTAGATTTTCCAAAATTACGTTAAATAACGTATTTACAAATTGCATCCATAAATTACGCATTATGAGAACTTAAATTGTATCGAAATCTTGCAACGGAGAAGTATGTCGTTTGGAATTTCCTTTTCTTTGATATTTTAAATAACGTGCTGTTTTGTGTCTACAAATCAGCGAATGCGCCTTTGTTAAATTAATATTTCGAATTTAAATTATCTTTTTAGTGTATGTAATGGGATTTTGATGGAATTTTTTATATTGGGTGTTAACATAAGTTGGGTCCGTTTTTTTCCAAATGAGGAGAACAAGAGGACACAACAAAAAAAATTACAACAAACTAGTCAATAATGTATTCTCCTTCATTATTTACAACTTCTTGCCAACGTTCTACAAGTTTTTCAATGCCTGTGCGATAAAAACCATCCGGTCTTGACTCTGAACACTCCATGTCTTTCAGGTCAAAATTACTGTCTTTGAAACGCAAAAACCATCGACGAGCTGTCCTTTCACTCATAGCATCTTCACCGCACACTTCACAAATATCGCGAGCAGCTTTGGCAGCTTTATTCCCTCGATTGAACGCGAACAGAAGGAGGTGTTGAAAATGCTCACTTTCGTCTACTTGACATTACATTTTGAAGGCTTTTAATCAAATAAAATAATATATGTAACGTAAAAGCAAACACAATATCTTGTAAAACAGAAAATTTCCTTTCAAATGACGTATAATCTTTACCATTTTGTTTTACTTTTGGTGCTCGTTTTTAAATTTGAAAAAAAATGGACACAACTTATGTTAAAACCTAATACTTATGACTGCCCTATCTATAAATGTTTCTTTAATGTTTTTATTTTGTTCTGTGAAACCTCTTCACCTCACGCTGGGCATACATCTAGTTGCACAAGGGAGTGCTTTGTATATTTGGATGACAAAATAAAAAACAACGAAAATAAATTATTAAAACAAATTTAACCAGGTTATTGATGACTAAGAAGGAAAACAGGAAAAGGGAGGATGGAAAACATTTTATTGTTATATACATATATAGGATTGCCAAACGCTGGGGATTGGTTTGGATTACCATGGACATAAATACTGCCCCCCGATGGCCTTGCGGTCGGCCTCGCCCTACATTGGTGGGGTGTATCTCGGCCGGGGGAGTGTTTGTGGGATGAACCCGGACCTTTTAATGTCTTCTCTCTTGAATGTATTTTTTTTGTCATCTATTTATTTTCTGTGTTTTTTTTTCTCTTCTTATTCTACATGTTCAAGGGTGTGGGCTGAAAAACATCTGGTGTCCCCGTGGCTGGCCTCGCCTTATATTGGCGGGGTGTATCTTGGCTGGGGGGATGTTATTAGATGAGCCCAGACCTTTTGATAGCTTCTTTTTTTAATGTATTCTATTTTAAATGTGTTCTTGAAATGTGTCTAAATGTATTATGTACATACTATGTTGGTGTCAATAAACCTGTATTTATTTATTTATTTAAATACTTAATGACTTGGGTCAAAATCTTGTCTCCCGGCCACGCTCTTAAATAAATATGTAGTACTCTCAGGTGATAGTCAACGTTGGGGGGACCTGACATGACACTAGCAAGAAGAAGAAGACTCAAAATGTTAAAGGGTACCAAACGTATTTTTACGTTATTATTAAGGGTACCAAACGGAACAAAACTCGACTTCTCATCAAAGTGTTCGTTGCTGGACCTCATAGTTATGGATCCCCTCGTCACTCTAACGTCAATTCTGAGCTGCTCTTCCACATCGTTTGTGTGATCTTTAAGAATACAGTCCGATCCTTGTTGCGCACTACCTCTCGCAGATGTCACAGAAATGTTAATCCTACTAAGTCGCATGTCAATGCTGACGCATGTTCGCAGCACGCTGACTGTTTCTTACACGTCTAGTCATTGAGATGCCATGAACAGATGGTCCTCCATTCCCCACAGTCCTGAGCCACCTGCGACCAGTCTTCAGGCGCTCCGTAAAAAGTCAGCTATTCTCGCAGACTGTCCTTATAGCGTTTTCTCTCTCCACCAACCCTTCGCTTGCTCACTTCTTTCCCGTACAAGATAGGTTATGGGAACCCATTATTGCCCATGCGTATCACAGTTACGGTCCACCGCAATTTTGCCTTTCAACCATATCCTCTATAGGTTTATAGTTGGATCGTCGCAGGACCGATACGTTTGTGACATGATCACTCCAGTGAATCCGAAGAACTCGACGAAGGAAACGTTGGTGGAACATTTCAACGTTTCAAATGTGCCTTCTATGAAAAATTTAAGTCTTAGACCCATAGAGACATGAAGGAAGGACAATGGACTTGTAGACTGATACCTTTGTAGACTGGGAGATTTCTCTGCTGTATCCATAGAGTACTCTGTCATTTAGTGTAGCAACATCTGCTAACACGCTTCTGAGGCGTCTCTTTAGTTCACCTTCAAGAGAAGAGTTTGATTTCAGAATGCTGTCTAGATATGTGAAGTTAGGTACGTTTTCCAATTGCACACCATTCCCTCGAATGTCGTGTTATTGAAGCACCTCATTCTCTGCAGAACAAGTTATCACCTGAGCTTTCTTCACATTTATTTCGTCTTTAAATCATCAGATATAACTCCGAAGTCATGGAACTGCGAAACAGTTTCCAGGCGTATTTCATTAAAAGCGTAATAATTTTATGTTAACTTTGAGTATTTCATACTAAACCTTATAACTAAACACAAAACAATAAGAAAGAGGAATAATTAAATCTTGAAAACTCAACAACTGAACTCTACAAAGTAAACATCTAGAATAAAAATAAATTAATTGTTTCGTATTTCATCTATTTATTCTGTTTCTAGATTAAAAATAAATCAATTGTTTCATCTTCATCTATTTATTGTGTTTCTAGAATAAAAATAAATCAATTGTTTCATCTTCATCTATTTATTGTGTTTCTAGAATAAAAATAAATCAATTATTTCATCTTCCATCTATTTATTCTGTTTCTAGAATAAAAATAAATCAATTATTTCATCTTCCATCTATTTATTATGTTTCTAAAATAAAAATAAATCAATTATTTCAGCTTCCATCTATTTATTCTGTTTCTAGAATAAAACTAAATCAATTATTCCATCTTCCATCTATTTATTATGTTTCTAGAATAAAAATAAATCAATTGTTTCATCTTCCATCTATTTATTCTGTTTCCAGATTAAAAATAAATCAATTGTTTCATCTTCATATATTTATTGTGTTTCTAGAATAAAAATAAATCAATTGTTTCATCTTCATATATTTATTGTGTTTCTAGAATAAAAACAAATCAATTGTTTCGTCTTCCATCTATGTATTCTGTTTCTAGAATAAAAACAAATCAATTGTTTCGTCTTCCATCTATGTATTCTGTTTCTAGAATAAAAACAAATCAATTGTTTCGTATTCCATCTATTTACCGTTTCATACTCCTTCTTCTTCTGTTTCACACTCCGTTATTGTTCTTTATTGTGTTTCTTCAAGAACATATTCGTATTCCTTAAGACGGTATCTTAACATGTACTTCAAAAACTCAATTTAACCAAGTTGACGCGATTGTTGGCGCTCTTCTTGTATCAAAATAAGTTAGGAATGCCTGTTACAACTTAACAAACTTCACAATATACTTTACTTAAGCCCTTTCACTTGAAATGGGACGTTCCAACGGAGCCGGTTGGACGCAGCCGTTTCTTCGCCAGGACGTTTCTATGCAAGAATTTTATTTTCACTGGGACAATTTCATTCGATTATTTATATTGTGTTTATTTATTTCGTCAACGATACAATGTTGTTAAACAATTTTAAAATATAATTAGTAAGTGCTTCATTAATTACAAAGGCAAGTATTCCTAAAATATCAAAAAAACGATTACTTTAAAACCAAATAAAAATATGCATAAACATCGATAAAAATTCAAATAATATGTAAGTATGCAAGAACACAATGTCAAATTATTTTTTTCACAAAAAATAACAATGTTCATAGTTACCAAACGAGATGGGACCGTCTCAAGGTAGGCAGCCTGTATTGCACCATGCCGAGCGTCACAAACAAAATGAAAATAAAAAGGATCATTACATTCATAGTTTATTATCATATTCACATTTTTGTTGTATCAAGTATACAAACCAGAGGGCTTATTGGCATGTGATAAATCTCTTCCAACTTACCAGAAAGGTGTTTAATAAATATTATATGAAAACAAAACTGCAACCTTTTTTTTAAATCTAGATACCAAAAGAAATCGAACTCTTGGATTGGAAGACAGATGACTTATTAACTATGCCGTGGAGGTCATCACAATTCGCATACATAATAATAACTTATAACAAATTCGGTGATTACAGTTTTTATTTTATTAAAATGTTATCATCGAATTTGTGGAACAAGTCGATTTATTGAGAGATTGACGTTGACGTGTAGATGCACTCCGCGGCTCGAAAAGCAGTTGTTAAACTTTGTCCAGTTCCATGTCTCATTTGGTCAGTCCAACGCATTGGGACTCTTGCTCTTATGCGTCGTCCAATTACGCTTCCAGTAGTCACAAACTTCCAGTAGTCACAAACTTCCAGTAGTCACAAACTTCCAGTAGTCACGAACTTTCAGTAGTCACAAACTTCTCCAAACTGTCTCTTTGACCAAGATTAATGTGCTCAAAGAATTGTGGACTTGCCGAAGGTATATTTTCGACAATCTGTCGGTGATTCTCATTTCTTCGAGAATGAAGGCGTTAATTCCACTTGATGTCCGTGGAATTCGTAACATGTAGATACATACATCTTATATTAAATTTATATTTCTCATTCTATGACAAATCTTCCTCGTTCTTCGCATATTTTTATCCCATTTGGCCAAAGTAAAAAGGATATAGTCCGAATTGAAAAACTATTAAAATGAATAAATCCTAAAGAACAAGTTATTTTTTTTATAGCGACTTGCTGGTATCGGTATTATGTTTGAAAACATTTCTAATTACAAACAATTGTATAATATTTAATAAAATTTTCATTGAAATAAAAACAATCTTACGCGTTTAAAACAATTGGAGCGGCCTCATGCCCTAAATGTAACAATGGTGGTTTATCGTTTAACTATTTTATTTAAATATTGGGTCTTAACATAAGTTGTGTCCATTTTTTTCCAAATTAAAAATAAGCACCAAAGTAAAACAAAATGGTAAAGATTATACGTCATTCGAAAGAACATTTTCTGTTCTACAAGATATTATGTTTGCTTTTACGTTATATATATTATTTTATTTGATTACAAGCCTTCAAAATGGAATGTCAAGTAGACGAAAGTGAGCATTTTCGACGCCTCCTTCTGTTCGTGTTCAATCGAGGGAATAAAGCTGCCAAATCTGCTCGCGATATTTTCGAAGTGAACTGTGAAGATGCTATGAATAAAAGGACAGCTCGTCGATGGTTTTTTCGTTTCACAGGCGGTACTTTCGACCTGAAAGACATGGAGCGTTCCGGACAACCAGTGGACGTCGATGAGGACCGCTTAAACCATATTATTCACGAAGATCCCCTTCAAACCACCGTAGAATTGGCTGAGCAGATGAATTGTAGTCGCATGACTGTATACCGCCATCTTAAATCAAGGGGAAAAGTCCAGAAGTTCGGCGCTTGGGTTTCACATGTTTTTGAGTGAAAACAACAAAAACTTTGAAACGCAAAAATCATCGACGTGCTGTCATCTCATTCATAGCATCTTCCCCGTACACTTCGCAAATATCGCGAGCAACTTTGGCAGTTTTATTCCCTCGATTGAACACGAACAGAAGGAGGTGTCGAAAATGCTCACTTTCATCTACTTGACATTCCATTTTGAAGGCTTATAATCAAATAAAATAGTATATGTTACTTAAAAGCAAACACAATATCTTGTAGAGCGGAAAATTTCCTTTCGAATAACGTATAACATTTGCATTTTAATGGATCTGGGTTTGTTGCCGCATCCCCAGTTAACTAGGTTTACAATACATAGATTACAATATATAAAATAATTCAACAATTTGAACGCATTGTTTTATTGTATACGACTTCATTTTTATAAATGTCATACATTACACTCTTGAAATGTCACAAGACCCAGGCAAGTTCGCGACGCAATCTATGTTTTATCCAAGAATTTAAAAAAGCGCTCAATTTGAAAGACTTTTTAGTAGGTTCGAATCTCGAGTCAAAGCGTCCTTGAGAATCTGATTTCTTAATGGCGATATATCAATTGTTATTTTATTATTAATCATAGATAAAAATCAGTCATAAGAATCCGATGGATTCAATTGGCTTTTTTCAGTGCAGAAATAGCGACGTAGAAATGTTCCGCGTAGAAACCTCACCTAAAACTAAACACGCGAAACCATCCTATAGTTCCTTCTAGATCGTACTCTCGGCAGTGTTGAAACTTTGATTTTTACTCTTGCACGTTTGAATTTTCACAACGGGTAGAAAGAGAATTATCGTCGAAGCTTTTTGAAAACTTTCAAAAGCTCTCGACAAAGTTGAAAGCGGTGCTACGTACCACGCTTTTTGGGGCTTTCACACGTTTTACTCTGATTTTTGGAATGAATCAATGTCTCCCCGCTTCCTCGTCTGTAGGCAGCTACATGAAATTTTTCTGAATATCAAACTTGGTCAATTCCACTTTTTAATAAAAAATGAACTTTCCGCTCAGGAACTATCCTTGAAAAAAAATTAGAAAACCATTTTTTCTGTTTAGTTATGACTTTAGGTATGGCTTAGTAAAATACACTTTTAAATATTTATTATAACAAGTTTTATACATAACAAGTTTTATATATTTATCGAGATATGATACAAGGCTCGAAAAGGTTGTGATGCTGGGCAATGTTTTAATAGAAGACCAAAAGCCTGCATCCCCGTGCGTTGCAGTTAAGGCATTCACACTGTGAAGGTTTAAAGACATTGTAATTTGTTGTTTATAGTTAAGACATTCACACTGTGGAGGTTTAAAGACATTGTAATTTGTTACTTATATTGAAAGCATTAACACTGTTGAGGTTTAAAGACATTGTAATTTATAAATAAGGCATTAACACTGTGGAGGTTTGAAGACATTGTAATTTGTTATTTATAGTTAAGGCATTAACACTGGATGTTTCAAGACATTGTTATTTGTTATTTATAGTTAAGGCATTAACACTGTGGAGGCTTAAATACATTTTAATTTGTTATTTTTAGTTAAGGCATTAACACTACAAACCAATATGATTTGCTCCGTCCTTGGCATGCTTTAAGAAGCGACTGAAAAAACTCTTAATTTCTAGTCAGTAAAATAACGTGTTTCATTCCTGATTTTTCTTTTCCTTTCCTCTCCACCATCCCTTCCTTTCCTTTTGATTGATGATATCTCACTTTATATGAAAAATAAGGTTCGGGTGATTGTCCGTCTTTGTGGGGTTCGTGGGCATGTTCTCACGTATATGTTTATGGATTTCGTGAGGATGGATAGTCATTTGAATGATTTATGCAACCACGTAACTTGCTTCATTTACTTTTGTCTGGTTGGTTGGAAGAGATTGCCACCTGGCAATAAACCCGCCAGATTGTATTGCAATAAAAATGTTTAAAAAATATAGACATTGTAATTTGTTATTTATATTTAAAGCTTTAACACTGTGGAGGTTTAAAGACATTGAAATTTTTTAGTCCAACACTGTTTATTCCACTTTATATAACGGTTTAACCCTACCGGTTTCAAGGTGTTCGCTTCACCATAAGAGGAACAGAAATAAGATTTTTTGTGCTCCTCTGATGATGAAGGGAAAACCTTGAAACTGGCTGGATTATACCGTTATATAAAGTGGAATGAACAGTGTTGAACTAAACAACTTACTACATTGTAATCGCATCATCATTAGAACACAAACGAAAACCTTGAAACCGTTAGGGTTATACCGTTATATTAACTGGAATGAACAGTGTTTGATTAAACAAATTACAAATGAAAGGTTTATTGATAGAGCATAGAAATATATTCTAAAATTCCACATATATTTTAAGGTTATTAAAAAGAAAATACGTTTGAGAGAAAAGCTACCGAACAGTCTAGGTTCATCTCATATCCTCCCAATAGATATACAACCCCACTAATAGGAGGGCGAACTCAGTCACGAAGACATTAAATGTTTTTCATTTGACGCCTTTACATCTTTTTAAACGTAATAATACTACAAAATAAAGTAAAATGATAGTAAATAAGTCATTGATTCAATTTTAAACTTAATAAATATATGCAAAAATATATTTTATGGTTAAATTTCTAAGATGATCGACAGGTTAACTGAGGTATAACTGAGACAGGTTTATACAGATATTCATATCGTAAATGCGATATATGGGTTAATAATAAAAGATTAGATACATAATAAAATTAAATAAGTATTGAAAGATACGAGAAATTCTGCTATTGTTTTTTTATCCACTTTGCAAGGATTTCTCCTGTTACACAAAGATGGTCTACTTCTAGCGTTAGCTTATTCGTTAGGAAGAATATCAGCCAGGATTCTTCTCATACTGCTAGGCAGTACTGAGAATATATCAACAGTGTCATTCAGTTGGTTCAACATCTCTATACCACGCGTGACTGAGTGTTTAGCCATGATATTCGTTCTGTAAGTTGGTATGTAGAACAGAGGGTGATTCCTTGCACGGCTATATTTATTAGGTACATATAAACTTAGTGCTTCTAGAATCGCGGGACTTTTAAAGCAGCCTTGAAAAACCTTAAGTAGAAATATCGCAATGGATTCTTGCCTTCTTGTTTCGAGGCTTTTATAGTTACACACCGTGAGAAGTTCGACATGGTGAGCATATTTTGGGTAATCGCCCTTTGTCCTGTACCATAGATATCACAATTTTTTTGTATTTGTTATATATTGTTTTTATATTTTAGCTGATGAATAGCCGAAACTGTAGATAGTAGATAGATGTAGACATATTCTAATTTGGTTCTAATTAGATAATTCTATAAGTTTCGGAGGATATCGGTGCTGTTAAATTCTCTTGATATTCTCATTATAAAACCGAGTAGTTTGTAACAGTCCGATATCAAACGCGAGAAATGGTTAACGAACGTGAGTCCGACATGAAAGGTTACGCGGTAGTATAAGGTTGGGGCATAACTAACGATCTTTTTACCGTTGCCCTTCGAATCTGTCAATTTTTCTAAACTATATTCTTTACTATTTAAATAGTATAAATTATCCTGAGCCTGCTCTTTGACATATAAATATGAAAACATAAACGCAAACGCACATTCTTACAAACATAAACGCACATACTTACAAACATAAATGCACATACTTACAAACATAAACGCACATACTCGTACTTACAAACTATTCAAGTATATTTATACGTGAATTTCGTGGATATCAGCTAACCCAGAACAGGTTATGAACCTTATGAGACTTTGTATAGATCTTAACTGAAATGATTATGAAAAAAAAATTAATGGAATTAGCCACGTTTGATTCCCAAAGAATTCTTATATACTCTCGAAGCGTTCATTCATTATTCGGCCAGATTCGAATGGACGCCTCTGAGATGGATGGTTTCCCGAATTCACTAAATTCCTCAGTTCCCCCCTTAACATGCTCTATTTTTCTGTCTCTAAGATTTTTCGGAATTTATCTTTTTTTTATTTAATGCTGGAACTTTACTATACAGTGCTATTCATAACATAACAATACAATAATTCGGAAAATAATTTTATAACAATTTAGTTATTTTTAACATAAGTTTATGTATATAGCATAAGCCAGAATATCACAACAATATTTGTGTAGGTATATAGTATAAGCCAGAATATCACAACAATATTTGTGTGGGTATATAGTTTAAGCCAGAATATCACAGCAATATTTGTGTAGTTATATACTATAGTATAAGCCAGAATATCACAACAATATTTGTGTAGGTATATAGTATAAGCCAGAATATCACAACAATATTTGTATGGGTATATAGTATTTGCCAGAATATCACAACAATATTTGTGTGGGTAAATAGTATAAGCCAGAATATCACAAAAATATTTGTGTAGGTATATAGTATAAGCCAGAATATCACAACAATATTTGTGTAGGTATAGTGTATAAGCCAGAATATCAAACAATATTTATGTAGGTATATAATATAAGTCAGAATATCACAACAATATTTGTGTAGGTATATACGAGTAGTATAAGCCAGAATATCACAACAATATTTGTGTAGGTATATAATATAAGCCAGAATATCACAACAATATTTGTGTAGGTATATACGAGTAGTATAAGCCAGAATATCACAACAATATTTGTGTAGGTATATAATATAAGCCAGAATATCACAATGTTTAGAAATAGTTGTGATTTCCTTTATAAATATAAATAACTTAATATAAAAAAAAACATGTCAAAACAATACTTTGCCTCTGGAGTTGATTAACTTTGCATCAACATGTGGAAGGTTTCGATTCTACAAAGCAACTTGCATCTCAGTTAATTGCCTATTATTCTGGTTCTATGTAAGTGTTGTTCCACTAATAACAAATCTATGTTCTTTATAACTAAAAATATGTGTTCCACAGTTACGTAAGTCTACTTTGCTAAATTTGGTAGTATTTCGTAATATACAATATAATATATACGAGTAATATACAATATAATATATATATCCTTGAAGCGAAGGGTCTACAACCAGTGCATTCTTCCAGTACTTACGTATGGCTGCGAGACATGGACGCTCACAGTAAAGAACACACAAAAGCTCCAGACCGCACAAAGGAGCATGGAGAGATGCATGCTGGGATATACTAAAAGAGACCGTAAACGAAACACCTGGATTCGCAATATCACAAAGGTAGAAGACGTTATAAAGGTGTGCAAAAGAATGAAGTGGCAATGGGCCGGACATGTAGCCAGAATGTCAGACTCCCGATGGACATCCGAAATAATCCAATGGTATCCAAGAGGTATAAAGAGGCCTAGAAGAAGACCGAAGGTACGCTGGATGGACGAAATCAGGAAGCATGGCAGCATCACGTGGCATCGGCGAGCAAAGGACCGAACTGTTTGGAGTCAACTTGGGGAGACCTTCATCCAGCAGTGGATCGACCCTGGTTGACAATGATGATGATGATGATATACGAGTACATAAATTAAATTTAAATATACGAGTACATATTGAAATTAAATTTATTTTATTTTATTTTTATTTATTACTACTGCTGTTTGTATCTACCCTACATGTCAGTTTAAGATGAAGTTTGGTATTTTATCAATAATTTTAAGTATTTTTAACTTTTCAACAAACTAATAAGTAAAATATTATATTTTACAGTAAACTTAAAATAAAGTTCCACGTGATAAATATAAACATAACTTAATAATGTGTAACGAAGAAGGTAGGATATACAGGCACGCGCGCACGCGCACAGGCACGCGCGCACTCGCACAGGCATGCGCGCACGCGCACAGGCATTTATTGTGGTATTTTTTTATTAATTTATTTTATATTTGACACATGTTTGACATTTGAAAAAAATAAATGATTTAAAATCTTTATATAAAATAATCATAACAAGAGCTGTGTTACTCATTTCTTTCTGTGAAATTGCTTTTATACCCACGAAGTTTATTAAGGAACTCAATCCTTTATTAATCTATCAAACTATGGAAAATATCGACATTGGAAAATTTATTCAACAAGGGCATTCCGTGTGCGAGTAATGATGCTCTAAACCAGTGTTTTCCAACGTGTATGCCCCACCTAAACCTTTCTAAAATTCTTATGCCCTCCTACTGAACGAGTCAATTTTCGAATTACCCCCCTGTGGGGCGTGGACCCCAGGTTGGGAAACACTGTTCTAAACAGTTTAGGTCATAAATACGGCACTGAAAACAGTATTTATTCTCGATGGTATAAATAATTTTCCGGTATATTAATCAAAACGGAAGCTGTATGAGAAGTGGTATAGATGTGGAAGAGGCAAAATACGTGTGTCGAGATAGGGAAGACATCTGTCCTCTCTGCCTACCTCAGCAGGAAAACTGCATTTTTTATGTAAATATATATTTTATATTGATTTACTACGTATTAGACATGGTTATGAATACCGATAATAGTTTTGTAATAAAAGCTGGTTGATTGGAAGAAATTGATTTAAAGTAATAAATCCTCCAGAAGTATTGACTTGAAAGTGTTAAACGAAATAAATAAATTTATGCTTTTACAAAACACATAAAACACTATTTTTTCCACTTAAGATAATGATTTGACACTGCCGGTTTAAAGGTTTTTACCTCATCATCAGGAGCACAAACAAGACTGAATTATGGTCGACTTGATACCAACATACAGTGGTATGTATAAAGTTTTATGTGTTGACTGATAATTTTCAATCTTATTTTATTAAGAACGACAGGAAGATCTTTTGATTGGAGACTTCGCGAACGAAATCCATCGTAACGAATTCTCTAATTTATTCTGAAATGGTAAACCATTGTCACTGAGAAAATCATGTATTATCTATCAATGATGCCAAATTCTCGCAAATCAATAATAACGGAAATTGATTGGACAGATTAGAGACCCTAAAAACATCCAAGTCAGTGTATTGGGATGAACATTTGGGAAATACATACTTCACGCATCTGTAATGTATCCCCACCAATGTTATTTTATCATATACTCTTATCTTTTTCCAATAAATATTATAAGTTATCATGCAAACCAATGTTAAGTTTGTCGATGTTAACCATATCTGTACTACGTAATCTAGAACCTATAAATATTAGTGTTATCACATGTATGTCAAACTTAACTCAATGTATTATGTTTAAATTTATTATCTTGTTGGCGGTTTTCTATCCAAATTCAATAAAGATTTGGTATCACTCAATGGAAGTAAACTGCGAACGAGATAAATCACCTGATATCGATTTGACCTTAAGGGCATCGATAACATACCCTAAAAATTCCTTTTTAATCTATCGAAGGGTCGTGCGTATTGTTACCTTTGCTTTAAATAGGACGTCATATCAGAGGCAGCAATCATTATTCTTAAAGCCACTACGATGTTAACATCATCGTTATTATTACTTCTATAATACTGTTAATATTATACTTCAATGTAATTCAACGATCATACAAATAAAATTACACAGTTGAAATTCTAAAAGTGTTTTCGTTGAAAAAGGCCATAACACATCTAACAGTAAAAAATCCAGTGTCCTAAGTTGAAAAAACAGAAGCAACTTACGATGTCTTCAAACATCCACAGTGCTAACGCCTTAGCTATAAATATGTTAATATAATAACTGTTCGAGTTGTTTCGACAATTTTTTGGTTTCCTTTTTCAGTTTCTTTGATAAACGTCTTTCTCAATAGAGTTGCAAACGTTGTCAGTAACTCCAATGAATAAGAGATTAACCAATACCTTCCTTTCCTCGAACCATCAACTCATCAACTTTGACAAGACAGACAATGGCTGTTCCCTGTTAAATATTCAATGGGTTCCGGGAAACTGCGGGCAATGGAAATGAGAATGAAAAAATAATGTTTTATTTTTATTTTTCCTGATACAAACCAAAAAAAAACAAAATTTATTCAATTTATTGTTGAGGTTAAAATAGCTGACGGTTTATTTTTTGCACAGAGTGTGTGAAATGAAAGTTAAAAACGAAGTTAATATTTGATCAAAATGGACTATTGGGTAGTGGCTATCTAACAGTCCCGGACATATTTGAAAACACTCTTAATTGCTTTTTAAATTATCTTCAGGGAGCGTTTTTGTTTATACGAGTAAATATATTCATATCAACACGCCATTTCTCTGTCGGAATAGGCAGAGAGGATGCAGCGCCTCATTTATTTATTTTTATTTATTTATTTAACACTTTTATTGCAATACAATCTGGCGGGTTTATTGCCAGGCGGCAATCTCTTCCAACCAACCAGACAAAAGTAAATGAAGCAACTTACATGGTCGCATAAATCATTCAAATGACTATCCATCCCCACGAAATCCATAAACACATACGTGAGCACATGCCCACGAACCCCACAAAGACGGACAATCACCCGAACTTTATTGTTCATATACAGTGAGATATCATCAATCAAAAGGAAAGGAAGGAATGGTGGAGAGAAAAGGAAAAGAAAAATCAGGAATGAAACACGTTATTTTACTGACTAGAAATTAAGAGTTTTTTCAGTCGCTTCTTAAAGCATGTCATTTACATGCACCGTCTAATACCACTATGATATCTCTGACTTTCTTCGTTTCCTTCTTTCATTCAAAGTATCATTCACTTGATCCAACTGTATTTTCTTAATCTTTTTCTTACACGCCTTCCACTCACATTTGCACTAACATATATATTTGTTTTGTTAGTTTTTCTTCGTTCATTCGTTATCTTGAAGACAACCGTTTTTGTAAGGTATTGTCAAAATTTTAAATTATACATAAATACCACACACATACACTACACTCCACCTAAAGCCGAATGTTCTACTATCACATTTTTTTTTTTTTTTTTTTTTTTTTATTTTTATTTTTTTTTTTTTTTTATTACACATGACAAGAAATATACACAATTTGAGAAAAAAAACAACAGGTAATTTGATTTGGACATATAATTTTAATGGATCTGGGTTTGTTGCCTTTCATTTGTCGTATCCCCAGTAAACTAGGCTTTTGCCTGTATCTCACTGAGGATATTTAGCATGAAAAAATAAATCGATACTTCTTTCCGATTTTTGATAACACAAAAAACCCCGTTGCACGCTCTCATCAACCTGACAAACAGTGACACTTAACTACAACTGGAAACATCTTGCGAAACTCAACTCCTCACATATTATCGCTCCAGAAAGACCAAAAATATTCATCCCACAATATACTGCACACAATCATAAGAACAAAAATCAAAACAAACTCAAAAACAAAAAAAAAAACAAAAACAAAGAAAAACACACAGAAACACAAATACAAAAACAACCAAAATTAAAACAACAATAAGAGACCCACACTCACGAGCTCACATAAATCCTTTCCACTCGTCATTCATCCTGAAAGCCCAAGTACTCAAAATCCTGTCGCAATAACAACCACGCTCCGATCGACTGTCTAAATGGTTTTCCTACCTTTACTTTTATTGAAGATTTATATCGGAAGATTTCTTTATAAAGAGTCTTTCAAATTGAGCGTTTTTTTTATTCTTGGATAAAACATAGATGGCGTCGCGAACTTGCCTGGGCCTTGTGATATTTAAGAAGTGTAATGTATGACATTTATAAAAATGAAGTCGTATACAATACAACAATGCGTTCTAATTGAGAATTATTTTATGTATTATAATCTTCGGAAACGGTGATGTTAATTGGCCACCAAGATCCTGTGATCTAACACCGTTAGATTATTTTTTCTGGGGTTACGTGAAAAGCCAGATCTATAAGAATGACCCCCGACCAATTCCTGAGCTGAAGGACGAAATTATTCGCGTTATTGGTGAGTTAGAATCGCAATTATGCCAAAATGTTATCGAAAATTTTGACAAAAGACTGGACATCTGTGGAGCTGCAAGAGGTAGACATTTGGCAGATATTGTTTTTTATGTTTAAATTTCATACATTATACTTCAATGGCCAATAAAAAGTTTACTGAAATCAAAGGAAATTGTGTTTTATTCAAGAATTAAAAATTTTTTTAAAAAACCGTTCAATTTGAAAAACCCTTTAGTTATTATTCTCTTGGTAAGTGTTTTGCGATTTTCTTACCTAATATGTTTATCTAAACATATACAGAAGCGAGTTCCTCATCTAATGGCCGCAGCCACCACATTCATTTCCTTACACTAAACTTATGTATATTTATAGCGCCGTTAAAGAGTCTGCTTTCTAAACAGCGCTTTATAAATGGTCGTTATACTATTATAAGCGGATTTGGCTATCACTCCACGTTGATATCTCATCTCCAATGGTTGTACTCTTGATTTTGTCTCTCCTGTTAAAAGTCAAATAGTAAGAAAATATATTATGAAAGAAATGGTTGGTGAATTACATTTCAAATAAGCGTCCTAGTTTTTTTACCAGTTCTTTAAAAGCAACTTGAGAAAAATCACGACCGAGGCAATAAGTACCTCAAATTTGCATTTACTCGCGTTACACCATTGACACTGTCTTGAACATTCATTCCACAGAGTGGACATTTATGTTAAGGTGTTTCCAGAGGCATAACAAAATGAAAACCTTAAATTAATTTTTATTTTTTATTACTCATGAAGTCGATTAAATGTATCTACGAGTATATCTTAAACCAGTCATGTTATTGAGAGATATGTTGTTTATAGTTAAGGCATTAACGTTGTGGAGGTTTAAAGACATTGTAATTTATTTTTATCAAACACTGTTTATTCCACTTTATGTTACGGTATAGCCCTACCGGTTTCAAGGTTTTCCCCTCATCTTCAGGCTTGTTTGTGCTCTCCTAAAGATAACAGGAAAGCCTTGAAACCGGTAGGGTTATACCGTTACAAAAAAGTGGAATAAACTGTTTTTGTAAAAAATAAATTACAATAGTTGAGAGATTGGTAAAAACCTTGTTTTTAAACCAGAAATTACGGTTTCGTTTGCTTTTGAAATCAATATATTTTTAAAATGGTTCCATTCTAATTTTCACTTGACATCGTTCTGATTAGTTGGATGAGATTACTCCGCAACAATAAACCCGCTAGATTATACAGTTAACAATGAAAATTCAATACAAAACATTGTCAATACAACAAAACATACTTTCTTGGCCTCCTTCCCATTCATACATCTTCTCGGCAAAAGCCCCGTCGTATTTTAATTTTTGTCTACCACGTTCTTAACCCTTCCTTCCCTGTGTTGTGTAACTAGTACACATTGCTTCTGAAAACTTTAATATCTCTGTATATATACTAAATACATGCTTCAGATTTTAAGTATTCTGCCGTAATACATTTACGCATTGAATGAAAAAACAATATTAATGATAATTAGCACTTATCTGCCATATCAGAGATATTTTGTGAAAATCGGGAATAAAGTCTCCAATACAATCAAACGTGTGTCAGTGTGTGACGTAGGTATATTCATTCTAAAAACCACTATGGGTAAGGAAGCGACGTTATTCACGTCTCATTCTCACTCTACTTCGGTTTATGGGAACGCAAGAAATAAAATCTCAGTTCGCAGTTGTTTCTTCCTTCGACGTATGACATACACCGTGTTAGTGTTCCGAGTCCCGTCTCAGTAGCTCGCGGGCATCCATATGAAGTGGTCTCTGCGCCCGTTTTGTGAACGTCGGCCGATGTTTTTTTCATGTTTTCAGCAATTAAATTTCAATTATTATCCCTTTTGACTTCAAATTTAATTAATTTAGGCGATTGGTTACGAATCTTCTTATTTTTCCGATTTTAAATCGCTCATTCGACATGTGTATTGATGTGTACACAGTGTACTTCAATCCGCATTCTCTTATATAATACATTGTCACCCCATGAAATTTTCTTAGTGGTGCAATTCTATTGTCTCATTTATACTTCTGTTTAATGCAAATCGAATGATATTACCAAACAGAGGATTGTTTTTTTTTTGTCCTTACTTCATTAAAATATATATTATGGCACGCCAATGGTCATTAAGAAGTCAACGACATCTGTGACAGCAGTGGCGCCACGTCCGCTCTCAAGACAGCGCAGCCTGCACTCTTCCCTCTCGCAATTTGCATCGGAATGTTCCACTTATCCCCTCCATACTCACACACCTTCCATGTCGAGCGACTAACACTTCTGCATCCTCCCTTCGCCTCACCATTTCGACACCCCGGACCACAAATTCTCAAATATTATGAAGCGTTCCCTTTGAAATAAATGGATTACACAAGTCTATTTATAACAAAATGGAACTGCATAGTTATATTTTAGTCCTATTTATTATTTTCTTCTTTTTCATAATAATGCGCTCTCAATGATAAACGTCGGAGTATTCTGTCAAGTATCGAACTCCCAGTCCTGGTCCATATTGAACGCAGCGTTTAAAGAAGATTCTGTTAACTCCTTTATTCGATCCGTCTTTCTTATACAACACATCCTTCTTGCTCGCCTTCTCTCAACTGTCTCCATGATCACCAGTTTCTCTAGAATTCTTTCTAACAACACGTCCAAAGTAAGTTAGAATAATTTGTCTGCATCTTTTCAAAAATCTTTCGGTAAGTTTTTCTTTTGGCATTCTACGAGTATTTCATCGCTCTTCCTTCTTAACGTCATCCTTTAGTGTGCATATCGTTAGACCCTATGAACTGCTGCTGTAAGACTTGCACCGTCATTAACTTGCTTCAAAAAATTACTTAACAATCTTTGTATGACTTCAAATGACACAACGTGTCTTTCCCTATTCCCCAGTCTATTTTTCTGTCGCACCCATCCACTTTCCAAATTATGGGTAATATTCAAATGTAATATTGGAAATGTCATATTAACTATCTAACGTGATAGCCTGGGGGTCACTGACATAAACAGTAAGCTGAAAGAGCGACAGCTGAAATGGTACGGGAACCAAGGGACGGAGACCACAAGACCATACTGTAAATCGGGCAATCTCTGCGGATCTTCCTCGACAGCCGTCCAGAGGAAGATCAAAGAACTCCTGGATGACTCAATGCTACAAAATCCTGCAGAGTAACGGCCTAGATGAAAGCGACACCCAGAACCGAAGAATATACAGCCTGAGAACGACTTCTCGTTCAGCCGACCCCAACAGCCTACCTAGACAATGAGTTGGGACAGTGCCAGGAAGAAGTTATATTAACTACCTATCTATTTTTTATTTGTCATTTTTATTCTGTTTTTTAATGTTTTTACTTCTCTTTGTAACCTAAAAATGCAGTATTTTTTTAATCGGCATCGATACAAAATGTGTAACTTTTGTATTATATCGTATACCATCTTCATTTTACACAGCATATGCTGGAGAATTAATTGCTATGTGTATATCTCCTTCAATCAACCAGAGAAACATTAAAAATGCTTAAAGTGAAACCAAACTAACATAGATTTATATTATATTTATATTGTTTCTTCTTGTTGTTTTAATTTTGGTTGTTTTTGTATTTGTGTTTCTGTGTTTTTTTTTTTTGTTTTGGTTTTGATTTTTATTCTTATGATTGTGTGCGGTATATTGTGGGATGAATATTTTTGGTCTTTTTTAATGTTTTCAGTTGTAGTTGAGTGTCACTGTTTATCAGGTTGATGAGAGCGTGCAACGGGGTTTTGTTTTTGTGTAATCAAAAATCGGAAAGAAGTATCGATTTATTTTTCTCATGCTAAATATCCTCAGTGAGATACAGGCAAAAGCCTAGTTTACTGGGGATACGACAAATGAAAGGCAACAAACCCAGATCCATTAAAGTTGTATGTCCAAATCAAATAGTCTGTTGTTTTTCTCAAATTGTGTATATTTCTTGTCATGTGTAATAATAAATAAATAAATAAATAGAATCCTTCATTTCATACGTATTTTAACGGAAATCGGATCCATAAGTTTAGTTTGGAAGACAGACCGACTACCATCTGCATCACGGAAGTTGTCAATTAACACATGCAAATAATAAACAAAAGTTCCAGAAGCCCTGTTCCAGATCGCATCTCCCCTCTCCCATCCCGGAGTCCATAGCCTCCGAGTGCAGGAATAGCAGATGAGCAGAATTAGGTGAAGTTAGACAATTAGTATTCCAGATCTCTCTCTTTCAGTTCGGTTTCTGTGAATGATTCATCAACTGTGCTAATAGCTGCTTCCGTGACGTCCTCTCCCTAAAATGTTACCCTACTAGACTATAAAGAAATTGTCGTCGAATAGTTTCTTATTATATTAACAAAAACATTCGCACAACAAATAACGACTTCAGTGACCTGATTAATAAAACGTGCGTCTTGATCGTGGAGGTTTCATGTTCGATTCCCTTTGGAAAACTAGATTTTTTTAAAGGTATTTCAGAAGGTTTGATTTTCGTATCAGTCCTCTTGAATATTTTTCTGGTTGGTTTGGAGAAAATTATCACAATCCCGTCTGGTTAAACTGTATACAACGAAAATGTAATACAATACAATATAAATTCTTTTTTCA
Source organism: Odontocerum albicorne (assembly GCA_949825065.1). Classification (NCBI taxonomy): domain Eukaryota; kingdom Metazoa; phylum Arthropoda; class Insecta; order Trichoptera; family Odontoceridae; genus Odontocerum; species Odontocerum albicorne. The sequence goes on from OX463861.1 coordinate 25,994,538, forward strand.
CCTCATTCACATTCAAACATCTTCTCATACGACTTGTTCTTTTTCTCCTGGTCCTTCCTTGCCTTTTAATTTTTTTTTCAAAATTCAATTTACTTGGTCCAACCATACCGTTCTCGGCCTTCCTCCGCCTCGACTCCCAATTATGTTTTGTAATATAAATTAATTTAGTCGGTCGATATACAAAGAAGTCGGTATAAATACAAACAGGTATAAACTACGCTAAAAAATATAAAATATTAATTACTCAGATCTATCAGGAACGCTCTCTAAGTTTGCCCAAAATTGAAAAAATATTAAATCTAGACACAGATGTCACCCAAATAGCACAAAATTGTCGATACTGGTTACAATAGTTCTGATTTTTAATAACAGATGTCGCACTATTTTCTAACTGTTGTAAATACAATGAGACGCTTCTTGTAATAGTTTAAATTAAAATCTTTTATATTTATCAACGTCCTAGTGAATTGTTGAATATATCGCCGTTGTTCTGCGAAAAGCATTTAAATCCGGTGAACTGGAAAGGCCAATAAACAGAGATTGTTTATTGGCCTTTCCAGTTCACCGCTCCTCTTTCTTTACGTCGTCCTTTACTGCCCATGCAGTGAGACTCTGGAATCAGTTACAAACCAATATAAGACTCGCTCCGTCCTTGGCATGCTTTAAGAAGCGACTGAAAAAACTCTTAATTTCTAGTCAGTAAAATAACTTGTTTCATTCCTGATTTTTCTTTTCCTTTCCTCTCCACCATCCCTTCCTTTCCTTTTGATTGATGATATCTCACTTTATATGAAAAATAATATTCGGGTGATTGTCAGTCTTTGTGGGGTTCGTGGGCATGTGCTTACATATGTGTTTATGGATTTCGTGGGGATGGATAGTCATTTGAATGATTTATGCGACCATGTAACTTGCTTCATTTACTTTTGTCTGGTTGGTTGGAAGAGATTGCCGCCTGGCAATAAACCCGCCAGATTATATTGCAATAAAAGTGTTTAATAAATAAATAAATAAATCCAAATATTTAATTTTGAAATAAATGCAATTTAAGTTTCGGGAGGCGATGTAAAATCAAGTTATATGACTTTTTGATCTTTTCATAACAGCGAAACCATATAACTTTTGGACATATAGTAAATGTTTTTTCCATGTGTATATATTTTAATTTTAAGTAAAAATGGCATCAAAAAGTCATTTTAAGCAAAAATGGACTTAAATGCTTTTCGCAGAACAACGACGATATAATATAAATAGTCACAAGTAAAGATATGGAAGTGCTAGCTGAGAATGAGGATAGATTAGAGTCTGACAAGAGTTCATAAGAAATTAAGAGAAAGATCTGAAAGTGAATATACGAAATACAAAGTTTTAGTGATAAATTTGTGTAAAATGAAAAGTGAATGCGATATATGGGTGCATAATGGAAGATTGAAGCCAATTGAAAAATGGTGCTACTTAGATAGTATTTTCTCTGATGATAAAAAAGTTAAGCTAACATATATTATATATCAAACGGCATGGAACAATAGGAAATAAGCCAACGGGACAGTAAAACATGTACAGTACCCGGCAGTAAGTAATACACATCGGGCTTTAGAAAGAGACTGTCGGTCATAATCGGCTAACTTCGGCTTTGTAGAGCGTCGTCTCTGTCATTCATACACGTGTTCCGTCGAGATTTGTGAGTCGTTGTCAAGCATTCTAGGGTGTGGTCGCTCGGTGAGACGACGCTCTACAAAGCCGAAGTTAGCCGATTATGGCCGACAGACTCTTTCTTAAGCCCGATGTGTATTACTTACCGTCGGGTACTGTACGTGTGTAAACTCGAACCGGACAGTATCGAAATATGTTAAAATGATAGTCCACAACAGTGTTTTAATACCAATATTGATGTATGGAAGTGAACATGGAAAAAAAATGAAAAGATCACATGAAGTACGAATATAAAACAATTAAAGAATTACATAATGTGAGGCTGAAGTATTAAGTTAGAGGAAGAAGATAAAAAAAGAAATAATAAAGAAATAAAAACAAATAAATACACATCGTAAATTTCAGTGGAAATCCTAGGAGTTGTATGAGGTGTTTAAATGTGGAATTGATTAAATTGTGTGTCTAGAAAAAAAAGTCTGGTGTTCTATTATATTTACCTACTCCAACAAAAAATAGCATGACAGTGTGTTTGTAAGCGAGTAAAGATTTGATAGTTTGATATTCAGCTGTCAAGTGATATGTCGGTACTGTTCTTGTTGTGTTTAATGCGCTCTTTTATTCGGACATTGATATTGTATGTATTGTATTTATAGAAGTGAGTAGTTAATGCTTCCTAGCTTTGGTCGTTACCTTTTTCATTACCTTGTCCGAGGCTGTGTGAGTAGATCTGTGAGCGTATATATTGTTATCATGAGCAGGTTGCTGGCCTTACCCATGATCTCTCCTCATTCGAACCAGAGAAATGAAGGTACTCAGAAGTATCGCTGGCCAAACCCTTCGTGATAGAGTACGAAACACAGAAATCTAAAGGATGTGCGAAGTTGAAGATATTGTCAGATGGGGACGACAGAGAAGAAGGTTCTGGAACGAACATTTATCCAGAATGGCGGAACCAAGAGCCGTAAGAATGGCCTGGGATAGTATCCCTGAAGCAAGCAGACCTCTAGGATGACCTCCCAAAAGATGGAAAGACAGCTGGCAGTCGACGTCACAAGAAGGAAACGATTATGCAGGACCATAACAGGCCAACAGGCCTAAAAGAAGACGAAGAAAAAAAAGTAGTTAATGCTGGAAACGTGCATGACAGGAGTTAATCGTCTAGTATGAAATATAACAAGTATTTATATGAAACTAAAAATAAGTTAGCTCATATTTAATCGTGTAATATAAAAACGGTTTTTAAGAAAAATATACATTTTTTCAACAAGCCTTATCCTTATTTTAACAAGAATAAATTTCTTGGAACTTGGTCCGTGACAGTATGTGACTAACTTGGACTTGAATGTGGTTTCTCGTTATGTTTCCGCTTCGCTACTTGCCTACAGTCTTGCCAATTGCCATTCTCGAGGCATTGAACCCGGGTCACGTCCTTGCGATCCCCAAAGTGGATTGTGCAGGAGTGGCCTTGCTCGTGAATCATGGGCCATACCAGTTCTGACGACTCTGTCGAGATTTGTTAAGTGAAAAACAAGTCAAGTGTGGACATCTTTGGGTATTATTTTCCTGTTAATACTTTGTATTGCGACCTCGTGTTTTAAGGGGATTAAATAGATTTGCATTAAGTCCCGGTCCCATGGGATCGATACCACGAAAAAATGAACATATTATCTAGCAAATATATTTGTAAACTATTCAAATTTTAAACGATCGTCTCCTGATTTATGATCTCTATTACGGACAGTACCTTAAATCAGGCTTGGACAAACTTTTCAGCTTGCGGTCCAAAGATGAATTTCGAAATTAACTGTGATATGTAACTATAGTTCGAAAATTCTAGGATGAGTCCTGTGACAGCTCACAAATTTGCCCCAATACAACCTTATGTAATGTATTTACCTAAATAACTTGCTATTTATTAGAATTGAGGCTTATATTAAAGTAAATAAAATAATTAAAATTACTTAACATCGTTACAAGGTTGTATTGGAGCAAATTTGTGAGCTGTCACAGGACTCATCCTAGAATTTCCGAACTACGAGTATAATACACATTGCTTCTAAAAACTTTAATATATCTATACCATAAATAAAATAAATACTGGGTTCAAATTTTAGGTATTCCTCCGTAATAAATTTACGCATTGAATGAAAAAAATAATATTAATAATAATTAGCACTTATCAGAGATATTTTGTGAAAATCGGGAATAAATTCACCAATACAATCAAACGTGTGCTAGTGTGTGACGTAGGTATATTCATTCCAAAAAAACCGCTATGGGTGAGGAAGCGTTGCTATTCACGTCTCATTCTACTTATGTACGGTATATGGGAACGCAAGAAATAAAATATCAGTTCGCTCGCTACAGTAGCTCGCGGGCTTTCGTTTGGGGTGATCGCTTTGCCCGTTTTGTGAACGTCAGCCGATGGTTTATTTTCATGTTTTCAGCAATTAAATTTCAATTATTATCACTTTTGACTTCATATTTATTTAATTTAAGTGATTGGCTATGAATATTCTTATTTTTTCGAGTTTAAATCGCTCATTTTTAAATGTGTATTGATGTGTACCACTGGAAATCGCGGATTTTTTTAATGTTTGGTCTCTAAATGAGTGCTTTATAAATTATCATTTTCATAATTATTAAATTAAAAAGAGAAATTCAAAGTACTGATGCATGCAATGTGCATTTATATTAATGTATGCACTTCATTCATTCTTATGGTACCCTTCATCTTTTCCAAATTGTTATGTATCAAAGCAAATCAACCCTTAGTGGTATTTTACATATAATTAAATATATAAACTACATTAGAAATAACTGTTCTGTAGAATCAACTTACCCCTAATGTTATAACTTACCCCTAAATATAATATAATATATAAACCTCAATATTATTTCCTTTTTAAAAAACTAAATATTGAAAATGTCAATATTAATCTACAAGAGACAACTCACAATATAAAGGGAGATCACTTGCCAAATTTAAGGTCTAAAAAAATCAATATTTATAACTTAATTTTTAGAAACACGCAATTATGTATTTTTCAACATTTCAATCTGGTTTTCCCTTAAGAACTCTTTTGACATATTTCAAGCTGGTTGAAAGAGATTGCCACTTGGCAATAAATCTACCAGGCTTTACTGTTAACAAGTGTAAAAAAATAAATTATAATATACTTCGAACAATGAACAATGAACAATTCGAACTTTTCTCTGAAATTCTTTCCATGCATTATTTTACCAAAAACCTTTTCCAGCAACATTTAGTTCAACAGAGTTTTTTTTTATTTCATTTTGCTCCCCTCAGAAAAAAGGGACTTTTGATGGTTTTAATATGTGCCCTGCATCCCTCACACAATGGCATTTAATTCCTACCCCTCTCCCAGCACCTGTCACACAACTACCCCTACCCTAACATCCTACCCTCCCCTCATAGCTACAAATACAGACTGCCACGTCATTCTGCAGTATAAAGCCGTCAAAAGGATCATGTTTTACGGACAATCGGTTATAGCAAAAAGTGAATATGAACGATATTCACAAGAAACATACGTATCATCACGCCATGTCCCTTATGGGGGGGACAGAGAGAACAGATCTCCAAACTTTTCCATTCAATTCCACATTCAAATATCTCATAATGCTCTTCACTTTAAGTTCTTTCAAAATCTGGCACGTCTGATACAGTCATATTTTTCCTCGGTCTACCTCTTTAACGCACACCTTACACTTCTTACTTGTATATTCATTCTTTTTCTCTTGATGTCCAAATCATTTTAAAGTTCTTTTCTTCATAAAAAAGACTTATTTAACTCTTAAAATGTAGAAAAATTACATAATAAATTTAAATAAAAGCGACAGACTCGTTTCAATTTATAAAAGCATTGTTAAACTGTTTTAAAACGAAACAAGTATGTCACTTTAATTTAGATTTATTGTGTAGAACTGTTTCACATTTAATTGTTAAATAAATAAATACAGGTTTATTGATAGCAACATAGTATGTTTATTGTGTAAAACTGTTTCACATTTAAGTGTTAAATAAATAAATACAGGTTTATTGATAGCAACATAGTATGTTTATTGTGTAGAACTGTTTCACATTTAATTGTTAAATAAATAAATACAGGTTTATTGATAGCAACATAGTATGTATATTGTGTAGAACTGTTTCACATTTAAGTGTTAAATAAATAAATACAGGTTTATTGATAGCAACATAGTATGTTTATTGTGTAAAACTGTTTCACATTTAAGTGTTAAATAAATAAATACAGGTTTATTGATAGCAACATAGTATGTTTATTGTGGTGAACTGTTTCAAATTTAAGTGTTAAATAAATAAATACAGGTTTATTGATAGCAACATAGTATGTATATTGTGTAGAACTGTTTCACATTTAAGTGTTAAATAAATAAATACAGGTTTATTGATAGCAACATAGTATGTTTATTGTGTAGAACTGTTTCACATTTAAGTGTTAAATAAATAAATACAGGTTTATAGATAGCAACATAGTATGTTTATTGTGTAGAACTTTTTCACATTCAAGGGTTAAATAAATAAATACAGGTTTATTGAAAGCAACATAGTATGTTTATTGTGTAGAACTGTTTCACATTTAAGTGTTAAATAAATAAATACAGGTTTATTGATAGCAACATAGTATGTTTGAACATATATCCTAATTTAGCATATATATTTCAAAATAATGACGAAGAAAATACTTTTAAGAGAGAAGCTATCAAAAGATCTGAATTCGTCTAATAGCATCCTCCAGTCGAGATAAACCCCCACCAATAGACAGCGAGTCCATCGTTCTGATTTATTCGAAATAATTCATAAATAAATAGCAAATCAATCAATAAAATTCTTATTTATCTTACTTAAAACGTGCATTCATTTCTGATATCATGGCTAAACACTCAGTCTCGCGTGGTATAGAGATATTGAACCAACTGAATGACACTGTTGATATATTCTCGGTACCGCCTAGCAGTATGAGAAGAATCCTGACTGATATTCTTCCTAACGAATAAGCTAACGCTAGAAGCAGACCCTCTTTGTGTAACAGGAGAAATCCGTGCAAAAAGAATATATATATTTTTTAAATAATACGTTCAGCACGTTTGATTTGAAATTAGCATCGAAAATTTTACTCTAATTACATTTATCCGAGAAAATCGAAACTACTTTCTAAATATCGTATTATAATATCAGACCAATGCTATTTTCACAACTGGCAACATTCGATCAAATTTTCTCTCTCCCAAATTTTTGAAACGTGAGCCCGGCCGCCGCGCCGCCTACGGCCGTTTTAATCACATCCGAGAGCCACTGTATTTGATATGAAGAGCGCGTGGAAGTGGATAGATATAGGATTGGTGGATGCCCGTGGCAGATGTGACGCATAAAGCATTATAAATAGTGTGACCAGGAGCCCCGTTTTATTCAGTACAGTATTTAATCGCATACTCAAACTGAGTGTTTTAGTTTTCTGCTATACCTGGAACTCGGCGCACCACCTGTATTCATCCCTCCCGGTCTTTAGACATGTTTTCATACGTACGTTTTCTTCGTACGATACACGAACACCTTTGTATCGTGTTACACTTTCGTTGTATACAGTACAACTTGTACTGTATACAACGAAACCTTGATGGGTATATTGCCATGTGGCAATATCATCCAACATCCAGGAACATGTTGAAGAGTTCTTAAGTAAAAACTAGACTGCAATCCTTTATAAAAAAATCTGAAGCTGCAACGGGAATTTAACCCGTAACCTCTGGATTGGGAGACAAGCATCTTACTAACTAGGCCACGGAGGTCATCCTTTATGGATGGTTGGAAGAGATTGTCGCATGACAATAAATCCGGCAGAGTGTAATATATAGAACGAAAATGTAATACATTATAATTTAAAAAATATACTTCAACACTCATTTAAAGATACAATATTTTTTTAAATTTTATTTAATAAAATAATCATAAAACAAACATTTTGCAAAGGCTATACCTATATACAATAACCGGCTAACTTCGGTTTTGTAGAGCGTCGTCTCTGTCATTCGTACACGTGTTCCGACGCGATTTGTCTGTCAAAAAATTTAACAGTTCTTTCTAGATACCGGACTGTTAGCACATCGTGCGACAGAGACGACGCTCTACAAAACTGAAATTAGCCGATTATGGCCGACAGAATCTTTCTTAAGCCCGATGTGTATTACTTACCGCTAGGTATTGTACAAATGTATATCTTAAGAACTAATCTAATTTACGTATTATAACTATGAACTAACTTTTTACTCAACATTTTAATTTCCTACATGTCATTTTAATTTAAATTACTTTAATATTTCATTTCTTAGAAAAGGTTAACATCTACATTCTTCTAATAACTAGATAACAATTCTTACAACTAATTTTATAGCGCGTACATGTTCACTCGTTTAGGCTACTTGCGTTCCATTACATTCACTCAGACCTTGGTCCTCCCAGTCAATACTGTAGGTGGACTATCAGGCAACATATGATGCTTCGGTAGCCTGTGCTTCTAACGGCAAGGTAGATCGGACTTACTTTCGTAAGCCCCATGGCAAAGATGCAATGTAATTGAATACACATGTTGCATTAACAGTTCAATTCGGTACGATCCCTCTGTGGCGTCCATATGATCGGTCAATGACCGGCGATCCGACCTTTGCATACCTTGACAATTCCAAACAAACGAGTACAAGGTCCACACGCCGGTCATTCAACTCATTGTCATACGCGGAGCGCATTCCATGCTAGAGCGAGAAGGCAGCACATCTGTCGCGCCAAATCCCAAAATAAATTGTCACCTACACGACGCACGCAGCGTATTGTGAATGCAGTAACGAGACGGCGGGATATCTTGCTCGCATTCCCGCACACAATCAAGAATAGTATAAATACCTACGTCTACCAATAAAATGTCTCTTTCCGCATTGCGATCTAAAAACGAGTTTTATTTATCAACAAATCATCATAATCTCTCCCTTAAGGACATAGCTCCTAAACCTCCACCACTCACACTTTTATGTGGGACAACGTAATCCTCATCCAACGCGATCAGTACTAGCTTATCGAAATCTATATTTTTTTATGTGCGCGATTTCCCTAGTGACGAAGAAAGGACTCCTCCTCCAGTGACGACACACTAAGTAAGAAAAAAAAAATACTAAGGAAGGTGGACTTACGAGCATATTGCATTAAAAATTGGAAAACTGATATGCGGGTAAATAAATAATTAACTGATTTTGACTTCAGAAAATGTGCTCACCCTATCTTTTATCAAGCATGGCCGGCGTATGACAGGACAATATAGCTCTTTACATTTCCTCTCTCGCGCGTTTGATTTTGATTTCCCGCTAAAAGCTTGGAAAAAATCATGATTTTTGAAAAAGAAATGATTTTTTTTAAACAATTTGTGGCATGGAAATATAATCCTTATTAACGATTTCGTATTTTTTCCATTGACGAGAGAGTTGACTTCTTTCTTTGGAATGGTGGCGAGTACATTTCCAAATAGCGTCACATCAAAGTACTTCTTGACAACAGGTTCGATCGATCAACAATGCTCTTTTCTTCATCTTAAACACTGCATCTTCTTACAGTTTCTTTCCCAATCAACCTTCCTCAATACCCTAACTTCAATTCCAAACAATCTGGGCAATAATACACCATTTGTAATATCATTTTTTTGATGAATATCTACTTGTATTTTAAGCAAACCTTAACATCACCTTGTTCCCTCTTGCAACACGCCTTTCAATATCTTTCTCTATCTTACCATCTCTAAAAAACATAATTCTCAGATAGCATAAATCCTCAGTCTGCTCTAGTTTATAATTGATTACCCATACATTACAAGAATATTCAAGAAAGAAGAGTTCACAATACTTTACATTGTATTATGTGGCGCATGGCTGCGTGGTAACGCATTGGACTTTCGTACGGAAGGTCGCTGGTTTGAATCCCAAACTGTGCTACTTCCTTCCAATGACACAGGCATTTTTTCCAACAAGTATTCAAAGATATAAGGATGCATATGACTTCAGTCATATCTATTCTTAAAAAAAAAACATGCTAGTGTGTTCCGATCGTCTCCCTTCAGATGTGCTATTAGATATACAGTACACCGGTGTGGCTGGTGAGTTTGCTGGTGTGCAACAGCTCACTAACTTATTTATTTAACACTTTTATTGCAAACACAATCTGGCGGGTTTATTGCCAGGCGGCAATCTCTTCCAACCAACCAGACAAAATTCAATGAAGCAAGTTACGTGGTCATATAAATCAATCAAATGACTATCCATCCCCACGAAATCCATAAACATATACGTGAGCATATGCCCACGAATCCCACAAAGACGGACAATCACCCGAACATTATTTTTCATATAAAGTGAGATATCATCAATCAAAAGGAAAGGAAGGAATGGTGGAGAGGAAAGGAAAAATCAGGAATGAAACACGTTATTTTACTGACTAGAAATTAAGGGGTTTTTCAGTCGCTTCTTAAAGTATGCCAAGGACGGAGCGAGTCTTATATTGGTTTGTAACTGATTCCAGAGTCTCACTGCATGGACAGTAAAGGACGACGTAAAGAAAAAGGAGCGGTGAACTGGAAAGGCCAATAAACAATCTCTGTTTGAGCGTAGCGCTAATCCATGATTGGAAAGACGCTGAAATTTTTCGGCGAGATAAGAGGGGGCGGCGAGACAGTTAAGGATATTATACAATAGAGACAGCATGTGAATTTGACGTATATTTCTAACATTCAACCAGTTCAATGCCTTTTGGTATGAAGATCACTTAAAGAGGATGAAAAAAATTAACGAAACCTCAACGATACTGTTTCACTTTCCAACTGAATTAATATTAGAATGGCGGTCCCCGACTACGAAGCAAGCAATAACGATGATGATATCGAATTAAATACTTCTCAAAGCTGTTAATTTTCTTTGTTCATACTTTTGCATAATTAATAAAAATAAATATATTATTACAAATTCATTGTAACATTAACGACCGCCAAATAATTCAAACAGTATTAAAGTCATAAAATAGGGCAATAAAATAATCACCAAATTGAACGGAATATAGTTTTTCAGTAAGCATTAAAATGAATAAAAGTTACGAATAAACTTTAATATATCTATATTTTCCCGATTTAACGGGAAATTAATCCCAAATTCAATATGCTCTGCGGATAATCTGTATTGAAGTGTATTTCAACCGTGATAAAAGCAGAATCACGGCCATATTAATACCTATTGTTGGCGGGAAATAAATCCTTCTGGCAACATTCTTACAGATATTCACAGTAGACGTTTCTTTTAAGCTATGGTAAATAATGTCTATGGAATAAGAAGACAGAATGTATGGAGTATATTTAATGTGATTTGTCGCCGTTATAAAAACTGGTTTACATTCTTGGAATTCAAAAATATTTTTATTATAGTTTTGCTTCACTACATCGATAGAGTATTAAAATATGATTATAATAGTTTTGCTTCACTACATCGATAGAGTATTAAAATATGATTATAATAGTTTTGCTTCACTACATCGATAGAGTATTAAAATATGATTATAATAGTTTTGCTTCACTACATCGATAGAGCACTAAAATATTTTTATAATAGTTTTGCTTCACTACATCGATAGAGTTTTAAAATATGTTTATAATAGTTTTGCTTCCCTACATCGATAGAGTATTAAAATATTTTTATAATAGTTTTGCTTCACTGCATCGATAGAGTATTAAAATATGATTATAATAGTTTTGCTTCACTACATCGATAGAGTATTAAAATATGTTTATAATAGTTTTGCTTCCCTACATCGATAGAGTATTAAAATATTTTTATAATAGTTTTGCTTCACTACATCGATAGAGTATTAAAATATTTTTATAATAGTTTTGCTTCACTGCATCGATAGAGTATTAAAATATGATTATAATAGTTTTGCTTCACTGCATCGATAGAGTATTAAAATATGATTATAATAGTTTGGCTTCACTACATCGATAGAGTACTAAAATATTTGTATAATAGTTTTGCTTCACTATATCGATAGAGTATTAAAGTACGTTTATAATAGTTTGGCTTCACTACATCGATAGAGTATTAAAATATATGTATAATAGTTTTGCTTCACTCCATCGATAGAGTACTAAAATATTTATATAATAGTTTTGCTTCACTACATCGATAGAGTATTAAAATATGTTTATAAAAGGTTTGCTTCACTACATTGAAATAGCATTAAAATATGTTTATAATAGTTTTGCTTCACTACATCGATAGAGTATTAAAATATGATTATAATAGTTTTGCTTCACTACATCGATAGAGTATTAAAATATGATTATAATAGTTTTGCTTCACTACATCGATAGAGTATTAAAATATGATTATAATAGTTTTGCTTCACTACATCGATAGAGCACTAAAATATTTTTATAATAGTTTTGCTTCACTACATCGATAGAGTTTTAAAATATGATTATAATAGTTTTGCTTCATTACATTGAAATAGCAATCAAACATGTTTATAATAGTTTTGCTTCACTACATCGATAGAGTATTAAAGTATGTTTATAATAGTTTGGCTTCACTACATCGATAGAGTATTAAAATATATGTATAATAGTTTTGCTTCACTACATCGATAGAGTATTAAAATATGATTATAATAGTTTGGCTTCACTACATCGATAGAGTACTAAAATATTTGTATAATAGTTTTGCTTCACTATATCGATAGAGTATTAAAGTACGTTTATAATAGTTTGGCTTCACTACATCGATAGAGTATTAAAATATATGTATAATAGTTTTGCTTCACTCCATCGATAGAGTACTAAAATATTTATATAATAGTTTTGCTTCACTACATCGATAGAGTATTAAAATATGTTTATAAAAGGTTTGCTTCACTACATTGAAATAGCATTAAAATATGTTTATAATAGTTTTGCTTCACTACATCGATAGAGTATTAAAATATGATTATAATAGTTTTGCTTCACTACATCGATAGAGTATTAAAATATGATTATAATAGTTTTGCTTCACTACATCGATAGAGTATTAAAATATGATTATAATAGTTTTGCTTCACTACATCGATAGAGCACTAAAATATTTTTATAATAGTTTTGCTTCACTACATCGATAGAGTTTTAAAATATGATTATAATAGTTTTGCTTCATTACATTGAAATAGCAATCAAACATGTTTATAATAGTTTTGCTTCACTACATCGATAGAGTATTAAAGTATGTTTATAATAGTTTGGCTTCACTACATCGATAGAGTATTAAAATATATGTATAATAGTTTTGCTTCACTACATCGATAGAGTATTAAAATATGATTATAATAGTTTGGCTTCACTACATCGATAGAGTACTAAAATATTTGTATAATAGTTTTGCTTCACTATATCGATAGAGTATTAAAGTACGTTTATAATAGTTTGGCTTCACTACATCGATAGAGTATTAAAATATATGTATAATAGTTTTGCTTCACTCCATCGATAGAGTACTAAAATATTTATATAATAGTTTTGCTTCACTACATCGATAGAGTATTAAAATATGTTTATAAAAGGTTTGCTTCACTACATTGAAATAGCATTAAAATATGTTTATAATAGTTTTGCTTCACTACATCGATAGAGTATTAAAATATGATTATAATAGTTTTGCTTCACTACATCGATAGAGTTTTAAAATATGATTATAATAGTTTTGCTTCATTACATTGAAATAGCAATCAAACATGTTTATAATAGTTTTGCTTCACTACATCGATAGAGTATTAAAGTATGTTTATAATAGTTTGGCTTCACTACATCGATAGAGTATTAAAATATATGTATAATAGTTTTGCTTCACTCCATCGATAGAGTACTAAAATATTTATATAATAGTTTTGCTTCACTACATCGATAGAGTATTAAAATATGTTTATAAAAGGTTTGCTTCACTACATTGAAATAGCATTAAAATATGTTTATAATAGTTTTGCTTCACTACATCGATAGAGTATTAAAATATGATTATAATAGTTTTGCTTCACTACATCGATAGAGTATTAAAATATGATTATAATAGTTTTGCTTCACTACATCGATAGAGTATTAAAATATGATTATAATAGTTTTGCTTCACTACATCGATAGAGCACTAAAATATTTTTATAATAGTTTTGCTTCACTACATCGATAGAGTTTTAAAATATGATTATAATAGTTTTGCTTCATTACATTGAAATAGCAATCAAACATGTTTATAATAGTTTTGCTTCACTACATCGATAGAGTATTAAAGTATGTTTATAATAGTTTGGCTTCACTACATCGATAGAGTATTAAAATATATGTATAATAGTTTTGCTTCACTACATCGATAGAGTATTAAAATATGATTATAATAGTTTGGCTTCACTACATCGATAGAGTACTAAAATATTTGTATAATAGTTTTGCTTCACTATATCGATAGAGTATTAAAGTACGTTTATAATAGTTTGGCTTCACTACATCGATAGAGTATTAAAATATATGTATAATAGTTTTGCTTCACTCCATCGATAGAGTACTAAAATATTTATATAATAGTTTTGCTTCACTACATCGATAGAGTATTAAAATATGTTTATAAAAGGTTTGCTTCACTACATTGAAATAGCATTAAAATATGTTTATAATAGTTTTGCTTCACTACATCGATAGAGTATTAAAATATGATTATAATAGTTTTGCTTCACTACATCGATAGAGTATTAAAATATGATTATAATAGTTTTGCTTCACTACATCGATAGAGTATTAAAATATGATTATAATAGTTTTGCTTCACTACATCGATAGAGCACTAAAATATTTTTATAATAGTTTTGCTTCACTACATCGATAGAGTTTTAAAATATGATTATAATAGTTTTGCTTCATTACATTGAAATAGCAATCAAACATGTTTATAATAGTTTTGCTTCACTACATCGATAGAGTATTAAAGTATGTTTATAATAGTTTGGCTTCACTACATCGATAGAGTATTAAAATATATGTATAATAGTTTTGCTTCACTCCATCGATAGAGTACTAAAATATTTATATAATAGTTTTGCTTCACTACATCGATAGAGTATTAAAATATGTTTATAAAAGGTTTGCTTCACTACATTGAAATAGCATTAAAATATGTTTATAATAGTTTTGCTTCACTACATCGATAGAGTATTAAAATATGATTATAATAGTTTTGCTTCACTACATCGATAGAGTATTAAAATATGATTATAATAGTTTTGCTTCACTACATCGATAGAGTATTAAAATATGATTATAATAGTTTTGCTTCACTACATCGATAGAGCACTAAAATATTTTTATAATAGTTTTGCTTCACTACATCGATAGAGTTTTAAAATATGATTATAATAGTTTTGCTTCATTACATTGAAATAGCAATCAAACATGTTTATAATAGTTTTGCTTCACTACATCGATAGAGTATTAAAGTATGTTTATAATAGTTTGGCTTCACTACATCGATAGAGTATTAAAATATATGTATAATAGTTTTGCTTCACTACATCGATAGAGTATTAAAATATGATTATAATAGTTTGGCTTCACTACATCGATAGAGTACTAAAATATTTGTATAATAGTTTTGCTTCACTATATCGATAGAGTATTAAAGTACGTTTATAATAGTTTGGCTTCACTACATCGATAGAGTATTAAAATATATGTATAATAGTTTTGCTTCACTCCATCGATAGAGTACTAAAATATTTATATAATAGTTTTGCTTCACTACATCGATAGAGTATTAAAATATGTTTATAAAAGGTTTGCTTCACTACATTGAAATAGCATTAAAATATGTTTATAATAGTTTTGCTTCACTACATCGATAGAGTATTAAAATATGATTATAATAGTTTTGCTTCACTACATCGATAGAGTACTAAAATATTTATATAATAGTTTTGCTTCACTACATCGATAGAGTATTAAAATATGATTATAATAGTTTTGCTTCACTACATCGATAGAGCACTAAAATATTTTTATAATAGTTTTGCTTCACTACATCGATAGAGTTTTAAAATATGATTATAATAGTTTTGCTTCATTACATTGAAATAGCAATCAAACATGTTTATAATAGTTTTGCTTCACTACATCGATAGAGTATTAAAGTATGTTTATAATAGTTTGGCTTCACTACATCGATAGAGTATTAAAATATATGTATAATAGTTTTGCTTCACTACATCGATAGAGTATTAAAATATGATTATAATAGTTTGGCTTCACTACATCGATAGAGTACTAAAATATTTGTATAATAGTTTTGCTTCACTATATCGATAGAGTATTAAAGTACGTTTATAATAGTTTGGCTTCACTACATCGATAGAGTATTAAAATATATGTATAATAGTTTTGCTTCACTCCATCGATAGAGTACTAAAATATTTATATAATAGTTTTGCTTCACTACATCGATAGAGTATTAAAATATGTTTATAAAAGGTTTGCTTCACTACATTGAAATAGCATTAAAATATGTTTATAATAGTTTTGCTTCACTACATCGATAGAGTATTAAAATATGATTATAATAGTTTTGCTTCACTACATCGATAGAGTATTAAAATATGATTATAATAGTTTTGCTTCACTACATCGATAGAGTATTAAAATATGATTATAATAGTTTTGCTTCACTACATCGATAGAGCACTAAAATATTTTTATAATAGTTTTGCTTCACTACATCGATAGAGTTTTAAAATATGATTATAATAGTTTTGCTTCATTACATTGAAATAGCAATCAAACATGTTTATAATAGTTTTGCTTCACTACATCGATAGAGTATTAAAGTATGTTTATAATAGTTTGGCTTCACTACATCGATAGAGTATTAAAATATATGTATAATAGTTTTGCTTCACTCCATCGATAGAGCACTAAAATATTTTTATAATAGTTTTGCTTCACTGCATCGATAGAGTATTAAGTATGATTATAATAGTTTTGCTTAACTACATCGATAGAGTATTAAAATATTTTTATAATAGTTTTGCTTCACTACATCGATAAAGCATTAAAATATGTTAATACTAGTTTTGCTTCACTACATCGATAGGGATTTAAAATATGTTTAGAGTATTAAAAGTGATGCATGACCGCACGGCAATGCACTGAACTTCCGTGCGAAAGGTTGCCGGTTTGAACCCCTGCACTGTGCTACTTTCCTCGATGATCATCGAGTGTCACATCACAATTACAGAATTTGAAACCATATTTGACACACACGATTGCTTACAGCATCGACGTATGAGAGTCAAACGTGGAAAACGAATTAAAGAGCTGTTCACTCTTGCCTTGTTTCACGAGCTGTCCTTCTTGAATAGGGCCTCGGATATTCACATATTGAACATTACAGATAATATTTTTAAATAAAGTATTTGGAGTTTTTTTCGTAATGAAAATTCATTATATCGACTAAACAATTATTACTAAATATGATTTTTTTTGTTTAATTAAGTTAACAGATCAAGATATTCAAAATCTCTGTCAACGCCCATCCCAGAACAAACATCTTCAGACTTCACGCCGATCAGCGTGAAGAAACCCTCCAACACCACATCCTCGATTAAACAGTGAAGTTCTTTAAAAGTCAATAGAACCGCAGCAATCCTCTAATCGCTGCCCTGGGGGCTTGCGAGAGTAAATCCGATCTACCCTTCCGTTATAAGCACAGGCTGCCAAAGCATCATCTGTTGCCTGACTAGTCCACCTACAATATTAGCTGGGAGGACCAAGGTCTGTGTGAATATGATGGAATGCAAGTAGCCTGAACTAGTGGGCATGTACTTGCTAAATAATTAGTTGTAAGAATTGTTATCTAGTTAAAAGTAGTATGTGTAGATGTTACCTATTTATAAAAAATCATGCTATGTATCAAGATAATTAAAAATAAAACAACGTTTAGGAAATGAAAATAAAGTTATTATTTAACATATAGTTAAGGTATTAACATTGTGGAGGTTTAAAGACATCGTTATTTGTTTAATCAAACACTGTTTATTCCACTTTTTGTAACGGTATAACCCTACCGGTTTCGAGGCTTTCACTTCATCATCAGAGGAGCACAAACAAGACTGAATTATGTTCGAACTGGTACCGAGATACACGCTTCTAACTCGAAAAATTCGGGCTGGGGACTGGAGGTTGAGGGAGGCATGGGACAACCTCATTGAGCAGTGGAGAGATTCTTGGGATATATGTGTTTGCCAGATGTTCACCTCGAGGCACTGACTTAGAAATTTATGGGGCCTCTAATCTGTCCAAAATCTCTCCGCTGTTCGCCGAGGTTACTATACGTGTATATTAGTTGATTTATGATAAAAAAAATTAAAGATAAAACCAATATTTGCCAAAGGTACCTATATACAAATTTATATATTAAGAACTAATCTAATTTCTATATTACGACTATGAATTAACTTTATATTAATTTCCTAAATATAATTTAATTATTAATTTGCCTGTATTTCATTTCTTAAAAATAGTAAACACCTACATACTAATAACTAGATAACAATTTTTAGAACATTTTTTTTAATACTAATTATTTAAGACGTAACATACATGTCCATTACGAAGTTTTATTTCCTATTACTGTATAAAATTATCGTTAAGATTAATTTATAATTGGGTTAAACTTGAATATAAAATCTTTGTTAAATCAAGAAACAAATCTACTATAGTTCAGAAATTCTAGGATGAGTCCTGTGACAGCTCACAAATTTGCCCCAATACAACATTATGTAATGTATTTACCTAAATAACTTGCTATTTATTAGAATTGAGACTTATATTAAAGTTGATAAAATAATTTAAATTACTGAACAACAAGGCTGTATTGGGGCAAATTTGTGAGCTGTCACAGGACTCATCCTAGAATTTCTGAACGCCGTAATTAGTTTTTGTGTTATATAAATTTACTTCTATTTTAATATGATTTTTTATTTTCTTAATGTATAGTTAATTGTTTTCGCAACTCATCGAACCCTATAAAAGACAAATCAATTACCTTCCACAAACCCAATTTGAACTAATTACAATTCCCTTCTGTTACAGGTGAGTCTCGCCCATTCTCGCCCAATTACCCTCACATCGCATGTGCCCCCGTCTCCCCTGTGGAGCCGATACTGGGGTAGGCGCCCATTACTGCTAACATTCGGGTAATTGGAAAACCCTATCTATCTCTCGTCTCTATGGATCTGGAACAGGACCGTGTCTAGAAAGTTAACGCAGTTACAACATCTACAGGGTGACTACTTGTTATTTATTTATTTTTAACGGCCGCACGTTTTGTAAAAAAAATGTACCAATTACAATTATATTGTGTTAGTCCATCGTGTTGGTGGTCTTTTTCAGTCTCATTTTTTTCTCCATACTAAAACTAAAATTTTACTTATGCAATATCTGCTCTTTTCGATTTTGGACTATGCAAACGTCTGTTATTTGGATAATACGGAGAAACAGCTGAACAAGTTACAGCGAATTCAAAATGTTTGTCTAAGATTTATTTTCAACCAATGAGAAAGTACGATCGTATCACTTTGTGGCGGTCGCACACGCGGTCAATGACCGATGAAATGACCTTTGCATTCCTTAGCAATGCAAAACTAACAAGTACAAAGTCCGGTCATTCAACTCATAGCCGATGCGGAGCGCATTCCATACTAGAGCGAGAACGCACCACACCTGTCTCGCCAGTTCCGTTAATAAATTATCACCTACATACGACATTAATCGTTTTGCGGATGTAGAAACGAGACGGCGAGATATCTTGCTCGCATTCCCGCACACACGCGGGAATAGTATAAATACCTACGTTACCAATAAAATTTCTCTTTCCGCATTGCGATCGAAAACGTGTTTTATTTATCAACAAATCATCATCATCTCTCCCTTAAGGACACATATCCTAAAACTTCATACCAGAAGGAGCTGAACTGGTTAAACGTGAGAAATACTCGTAGGCGCCAAATCCACATAACATACTATATCTACTATATAGTATCCTTAACTGTCCCGCTACCCTCTCTTATCTCCCTGAAAACTTTCAGCGTACTTCCGATCATGGACTTGCGTTACGCTCAAATAGAGATTGTTTACTGACCTTCCCAGTTCACCGCTCTTTTTTATTACACCGTTCTTTACTATCCATGCAATGAGATTTTGAAACCAATGTTAAATTTGCTCCATCTTTGGCATGTTTCATTTCTGATTTTGTTTTCCTCTCTACCATTCCTTTCTTTTCTTTTCATTCGTGATATCTCATTTTTGCTTTAACTACGAGTAAGTATAAGTATGGTATATTGGTCATAAATTTCATGAAGATGGATTATCATTTGAATATTTTTATGTCCATGCTTTATTAACTTTTTTTCTGGTTGGCTAGAAGAGATTGCCATCCGGCAACAAGCCAACCATATTTTTTGACAATGAAGTGTTAAATAAATGCTGCACAATATCACGAGTATGCTTAAATTCTCCTCTCCTCTGTCTACTGTATGTCCAAAGCATTAGTGTTCTCGTCGTAGACAAATCGTCGACAACCTATTCTGAATCTCAAGATGTTTTAATAAATTAGTGCGTCGCGCTGTCCAAGGTATCCACAAGATGGGTCTTTAGCATCGTTACTGGGCCTCGTAATCGAGGATCTCCACGCCATCCCAACGTTAATTAGTTAAAAATCGAAGACGAGCCGTGGAGTTTATTTTAAGTGCGTGGGTTGTTGCGCACTAGCAAACTCAACGGCCATGCCGCTGTACTAGATCCAATGGCATATCAAATCAAAACGATTGGAGCACACCGGAATTTTTTTTTAAAGAATAGATATTACTGAAGTCATAGGTATAAAATTTAAAAATATATACCGAAATTCAGTAAAATACTTCAAATAATACATAATTATGGAAGTAAACAAGTCCTAATTACTTTAAAAAAATACAAAATAAACAGTTATTAATACGATACGAGACCGTTTCAAGATAGGCAGCCCGCACGTAACCACACCGAGCGTGATTCTTGATATTCATGCAAAAAGAATGGTACAGTTGAAAGTCAACATTTTATAAACTATTGTTCACTTATTTGCCAACAGACAGTTTAGAATTTAGCTACCGATTATTAATTCATATAATTATTTAAATTACAGTTCACATATTTGCCAAAAGACAGTTTAGAATTAAGCTTCCGATTATTATATCATATAATTATTTAAATTACAGTTCACATATTTGCCAACAGACAGTTTAGAATTTAGCTTCCGATTATTTTGTCATATAATTATTTAAATTACAGTTCACATATTTGCCAGCAGACAGTTTAGAATTTAGCTACCGATTATTATATCATATAATTATTTAAATTACAGTTCACATATTTGCCAAAAGACAGTTTAGAATTAAGCTTCCGATTATTATATCATATAATTATTTAAATTACAGTTCACATATTTGCCAGCAGACAGTTTAGAATTTAGCTACCGATTATTATATCATATAATTATTTAAATTACAGTTCACATATTTGCCAAAAGACAGTTTAGAATTAAGCTTCCGATTATTATATCATATAATTATTTAAATTACACTTCACATATTTGCCAACAGACAGTTTAGAATTTAACTTCCGATTATTATATCATATAATTATTTAAATTACAGTTCACATATTTGCCAGCAGACAGTTTAGAATTTAGCTACCGATTATTATATCATATAATTATTTAAATTACAGTTCACATATTTGCCAAAAGACAGTTTAGAATTAAGCTTCCGATTATTATATCATATAATTATTTAAATTACAGTTCACATATTTGCCAACAGACAGTTTAGAATTTAACTTCCGATTATTATATCATATAATTATTTAAATTACAGTTCACATATTTGCCAGCAGACAGTTTAGAATTTAGCTACCGATTATTATATCATATAATTATTTAAATTACAGTTCACATATTTGCCAACAGACAGTTTAGAATTTAGCTACCGATTATTATATCATATAATTATTTAAATTACAGTTCACATATTTGCCAACAGACAGTTTAGAATTTAGCTTCCGATTATTATATCATATAATTATTTAAATTACAGTTCACATATTTGCCAACAGACAGTTTAGAATTTAGCTTCTGATTATTATATCATATAATTATTTAAATTACAGTTCACATATTTGCCCACAGACAGTTTAGAATATAGCTTCCGATTATTATATTATATAATTATTTAAATTACAGTTCACATATTTGCCAACAGACAGTTTAGAATTTAGCTTCCGATTATTATATTATATAATTATTTAAATCACAGTTCACATTTTTGCCAACAGACAGTTTAGAATTTAGCTTCCGATTATTATATTATATAATTATTTAAATTACAGTTTACATATTTGCCAACAGACAGTTTAGAATTTTGCTTCCGATTGTTATATAATTATTTAAATTACTTATAATGTTGGTGCACTGCTTTTTTTGAGATATTGATTCCCAATTATCTTTCCACTAACTCTCGTTAAGACTGTTAATTTATTTTTCAGTATTTCTTCATTTTTTTTACTGCATCCCAAAATCATCTTAAAGTGTTTATCTATATATTGTTTATAATGTTATTATTTTATGTGTATTCTTAATAATTTTATTCAGCCATGCATCTAGAACTGGTGATAAATATACTTCAAATTTAACAGTTTATCATTCAAAGCATTTTCCGAAAAATGTTTTCGATTCAAAAACAATTATGCATGTCGAAAAACGCGTTTATATTTTACATTTTGAATACTGTGCCACAAAGTGATTAATTAATTTAAGTTTGTTTATTTTTTTGTTATCCATGGGCAACAATTTGCCTCTAACCGGACCCGATAATGCTAATAAACGTTCAATCTAGCAATAAGTGTAAAATATCTTTACCTGCACTCGTTTCTATGGAATCGCACCATACTCCGAGAAAAGGAATATGGGCAATTTAGCCAGACAAAATGATGCGTGAATGTGTAATGGCCCATTGAAAAATATTACGCTATTCAGATTTATACATATAAAGGTAATTCAATAACATTTTCATTTAGAAAAGACCCATTTTTGGTTGGTTCGACTCGCGGGTCGATTTGAATTTCCGCCATATTGGAAATGAGAAAATGATTAGTGTTGCCACACCATAAATATGAGTTTTAATCCGAAAATGGTTTTTATTACGATTTAAACTGTTATATTCACAAATCATACTTTGTGCGGCTGGGTGGACTAACAAATTAAAAAGTCATATACGAGTAGTATATAAAAGTTCAATGGGTTGATTTAACATAATAATTAAAATAAGATTAAGCAATGAGTTTAACAATTAATTAAATGCACTTAGATTAGTATTTGATGTGAAAAATGTTACTTAAGGAAAATTACGAGAATTTAATTTGATAGATCAATGCTCGTTTGTTTAATTTCTTCTGTTTCTTGTTTCTTATAATTCTTGCTGTTATGCAGGGGAAATAATATGGATCATCAATCTGGAAAACTTAACAGGTTGATGTCGCCATCAATGAAACAGAGAAGATAATAACTGGATTCTTAAAAGCAATACATTTGGAGACGTCGTTGCCGGGCTTCGTAGTCGAGGATCCCCTCGCCACTCCAACGTCAATCTTGAACCGTTCTCTTACGTCAATCGTGTGATCTTCTGTGAGAAAACAGCCCGATCCTAGATGCGCACTCCCTCCCGCAAATGCCACAGGTATGTGGATCCTGCTGAGCCACCTGGTCATACTGATGCATGTTCGCAGCGCGTTGACTGTTTCTCACACGTCTAGCCGCTGAGACGCCATCAGCCCGACAGCATACGGTTCTCCACACCTCACGGTCCTGAGCCACCTACTCCCAGTCCTCAGGCGCCCCGCACAAAGTAAGCGACTCTCGCAGACTGTCCTTATAGCGCTTCCTCTGCCCACCAACTCTTTGCTTGCCCACCACTTCCCCGTACAAGACGCGTTTTTGGAGTCTGTGATCGCCTATACGAATCACATGCCCGGTCCACCGCAATTTCGCCTTTACAACCATATTTTCAATAGGTTTACAGTTGGAGCGTTGCAGGACCGAAGCATTTGTGACATGATCACTCCAGTGGATCACATTTGGAGACAATATACTGATAAATCGGTATCACCTACTCGATATCTTTTGGCCGCAGTCACCACCTTCCAGTCCTTACACTCAACCTATCTTATTTGTTGTGATACTTTTTTTCGATTCGATTCTCGAGTTACAGCGCCCTTGAGGAGTGTCTGCTCTTTGAATGGTGCTCTATAAATTTTCTTTTTACTATCATTTTTAGCTGACCTTAAAAGAACAAAGCCTTTTCGGAACCTTAAAATACCCATAGTATGGTCACCAGCCAATAATATCAACAATGAAATCAAGGAAAAGTTTCTTGAAGAGAGTGCAACAATTTAAGATTCCTCCGGTTAACCTTTCCCTTCCTGTGCTAAAAAAATCCGCCCGTTCCGGTGCTGTGTATTCAATACACATTTAAAAATGAGCGTTTTAAAATCGGAAAAATAAAAATATTCATAGCCAATCGCTTAAATTAATTAAATTTGAAGTCAATAGTGATAATAATTGAAAGTTAATTGCTGAAAACATGATAAAACAAAGAGACCACCTCAATTGGATGCCCTAGAGCTACTGAGAGTTGAGACGGACTAACACTGTGTATGTTATACCTCGAAGAAAGAAACACAACTGCAAACTGAGATTCTATTTTTTGCGTTCCCATATATCGAAGTGGAGTGAGAGTGAGACGTGAATAGCGTCGCTTCCTCACCCATAGAGATTTTTAGAATGAATATACCTACGTCACACACTGGCACACGTTTGATTGTATTGGTGAATTTATTCCAGATTTTTACAAAATATCTCTGATGTGGCCGATAAGTGCTAATTATTATTAATATTATTTTTTTCATTCAATGCGTAAATGAATTACGGAGGAATACCTAAAATCTGAACCCAGTATTTATTATGTTTATAGAGATTATAAGTTTTTAGAAGCAATATGTACTAGTTACACATCATAGGGAAGGAAGGGTTAAAGTACGTGTTAAGAAATTGAAAAAGAAAAAACATCAGAAGACTGGATAAAGCAGAAAGATAGACAACAGAAAATATAGCCCTAGAAGAACAGCAGTCTTGGCTTACCTGGAGCGCCCTGAATAGGGGCCGAGTAGGGAATTCTAGATGCTAGGTAAACATGCCGAGTGAGGTTTCTTGAAGTGCCGTTGCATACAATTGTGGGATTATACAGGATTCGCAAACACATGCTAACATGTCAGAGCATCGGGGCTACATGTTCTGGGCAAGACCAGATAGATACAAATTATATGGCACTGGGATTTCTGTTATCTCCCAGTGGGAACACGTAACTTAAATATTTGTAAATTATCTAAATACTAAAATGAATGGGTTTCTAAAAAGCCGAAAGAAAAAATATATTAATATCCATTGAAAGCAATTGGTTTCACACCTCTAAAAACATTTTTCTTCTGCATTAATATTATTGAAATGAAATCTTTGCGTAAAAATACTCAATACTTTTATTGTAGGTGGTCTACTACATTGATCAAAAAGTTTTAGGACCAGCCACCGTGTGGCGCTGTCAGTCACCCGATCGGAATTCTTTTTTTAGGTTACCACATCTATCATTGACACTTCCCTCCAAATTTCAGCACCATAGCTTGACATTTGTAAAAGTGGCGCTGTACTGAGTACATTTACCTTTGTGCGAGTTTTCGATTATTTACAAGTTTGAAAATGGTATCAACTGTGCATCAACGAGTTTGCATTAAATTTTGTGTGAAAAACGTTGGCCGAAAACCACAAATTGACCATAAGAGAGCTGGCAGAGGACTTGAACATCGCTTATGGATCCGCTTAAGACATTTTGGTTAGTGATTTGGGCCTCAGACGTGTCGCTGAAAAACTGGTGTCGAAAGACCTCAATTTCATGCAAAAACAGGACCGCGTTGAAATCGCGAAATACATGATTTCCATGAGTTTTTGACCAAAAACAACACGATTACTATCCAGCAGCCTTCGAATTCATCTGATCTGGCTCCCTGCGACTTTTTCCTGTTCAACCGACTTAAAAAACCGCTGCGCGGAACGCGTTACAGCACCCGAGAGGATGTCATGAAAAAAATCGAAGACGGCTCTGATGGACATACCGAAAATTGAGTACCAGCGGTGTTTCGAGGATTGGATCAAGCGCTGGCGTAAGTGCGTTGCAGTCGATGGGGAGTACTTTGAAGGGGACCATATCGATTTTAATGAATAAACTTGTATAGTATTTTCGATTTTATGAATAAAGTCCTAAAACTTTTTGATCAAGGTAGTATAGATCGTTGCTGGGTCTTGTAGTCGAGAATATCCTCGCCATTTCAACGTCAATTCAATTGGAAATCGAAGCTGTGCCGTGAAGTTTTTTTTTTTAAATAAGTCAGCCGTTGCACACCAGCAAACTCTCTTCACCTGACGAAGAAGACGGGGGTCTTTGAAATCGGTAGTGAACACAAATAAAACAGTGGTGAATAAAAAATAGGGTGTTTATTTATTTTATTAAAAAATTGTGAATATTATTGTTCATAATATTGTTTTGTGTTATGACAAGCTATGAAAACTAACAAGTCATCGCGTTTCTTCATTGAAATTAAATCAAAGAATTCATGCGCGGGAGAAGCTGCAGCTTTCGTAGCTTCTTCGCTAGACTTGACGAGCATGTCTCGGACGTGATGATTCTTGACTGTACGCGTGAGAAGCTCTAAGAGGGCATGCGCAAAAGAAGCTGCAGTATACATAGCTTACTCGCTTGACCTTAAGTATGGTGTAGATACTGCCACGGTCCCGTATTTAATTTGATATTCTATTTACTATCACGATCGTTTTGTTTAATATTATTAAGAATGCGAAAAACATTACAGAATATGCGTAAACAATATAAATCATTAAAGGTTGTTGTACATCCCCAATGCCACTGCTTCTTACAACATTCGTATTTTATATTCATACTTAATCACTTCATTTCTAATAAATATCTAGAAACAGGGATGAAAAATACATCACCATTAATTAAAACGTTTCCTTTAGATTGAACAATTTTTCACCCTGAATTAAAATCGAAACCTCCGCTTTTGTCTTTTGCGAATGTTAAGCGATTAAATTATTGGCAACAAACCATCAAATTGTCCTTCTGAAACCACCCCTAGCCCTCTCACAAGGGGATGATGTGGAGTGGCAGTCTGGAATTTACAAAGACCGAAGAATATTTAAATTCTGCGAGGATGTTCTTCCGGGACCGAGCGATTGAGTCTTGTGCGGAATTGAAGAATTAAAACCAAAAGTTGAAACAAATCGTACCACGGAATCGAACCGAAGGATTTAAGAATTGATATAACTGTACAAATACTGTACTGAGCGTTTAGAGTAGCTGTAAAGTAATGCCGTTTCTACTCTTTACCTAGCTTTTTGAGTAGCATGCTATATAACAGTTTTGTTTTTATGTTGGATGATATTTTCTTAACTATATTAAATCAGGTCAAATTTGCTATTTATGTAGTATTCTGCTATTAAAATAGTATTTTGTCAGATTATGGAAGAGTTGCGAGAGATATAGAACGGTGTGTAGCGATAAGAAATAAAATCAATGGAGCACTAAAACATATGTACTTGAACCTGTCAAATTCTGCTAAGATTCACAGCAGTATTTTAGTAAAAACTTTGATATATGGGAGTGAGACGTGGACATGAAACAAGACTGATATAAGCCGAATAAACACTATAAAAATGCGTGCACTTATAAGAATATATGGGGTAACAATGTATGATAGAATACGGAATGAAATAATTAGGAATGGCAGTGGTTTAAGGCTGGTGTGTTAAGTGAGTTAAAACAACAGTGTGAGATGGTTTGGACACGTTAAACGAATTAATAAAGAAAGATTAGCAAAGCAAATATACTGTGCAACTATGAGTGGACGGCAGGGTAAAGGAAGACCGAGGAAAGTATGGTTGGATCAAATCTTATATTTTGAAAAAAAAAAATTAAAAGTAAGAAAAATCGTAGGATCTGTATAAGAAGGTGTATGGATATATAAGATATGAAATACGTGTGTTGCGATAAGAAGTTTGGCGCTTTCTCCACTCTGCCTACTCTATCAGGTAGACGGTCTGAGGCTATGTATACTCGTATATGTTAACGTATATAGAGAACATATATCAAAAGTTTGGGCTTTCACTTTATAATACTCCATTTTAGAATATCTAATAATAAGATTAATGATATTAGTGGAATAATAAAGGAATGTAAAATTAAATCATAAAAATTTAACCTAAATACCACTAAGGTCCAAAGGTTTCCAACCTGGACATGTTAGAGTGCGTTTAGACAGATACCACGCCCATTACATGATCAAGCAATGTTACACTTAGGTCTCGGCCACACAAGTAGGAGCCTCGCTTGATGCCTAGAGCTACGCTGCGAGTTAGGCGACATATCCTAGCGAACCAACGCACCGCATACTATCGCAATGGCCACACATACGATTTGCGCCACACTACATGACGATTAGTCACTAAGTGAATCTCCTAGCGGACAAACGTGTGGGTTAATTTTATTGTGTCACCGTGATTTTACAAGATGGTGGAAGTTTTAATAACAGCTGTGTATAAAAGGGACCAAAACGCTGTTATCAGACTTGAAAATGGGACCACTTCACAAAGTATTCCCATTCAGCGTGGAGTTAGACAAGGATGTGTACTCTCACCTACTTTGTTCAACATGTACTCTGACTTTGTCTTCAAGCAGGCGCTGACTGATATAGATATCGGCGTCAAGGTCAACGGTGTAGTCATCAATAACATTAGATATGCTGATGACACGGTTCTACTGGCAGATAGTATAGAAGACCTTCAACAGCTTTTGGATAGGATCAGTTCCACCGGTGAGCATTATGGTTTGAACATTAATGTCAACAAAACTAAGCTGATGATTTTCAGTCGAGAAAGTCATCCAAATGCAAATCTTCGGCTGGGTGGTGTCAATATTGAAAGGGTAAAGCAGTTTAAGTACTTGGGCAGCATCATCACTGAGAATCTGGACCCCGATATAGAAATTAAATGTAGAATAGAAGCAGCTCGTGCAGCTTTTAATAAAATGAAAAATCTTCTCTGCAACGATAATGTAAATTTGAAGCTCAGACAAAGAATGATCAAGTGTTATGTGTGGTCGGTTTTGCTTTATGGTGTCGAGGCATGGACCCTCAAAGTTAATATCATTAACCGCTTGGAGGCTTTTGAAATGTGGATCCACCGAAGGATGCTAAGAATATCCTGGACTGACATGATTAGCAACGTTGAAGTATTGCGTAGAGCAAATACACAGAGATAATTGTTCACAACAATCAAGCTCCGTAAGACTTCATATTTTGGCCACATAATGAGAGATGAAAAGTATGCAATCCTACAACTTGTCATAAAGGGGAAGATTGAGGGTCGTAGAGGAGTTGGAAGAAGGCAGCACTCCTGGCTTCGGAACATTAGAGAATGGACCGGGATGAGAGGTGTGGAGGAGCTGTTCCGTGCTGCCCAGGACAGACAAGGTTTCTCCCAAGTGATCGTCAACGTCGGGGGGACCCGGCAGGACACATGAAGAAGAAGAAGTATAAAAGGGAGTCTTTGTGGAACCCATCGAGCTAATTATACAAAAATGTACCTGTAATAAAATCACTTTGGAATGAAGTTGCACAGGAAGTAAATAAATATAAGGTAAGTTATAATGAAATGGGCTAGTTTTGAGAGTGGCATCGTTTGTTGACTCAACCGCTCCCAAATGTGAAATGAATTTATACGAAGCACTTTGGTGTCGCCAAGCAAGAAGTCACCTAGTATATGAGTCACATAAAACCTAGCTTAGCACCTAACGAAGCACTTTGGTGTGGCCTCGGCCTTACAATTTAATATATCTACCTTTAGTATACTAGTGGCACGTCTATACTTGTAAATAGTCATTTCTTTCAAGATGTTTTGTTGGTCATATGATTCACTTGGTAGTCACAGTCTAAGAAAAAAGAACTAGGATATAAAGAGGAGAGAGAGAACTATGGCACTTGTCAGATTTTACGTCGCAATTTATCGTTGCATCTGCGACTGATGTACGAGTACATATATGATACAATTCTAAAAAGAGATGTACATATATGATACAATTCTAAAAAGAGATGTACATATATGATACAATTCTAAAAAGAGATGTACATATATGATACAATTCTAAAAAGAGATGTACATATATAATACAATTCTAAAAAGAGATGTACATATATGATACAATTCTAAAAAGAGATGTTTAACATTTTTGTTTGTATATTATGTGGAAATATTGCCATGTATGTGTTATATTGTCTATTGCATGCCCGATACGCATTTTGTCTTGATGAAAAGGTGCGTGTTCAAGACAACTGCTGCAGGTGATGGTGGATGTGCTAGGACGAACTTAGCTTAGCCCCTGTGTATCGGACGTATGCGTCACCCTTTTATATGTGAATAATATTAGTAATTTGAAGTGTAAATTATTGATATATTTTGATTTGTATGTGTATAGATTCTTGTTATAATTCGACATTTGTTTGGTTTTTCTATGTAAATAGTTTGTTTGGGTCCGTGCGTTATCGCGACCGTAGAGGAAATGAGACTTATGAACGGTTGTCGCCAGAGTATATCGCTGACCAGTCGGTCTAAGCATTGCGCAAAACTCTCGAAAATTTTTGGATTTCGCGAGGTGTGAGCGCTTGCGGTGACCGACTGACCGTCCATAAGAAGGGTCCTTTTTAATTTTTAAATATATTCTCAGTACACTTTACCTACTGTGTTTTACTTGAGACCTGATATACCTACCTAAGAGGAATCTCTTCACCATCGCTACCTTCTGTACCGTACAGGGCGCGTCCCTGATGTTTAAGGGGGTAACCTACGTCCAGGATGCGTCCCTGATGTTAAAGGGCGTAAACTACATAAATGATGCGTCCCTAATGTTTAAGGGCGTAAACTACGTCCATGGTGGTGACAATCTTTCTCTTCGCGTGTTCGGTGTGTGTGACGGCGTCATTGATCATATTCCCGAGAAATACCTTGAGTACACCACAAGTGTCAAATGCATATTGGGCCTTATCTTCTCGTAGATAAGGCCCAATATACATTTGACATTTCCACGGCGAGCCATACAACGAATGGCATGATCGGTGATGCCTTGGATGGCATCCAAATGCATATTAGGCCTTATCTCCTCGTAGATAAGCCCCAATATACATTTGACACTTCAATGGCGAGCCATACAACGAATGGCATGATTGGTGATGCCTTGGATGGTATCCAAATGCATATTGGGCCTTATCTCCTCGTAGATAAGGCCCAATATACATTTGACACTTCCACGGCGAGCCATACAACGAATGGCATGATCGGTGATGCCTTGGATGGCATCCAAATGCATATTAGGCCTTATCTCCTCGTAGATAAGCCCCAATATACATTTGACACTTCAATGGCGAGCCATACAACGAATGGCATGATTGGTGATGCCTTGGATGGTATCCAAATGCATATTGGGCCTTATCTCCTCGTAGATAAGGCCCAATATACATTTGACACTTCCACGGCGAGCCATACAACGAATGGCATGATCGGTGATGCCTTGGATGGCATCCAAATGCATATTAGGCCTTATCTCCTCGTAGATAAGCCCCAATATACATTTGACACTTCAATGGCGAGCCATACAACGAATGGCATGATTGGTGATGCCTTGGATGGTATCCAAATGCATATTGGGCCTTATCTCCTCGTAGATAAGGCCCAATATACATTTGACACTTCCACGGCGAGCCATACAACGAATGGCATGATCGGTGATGCCTTGGATGGCATCCAAATGCATATTAGGCCTTATCTCCTCGTAGATAAGCCCCAATATACATTTGACACTTCAATGGCGAGCCATACAACGAATGGCATGATTGGTGATGCCTTGGATGGTATCCAAATGCATATTGGGCCTTATCTCCTCGTAGATAAGGCCCAATATACATTTGACACTTCCACGGCGAGCCATACAACGAATGGCATGATTGGTGATGCCTTGGATGGTATCCAAATGCATATTGGGCCTTATCTCCTAGTAGATAAGGCCCAATATGCATTTGACACTTCCACGGCGAGCCATACAACGAATGGCATGATGGGTGATGCCTTGGATGGTATCCAAATGCATATTGGGCCTTATCTCCTAGTAGATAAGGCCCAACATACACTTGACACTTCAACGGTGAACCATACAACGAATGGCAGGATTGGTGATGCCTTGAATAATTTCTTGAATCTTCGAAAAGACTTTAGTTTCACTTTGTGGTGCCATGTTTTATGTAAAAATAAATAAAATAAATAAATAAAACACTTATTTTATATTTTGTGTTCACCACTGATTTATTTTGAGTTTACAACCGGTTTCGCACACCTCCCTCCGTCTTCATCGTCAGATTAAGAAAAACTTATCTTCACCTGACGATGAAGACGGAGGTCTTCGAAACTGGTAATAAACTCAAAATAAACCAGTGGTGAACAAAAAAATATAAAATAAGGATTCAATAATTCGTTGCATCCCTTATTTATTGGAAATTTCCTAAATCAACCCTATACCATTTTTTAATCAAAATGTTTTAAAATAAGTAAGCTATTTTCATTTCTCTTTATTTTTGTTAGATTTTCGCATACTGAGAAATGTTAAAATCGACTCCTCGTTCATATTAATGAAAATTCCTCGAACATACTCGTATAAACATGAATTAAGTTATTCTTTTAGCACCGTTTGCTATGGTGAATTTGGTTTATTGAATTAATTTTATAGCGTATTTATAAATTTGTTGCCTTGTTCTTAACAATGTTTGTAAATATTTTGACTAGAGGCTAAAGGGGTTGATTTTGACATCTCATTCATCCGGTTGGTATGACTTGGTACCTCTCCCCTTGATGAAAGGCTTTTATTTTTTGTATATTGGAACCAGGGCTGAAAAGACGGAGTCGTGGAGTCGATTGGTTTTTGTGAAGTCTGAGTATGGAGACGATATTCTGAAATCGACTCAAACTTATTTTTTTTACATTATATAAACCTTATCGGTTAAGGTAACTTACTTTTGAAATCATATAGCATGTACTATGATAAAAAATCCCCATAGACATTATTTAAAAAAAACTATGTATTAACCTAAAATAACTATGTATTTGAGTAGTTTCTCCACGTAATTAATCTATTGCCGTGCCCTTGGGGCTGTCCTTACAAAATTAGCGACTTAAATCGCTCAAATTTATGCCTGTTTCTAGACAATGTCTAGTAGTAATTCGAATAATCTAAAATATGGAACATATAGAGACATACTAATTAGTACTACTTCGAATAATTAGTACTAATTCGAATAATCTAAAATATGGAACATATAGAGACATCTATTGAGATGATGAATAAATACTTTTATATTACAGTTTACAGATATTATCGAATTTACAGAGATTTACCTAAAAGATTCGCATGACAATCGACATGTGTCTCTAATACAGAGTTCTCAGTGCGAGCGTTTTACTTATTTAACCATTGAAATTTGAAATCATTTTATAGTTACATTATTTACTTTCCATGCGTTATTAAAATAATTAAAATTTTCATGTTACATATACTTTTAATTCTATAAAATATTTTATTAATGTATGTTTGGTCACTGGCATATTACCATCAGTGCCATAGCAGATAGGAGAGGATGAATGTGCGAGTGTCCGGCGCCATAAAACCGGACCCCCCCGGCTAAGGGAGGGTGACCCCTACAGAAACACCTATCAGGGAAGGCAACGGGAAACCACCCTGATTATCATTCCCAGGATATCACTATGGAGATAGAAGGCAGACGTCTTGGCTGCGAAATATAAGAGACTGGACCGGAATGAGACGTGTGGAAGAGCTGTTCCGGATCGCGCAAGACAGAGAAGCCTTCGCCAGAGTGATTGCCAACGTCGGGGGGACCTGACAGGGCACATCAAGAAGAAGATGTTTCCGTATTTTCTGTGATAAGCTGTGACAACCCTGACATTGTGTTTTTCTGAGTGAAAGGCGGTACAAACGACACATATTGTACATATTTGGTCTTATAAGTCTTCGTAATATCCTTTGAATATACGAGTATATACAAAAAAGATAATTCTATTAGGTTTAATTTTTGCTAAAAAAATCACAGCCCTCCGGGATCAGCTATACAATACCTTGCGGTACTTAAAGGGTTAAGTATAGCATATGGTTAGCAATATATATACTTTTATTGTATTGTAGTTGGAGTCAAACATTTAAAATTTCTGTAATCGGGGTTGAAATTTTTGTTACCGACTCCAAAACACATTAGAACTACCTGGCCTAAGTCAAATTAGATACCATAGATGACTAAATTATTATTCTAAACAATTTTGTTATATCCGATCTATTAACATTATCTGTGCTCAGGGGTAACGTTCCCCCTAATATTTTCATTGTGTGTGCGGCCCATCAACTTAAATGTGCATGAAAAAAAGAGGCTCCTTACGGCGCGTGGACTCTATATGGTGTTTCCATGTTCCGCACACATCTCAAAGAAAGGAAACTGAGAACCCATCATGAAATATCAAATAAAATATATAATTACGCAAAACAAAATATAATTACTAGTTCCTTTCTTTGAGATGTGTGCGGAAGATGTAAACATGTGTGTGGACAATTTTTAACAGATGATCGGCCGCACACGCAAACACCTTAGAGGGAACGTTGCTCAGGGGTATATTAACTGATAAAAGACATGCTATTTTGTTATATTCCGAAATGTTAAAAATTAAATATCGCGTGGTTATCAAATTTCTTTCAAATGAAGAGAAAAGCCTTGTAGAAATTAAAAAAAAAACGTTTGATTTCAATTCTAAACATTTCCATATCAACTCGCAACATTTTTATATTAATTCTCAACATTTTCATTTCAATTCTCAACTTTTTTGTATTCACTCTACATAAAAATCGAACCGCTTCACTTTAGCGGAGTCTCTAAACTCTCTGTGGTGTAATAAATTAAGGAAGTACTGAACTAAATAAGGAAATTCCATTATTAAACGCTCCCCCACCCCCGGCGCCATAGCGCTAAAGCCTGCGCGGTCTTCGAATCTTATACTTAGGAATTCTGCTGAAATAGGCTCTCCGCAAGACCATGAATGTGGAGAACGTACGTACATTTAAACCATCAAGCCGTATATTTATTTGTCGAGTAGATAGAGAGGACATACGAGTATATTGGCACCATTCTACGAGTATCTACGGCTTTTGAAAACACTACCGATCGTGAAACCCACGTCTATAACGCGTTAACCCTTCCTGTCCTGTGATGTGTAACTAGTACACATAGCTTCTAAAAACTTGAATATCTCTATAAACATAATAAATACTGGGTTCAGATTTTAGCTATTCCTCCGCAATACATTTACGCATTTATGAAAAAAATAATATCAATAATAATTAGCACTTATCGGCCACATCTGAGATATTTTGTGAAAATCGGGAATAAATTCACCAATACATTCAAACGTGTGCCAGTGTGTGACGTAGGTATATTCATTCTAAAAACCGCTATGGGTGAGGAAGTGACGCTGTTCACGTCTCACTATCCCTCTACTTCGGTATATGGGAACGCAAGAAATAGAATCTCAGTTCGCTCGCTTCTCTCGATCAGTAGCTCGGCTGCTTTCGTTCGAAGTGGTCGCTTTGCCCGGTTGGTGAACGTCGGCCGATGTTTTTTTTTTCATTATTTTAGCAATTAATTTTCAATTATTATCACTTTCGACTTCAAATTTCATTAATTTAAGCGAGTGGCTATGAATATTCTTATTTTTCCGATTTTAAATCGCTCATTTTTACATGTGTATTGAATAAACAGCACCGAAACGGGCGGATTTTTTACCACAGGAATGGAAAAGTTAATGAGCAAATTTGCCTTGTTGGTAAGACGTCTGTCTTCTAATCTGAAATAAGCGGATTCGATTACCGTTGACACCCAGATTTTATACATGGATTCTTGTCTTATTTTCTCTTAAGACCTTTTTAACAATTTTCTGATTGGTTGAAAAGACGATAAGCCCGCCATGTTGTACTATACATATACAATGATAGTTTAATACGTTACTGAGACTTTTTTGGAAACTATCTGGCATTGAACTCGAAACCTCAGAGTGAAGATAAGCGTCAAAGCGACAAAACTACTCAGGTCTTCGAGGAAAAAAGTGATAAAATGCAGTGGTTAATGGGTCTCTTGTTTTTTTTTTTTTTTTTCTCTCTTTTCTCTCTTTTGGTGGTGAATCGGGGATTGTGCGTACGTGTTTGTGCGTTATCTTCTCATTCATTCTTTTAAAACTGCTTAACTATTTCAATGTTGTCTCAACTATTTCATCTCCCATTTGTCGTTTTGTAAAATTTGGACTCCTTTGAGGCTTTTATTTTTTTCGTTCTTGCTGACAGTTAATCTGAGGTGGTTTATGTGGGTTTACTTTTTATTTTTGTTTTCTGCCATACGTTTTTGTTTTTTATTTATTTATTATTTAATCTAGATATGCGGGGGTGTGGGATGGAAATCACCCGATACCCTTGCGGTCGGGCTCGCCCTACATTGGCTGGGTGTATCTCGGCCGGGGGAATGTTTGTGGGATTAGCCCGAACCTTTAAATGTCTTCTCTCTTGAATGTGTTTTTTTTTGTCATCTATTTATTTTCTGTGTTTTTTTTTATATTCTTGTTCTACGTGTTCAAGGGTGTGGGCTGAAAAACATCAGGTGTCCCCGTGGCTGGGTTCGCCTTATATCGGTGGGGTGTATCTTGGCCGAGGGGATGTTATTAGATGAGCCCAGACCTTTTGATAGCTTCTGTATTTAATGTATTATATGCATTTTATGTGTTTTAGAATTGTTATTTAAATATATTATGTACATACTATGTGGCTGTCAATAAACCTATATTTATTTATTTATTTAATAAAATAAATGTCAATTATAATAGTTAGATCTTAGGTAAAAAAAGATAACACTGGAGGTCCAGGAAGGTACGGACATATTTTGATTCTTATTGAATATGACAAGTTATACAAGTATGTTATTTAAAATTATTGACAAAAAATACAACATTTTATCTTAAACTAACATGTACAGGAGATACAAATAGCAGTAGGAATAATAAATTACAAAGTCATTGATTAAAATTATTTAATATTAATATGTATATTAAAGTTCAATATGTGTATGTATATCACAAAATATTACCAAATTTTACAAAGTAGACTTACGTACCATTGTCGAAGACTTGTTTTATAGTGGTGAAGAACTTAGATTTGTTTTTAGTGGAACAACGCTTACATAGAACAAGAAGAATTGGATTTTTCTAGAATTTTATGGATAGATCTTGAGATATAGAAAACACATGGGTTCAACAGTAGAACAAGATACAAGTTGCTTTGCAGATTCGAAACCTTCCATATGTTGATGCAGGGTTACTCAACTCCAGAGGCAAAGTATTGTCGTTAATGTTTTGTTTATACTAGGTTATTTATACTAATAAAGGGGAGCACAAAGTTAGTAGCTATTTCTAAATATTGTTGTGATATTCTAGCGAATACTATATATACTTATTTTAAAAATATCTAAATTGTTGCAAAACTCCTTTCCAAGTCTTTGCATACGAATTATAGAGGAGTTAATGTAATAATTAGTATTACAATTTACGGTATAAAAGGGATTAAGTTGCCTTGTGGATCTAGTGGGAATACGAAATGAAATTATTGCAAATAAGTGAGGTGCAACGATTACTGAGTGAATGATTTCAAATGATCATCATCAGCATGGCTCTACAGCCCAAGATGGGACCTGGCCTCCTCCTCAGAAATCTTTTTCGAAATACATTACATTTAACATCTGAGAACTTACATTTTAAGATCTGAAAATTAATGTTGCAAAATCCAGTCATAATGATAGGAAAAGTGAGTGCGGTATATAAGTGAGCAATAAAAGATTAGATTAGCAAATAAGGAAATTCTACTTCTTAGGTAGTACTTTCTATCTTTCTCAGGTCATCGTTTCGTCTTCTTTCTACATTGACAATCCACAAGTTAAAAAATACAAATTTAACAACGTCATCGCTTTCCTTCCACGTGAATGATACTTTGAAAGAAGGAAATCGATGAAAGTAAAAAAATCGAAGTATTTTTTATTTATTTTCTCAAAACATGCTTAGCCTATAGTTACATTGAAAAATACAAGAAATGTTAACATTAAAAATAAAGAAAAAATTTATAGAATAAAAAAAATTATGTGAAATAAAAAATAATGTAATTAAAAAATAAAAAAAATAATGTGAAATAAAAAAAAATATGTGAAAAATAATATATGTGCATACATATATACACACAAACCTACACATATATTCAAAGTCACTTAAGTACGTTGATGAGTGCTTTCTAACGCGCTCAATCTTAGAAGAAAATTTACTTTTGCTTTTGGTAATTTGATACGAAATACGAGTATGTCAATATCCGAAGCAGTCCCGTTCAGAAGAGTCAAGGCCCTTCCAACAGGCATAGCGGCTGGAAGACCCGTTCTTGCGTATGTTATTGAGAACAGTTCTTGCTGGCGCAGTCTAGTGTAGTTGTTAGGAACATTTAACGCTAATCTTTGTAGTAATGCTGGACAGCTCACAAATCCTCGAACGAGTTTGACGACGTATACCAGGAGACGCAGATCTCTTCTTACGCTCAAGGGTGAGAAGGTGTATATATAGATGTGGAAGATGTGTGTGTTGAGTTAGGAAAGTATGGCACCCTATCATCTCTTTCTACCCCGACACGGAAGCGTGATGATATGTATGTACGTACTCATATATACGTGTTTTTACCTCCTATCCAGAGGTTTTCTTCTGAAGAGAGCCTCAGGAAAAGAGGTATGTAGAAACACGTGCCGCAGGAATTAATATAGTTAGTGGAATAACGAACCAGTTTACAATTAAATATTCCACTACATTAATTCAGCATAGAAAATAAATAATCTTTTCAGTAAGTTATTTTTTTTTCAGCCTGAATTTATAAAGTTGTATTAACAGTGTTATGTTAATTAATGCCTTAACAACGAATAATTTAACTACAAGTGATTTATGTGTGTATTTTGAAACATCACTTAGGAGTTTTTCAATATCTTTGTATTTAAAATATCAAATATTAATGGTATCCAAAATTGATTCAAGTAATTTGATAAAATCTCTGATTGAAAGGTTGCAAGAAATCCAGTTACCCCTTAAAAATAACCAGCTATATTAAATATACTTGCCATGTAAAATAAATAAAAAAAAGTCCTGTAAAGCTAGCAGAGGTATAATGGTCTCAACTCTTATCGTCTAAGCTTCCTAAGTAGGATTATGTCAGGTGTGGTATACTCGTATATCTCTGTGACATTTACTTAAGCTCGGAAATGCGGTACTGGATATGTCCTCTTTCCTACCTTGCGTGTTGGGACACATCTTGAAACATCCTAAACCTACCCTTGCTTAAGTCTCGTTGTTTACTTATTCACATCCTCTAACGTTAAGGGATGTTGTTTGAGGACTTTACTTGTGCTTGACTGCAGTTTACTTATTTACCATCATCCGTCCTGTTAGCAAATGCTATGAATTAGGGATACAGGAAACTTAATAACTTTTGACTGAGAATACTTAGTGACATCCTCCAAGTGAAAACATGAAACAAAACACTTAAAAATACGTAAAATCTATAGATAGCCATTAGTTCAAATTTATTTTGTTACCTATTTGGTAAGACTTAAACCCGAATTAAAAGTCTAACCTAAATACAAAATCTTAACTATTTTTCTTTTATTTTTTCGTCTTCCCTTAAATATAACGCGTTTCGGAAACATTGAAGAGCAAAGCTGGAAGACAATATTGTATTCTGCCTCAGTAATCGAGTCTACAGGTTTAGTACTTGTAAATTAGGCATGGAACTCGCGGTTCGTTATTGAACCAGTTGGTATCACTGTCGTTCGCGATTATTGTTCCCAGACGAAATATGCTTACCACATTTGCAACATTTTTATGGATACCATCGGGAATCGAACCCAAAACCCGAAGGTGGAAATCAAAGATTTTACCACTTAGTTACGGAGGTTGTCATTGTCAAGTAAATCTTTTTATACAAATTTCCTTAAATAATGTAGTCACATGTTTTCATTACCTCTTCTTAAAGTTTGCATCGTATGAAATCCGGCTTTGAATATCAATCACGTAAATTTAAGGTTAGATATAAGTATTTAGGCATGAATATGAATTCGTGCTTTAGGTCTTAATTCATAGTCCATTCTTTACAGAGTGATTTGTGGTATTTTGACAATTTTGTGTTTAATAAAGCATATAGTAGCGTTTTGGAAACTTAGGCCCAAAAATATACTTTGGTCTCAATCGTCAACTAAAGTCGCGCTTACTCTCTAGAATAACCTAATCCACCTTGTGCAAGATCCTCATAAGCATAACACTGTGGTGAGAAGTAGACTGGAATACAACTTTAGTATTTGGACTCCTTATTATGTAGTTCTCTGGAACGCTCTGGAGAGGATGCAATACAGATTTTTGCGTCACATCAGCTTTAGGTTTGGTCTTAGAAATGTTGGTGTGAACTATAGTATATTGTTATCCTGTCATCATCGTAGATGAAGACTAAGGAAAACGTCATTGGACCAAGGGAATTACATTTAGAAAAAAGGAATCATAGAAAGTCAGAGGAATCATAGGAGTTCTTTGAGAAGCTGTATGAATGTAGAAGAGGCCAAGGATGCGTTTCGTGATAGGAAAGTTCATAGCTCTGCATTATTGGCCTACCCTGATAGGAAAATGATGGTATGATATATACATGTGTAACATACTGCATTATTGTAGGGTTTGTGTGAGTGTGGGTTTCTTCTTGTTGTTTTAATTTTGGTTGTTTTTGTATTTGTGTTTCTGTGTATTTTTTGTTTTCATTTTAATTTTAATTTTTATTCTTATGATTGTGTGCGGTATATTGTGGGGTGAATATTTTTGGTCTTTCTGGAGTGATGATGTGTGAGGAGTTGAATTTCGCTAGATGTTTCCAGTTGTAGTTGAGTGTCACTGTTTGTCAGGTTGATGAGAGCGTGCAACGGGGTTTTGTTTTTATGTAATCAAAAATCGGAAAGAAGTATCGATTTATTTTTTCATGCTAAATATCCTCAGTGAGATACAGGCAAAAGCCTAGTTTACTGGGGATACAACAAATGAAAGGCAACAAACCCAGATCCATTAAAATTGTATGTCCAAATCAAATAACCTGTTGTTTTTTTCGCAAATTGTGTATATTTCTTTTCATGTGTAATAATAATAATAATAATAATTGTGTTAGTTTAAAGTTTCATTGTATACAAATTATCTTGACAGGCTCATCGTCATGTGGCATTCTCTTCAAATCAACCAAAAATGTGCAAAAGACGACCTAAATAAAGACCAGAATGGGTTCAAACTAGACTTTCAATGGGAATCGAACACGTAACCTCCGGGCTGGAAGGCAGACGTCTTAAATACTAGACCATTGAGATCGTTCATCAGCTGTCTAAAAAATGACAGAACTAATCTTACTCCTTTTCATCCCTAAAAAGGTGAGTAATTCCACAAAAAAGGCTCACCATTCCACAGAGTCATATTAAATTAAGCCCAAACTGAGAATGACTCATCAGTACATAAAGAGTTGACGTCGCTTTAACTAATGCTCTCAAATTATCGTTAGGACCAACCAACCGCTAGATGGATAAACCTCACACGCGGATATACCTTCCCCCTCAGTTTGGGGGTAGCGGCTTAACCCGTTCTCTCACCTTTCTGAGTACACTTTCCCTCCCCTTTCTGAGTACACTTTCCCTCCTATCTCCCACTTTTTAGAGTGTGGGTAAACCTAAAAGACCTCACGTTTTGAACTGAAGACAGTGGCATATAATTATTTATAATATAATTAAGGTGGACATGATAAGGTTCGCTGACGATATTGCTATGGTTGCTGAAAGTGAAGAGGAACTACAAGAGGCCTTAACAACCATGGAAAGCATTCTTCAAAATAACTACAGTATGAAGATAAATAAAGACAAAACAAAGCTGCTGACTGTAGGCCGATCGCAGCACCAGATGAGAATAGTGATGTCGGGTAAACCACTAAAGAACACCAAGGAGTTTGTCTACCTCGGGAGCAAAATAACATGGGACGGTCGGTCCAAGAGCGAGGTCGACAGCCGTATACATCAGGCTAGACTTGCATTTAATAAAAGGTCGAAAATAATAGAATCAAATAATATAGACCTTAAACTGAGAATACTCCTCATCAAGACCTATGTATGGAGTATCTTGATGTACGGCTGCGAGACATGGTGCCTATCCGAAAGAGATAGACGAAGACTAGAGGCTTTTGAGATGTGGTCCTATAGAAGACTATTAGGAATTTCCTGGAGAGACCGCATCACAAATGAAGAGGTTCTCCAACGAATCGAAGGAGGAAGGCACCTGCTCAGGATCCTGTCCGAAAGGCGTGCAAGATGGATCGGTCATATAATACGACAAGAGGGCCTCTTGCATGTCATAATGGTGGGCATGACCGAGGGGACAAACTCTAGGGGACGCCCACGCCGAGAGTACCTGGAGGACCTGTTGGTGGACGTGCGCTGCTCAACATACACAGACTTAAAAAGAGCCGCACAGGACACCGGGGAATGGAGGACAAGAGTTCAAATTGCTGCAAACCAGTCTTAGGACTGCAACCACGGAAAAAAAAAATTAAGTCTCAGAAATGAGTTTTATTTTATTTCAAAAGTTCAATATTCACTGTGTGGAATCAAATGTTTAATTCTTCTTCATCTTAATCTTAAACTTTCTATAGACTCAAGAGTCTATTACTGCAGGATTGTCCTCCTGTGATGCTGAGCTCCAGTTATCTCTCTATCGTTTCGGAGGTCTCTCTGGTGGACGTCGTCTATCCGGCACCCCATGCAGAGCTTTGTGTGGAATTCTTGTGGAATTCATTCTCTGTACATGTTGGTACCAGTATCGTCGACGCTGTCGTCCCCATCTGACCACATCTTGGACCTCACAGACTTCTCGGATTGTGGTGTTCCTTACACGATCACGCAAAGTCTTCCCAGCAAATGTTTAACTCTTTCACGGCGGGGGACCACTTAACTGGCCCATACATAATACGTGCCGTCCTGGCGAGCGGCCATTTAAGTGGCCACTAACTTTGCGTGTCGATATCTCAGTCAAAATTAAATCTTTTTTAAAATTTTTAACCTGAATATAAGACAAAACGTGTCCTCTAGTGACATCTCTTTTAAAATCATCAAAACTTCAAGTACTTGATCCATAAGAAGGATTTAAACAGACCGATTCGAGGCCGTCGAAATTTAAAGCATTTTAAATATTAGCGCCACACGTTCGGGTGTGTTGAAGGTCATGTTTCTAATGACGATTTCTCCCGATCAATATGACGTATTTTGCGTCGATATTTTTTTTGTAAGTACGCGTATTGTGTATTGAATTAATTGCCTTTTTCATTGTTTATGGATTATTGTTTTCTTCGATTATTGCTTCTTATATTGTCGCACTTTATTTATAGCTTTGATTTGGATAATATTACGTGTGTATAGTGTCAGCTAAAAAATGCATCGGCGCACAGTTCCACAGTTATCAGATTCGGGATAATGGTGAGTCATATTTTTATGTAGATACAATATAAATTTATTGAGGTAAAACACCGCCACCTGTGGGACACACGAAAGATACTCGAGCCATCGCCGTAAAAAGGTTAATTTAACAGAATATATCAGGTGATTTCTTAACTGTGATATCAGATGAAATATAGCCAAGCCATAGCAGCATTATAGTACTCACGTTGATGTTAAGAAGTAAGATGTGGACGTGGAACTAGACTTAAAAGAGCTGAAAAAATAACTGGAAATATATCCACTTACAAAAATACATAGGTTACAATGAGTGACAGAATACGGAATGAAGTGATAAGGGATGAATGTTAAATAAAAGCTGATATGTTGAATAAGATGAACAAGAGTGCTCTGAGATGGTTTAGGTATGTAGAACGAATGAACGAAGAAAGACTTACAAAAAAATATACACTGCAAATGTAAGTTAAAGACGTGATAGAAAAAGACCAAAACAAGTGTGGTTGGATCAAGTGAATGATATTTTCAAAGAATGAAATGTTGAAATCAATACCATAAATAAGAAAGTTGGTAAAAGCTGTTTGAGAAGTTGTAATTTGTTTTATCAAACACTGTTTATTCCACTTTTTGTAACGGTATAACCCTACCGGTTTCAAGACTTTCACCTCATCATCAGGGAGCACAAACAAGACTGAATTCTGTTCGAACTGGTACCGAGATACACGCTTCTAGC
This sequence comes from Odontocerum albicorne, assembly GCA_949825065.1. Classification (NCBI taxonomy): domain Eukaryota; kingdom Metazoa; phylum Arthropoda; class Insecta; order Trichoptera; family Odontoceridae; genus Odontocerum; species Odontocerum albicorne. The sequence goes on from OX463861.1 coordinate 26,038,932, forward strand.
CCTAAAAATTCGGATTGGGGACTGGAGGTTGAGGGAGGCATGGGAAAGCCTCATGAGAGATTCTTGGGATATATGTGTTTGCCAGATGTTCACCTCAATAGACTGACTTAGAAATTTCTAGGGCCTCTGATCGTTCCAATTTTAGATAGAATACACAAACAAGACTAAATACTGTTTGAACTGGTATCGAGATACACGCTTCTAACGGTCAGCATCTGAGACTTATTCTCGATGACCGTTCTTCGCGGCCTTTTAAATTCAGGTACTTTTCTTCGCAAGAAAGTTTCAATAGAGACTTTTTTTTATTAAGGGACAATTTTTCAATATTCTTTGGCCCTTTACCTTCACGACACTAAAATCTCTGGAGTTATTACAATACTGAAAAAATATCAGTAAATTACTTTGTTATTCCACTAATTTAATTAATTCTCGCTACACGTGTTTCTACCTCCTATCCCGAGGCGCTCTTCAGGCAGAGATATCCCGATTTATTATGAGAGCAGTGATTTTATGTCAGATTGTTGACAGTTACTTTTCAAGGGGCCCACTTTAAAAATGTGTGGTATATATACGGAAAAAAATAAATTTTATTAAATTATGTAATACAAATACTTCTAAGGAATTCTAAAATTGAAATCTTTTCGTAAATTTACTTAAAACATTTTTGTGGGTGGTCTATAGCAGTGCTCCGCAACCGGTGTGCCGTGGCACACTGGTGTGCCGTGAGCCGGATACAGGTGTGCCGCGGTCAAATTCAATGTACGAGTATTTGACATTTTACAATTTTTCATTATGTATTTAATACACAATAACTGGTGCCAACTGTTGAAAACTGCGTAATGTGCTTTGTACACACCATGGCTGCACCAAATTAGTCAAAGACAAAGAAAAATGACCCTTATGCGCGTCGCTGAAGACTCATGCCTAATTTAATACCTATATATTTTAGCTTTTGGTGTGCCGCGGAATTCTAGGAAGAATTTTGGTGTGTCGTAGGTGAGAAAAGGTTGCAGAGCACTGGTCTATAGTAATGTAACATGTCAACACTCTGATATATGAATACTGCTCTCATTGAAAACTGAGGTCGTTTTGCCTAAAGAGAGTCTCGGGATAGAGGGTACAAACGCGTGTTGCCGGGATTAAGTAACCGGTGGAATAAATTTTTTTATTTATTGTTAAGCATTACTTATATGGTGTACCACAAAAAATCGCTGAAATCTATGAAAAACCATTTCATCGAGTTTATTTTTGCTCTCATAAACAAGCATTTTTACTAAAATATAGTTTTAATAAAGAAGAGTTTACATTAATTTATTTATATTATCATTTAACAACATTTCTTCGGTTAAGTACTTGAAATACATAAAACTTTGTTTTTGTTTAAGAAATAAATTGTAAGAATCAGAGTAACTGAATAGAATTTATATAATATAAAGCGTTTAGTTAGTGACTATGTGAGAAAATAATATAAACCGTTTAGTTAGTGACTATGTGAGAAAATCTCGACTTAAATTTTGTAAATAAGATTTTGAAAAATATGTATTTTCTAAACTTGACTGCGGTTAAAATAAATATAAGAAAATAAATAAAGATATTTTATAAAAACGTAACATGTAGAATTAATAAACAGTGTTTGAAAAACAAATTACAATGTCTTTAAACCTCCCCAATGTTAATGCCTTAACTATAAATAATATGTTTGAGAAGTGTTTGGATATAGAAAGATGAAGGATGTGTGATAAGAACTTTGACATTATTCATACAAAATTGCAATCAAAAGAAACACACCACACATACCACAACATAGACAGGCAGACAACAGGCCAAGACTCAGACAACAGGCCAAGACTATGTGCGAGCATGAAAGGGCTCAACATACACAAAAAAACACGGTTAGAAAAAAAACCACTAGCATAAGTCATCCACTCAATACAAACTTATATAAAAAAAACATAATGTTTATGTCTTAAACAGCCCTTAGTTTCATCATTTTTTAGTCAGATGAGGCGGTAACGCCCCTGTGCCAGGGTTTACCTCAATTTGTGCTCATGTATATCCCAGCCCTCAAGCAGCATAGGACAGGTGCCTTCCCTTTGTCTGGGGATCAGAATTTATTTAATAAAGGGGCACCACAAAATGCTAGGATGCGTGTGTGATTCCCTGCTTGTTATCAACTGGGATAAAATATATTTTTTTCCTTAATATTTAAGCGGCGCTAAAAAACTTCTTCGGGGGTTTTCTAAATGAGTCCCTTTAGACATCCAGCGTCTATTTTTGGTCGTTATTTATTTATTTAATTAACGACACAACAGTGTCTTTCTTTATATACAAATGAACATGGGACAGGTTATACAAGTGCTTAAAATTATTGACAAATAATACAAAACGTTATCTTAAACTAACATGAAGATACAAAAAGCAGTAGTAATAATAAATTACAGCCATTGTTTTAAAATTATTTAATAATTATATGCATATTTAAGTTTAATATATGTTATGTATGTATACCACAAAATATAACCAAACTTCACCAAGCAGACTTACGTAATTGTCGAAGACTTATTTTATAGACGTAAAGAACTCAGATTTGTTTTTAGTCGAATAACGCATACATAGAACAAATATTGGATTTTTTGAGAATTTTGTTATAATCGTGCTGTCGTAAAAAAGGGTTGTTTCTCGTATATTGAAAAGTGTTTTAATAAACGAAGAAAGACTAACACGACAAATTACCACTGTATGTTATGATTGTGTGAGGTATATTGTGGGATGAATATTTTTGGTCCTTCTGGAGGGATGATGTGTGAGGAGTTGAATTTCGCAAGATGTTCCCAGTTGTAGTTGAGTGTCACTGTTTGTCAGGTTGATGAGAACGTGCAACGGGGTTTTGTTTTTGTGTAATAAAAAATCGGAAAGAAGTATCAATTTATTTTTTCATACTAAATATTCTCAGTGAGATACAGGCAAAAGCCTAGTTTACTGGGGATACGACAAATGAAATGCAACAAACCCAGATCCATTAAAATTGTATGTCCAAATCAAATTACCTGTTGTTTCTTCGAAAATTGTGTATATTTCTTGTCATGTGTAAAATAAATAAATAAAATAAAACTAAAATAAATGTAAAAAGGTGTGGTAGAGAAAGACTAAGGAAAATAGTACGATATTTTGAAAGAAAGAAAAGTTAAAAATCTGAGAAATCACAGGAGTTGTATGAATGTAGATCTAGTTCTTAGTTACGAGGTTCATGGCTTCGCGGTAACGCCCTGGACTTCCATCCGGAAGATCGCCGGATCGAACCCCACTATACTCCCTTATTGATCGAACCCCACTATAACCCTACTACTCCCCTCAAACGACTAGTATTCGTTTAATATTCAGAAGTATAAGAATACTTATGACTAAGGTCATATCTATTATGTCAAGTAAAAGAGAGAAAAAATATGCCGGTGTGCTCCGATCGTCTCATTTTGGTATGCAATCGGATCCAGTATAGCGATGTGACGGTGAGTCTGCTGGTGTACAACGGCTCATACACTTAAAAATAAACAAAAACTCCACGGCACAGCATTTTTCCCCAACTAAATTGGCGTTGAAATGGTGAGGGGGTCCTCGACTTCGAGATCCAGCAACGACGAAGAGTTCCTAGTGTTATAAAATGTTTAATTTTTCTTAGCAAATATACATTTAAAAGAACGATATAATTTAGATCTCATAGCCAAACGTTCCCTCTAAGGTGTACGCATGTGCAGCCGCACATCTGTTAAAAAAATTCCGCGCACATGTTTCCATCTTCCGCACACATCTCAAAGAAAAAAACTTGTAAACATATATTGTTTTGCGCAATTATATATTTTATTTGATATTTATTTATTTTTTCAAAACAGGCTTAGCCCAATTATTTTGAAAATACAAAACATCAAAAGAGAAGAAAAATTAGGGGAAAATTTTTTTTTTTAAATTTTATAAAATCAAAAATAATGCATATGCATACAAACGAGTATATACACACAAACATATTACACACATATATTCACAGTCATTTAGGTATGTTGATGAGTGCCTTCTAACGCGCTCAATCTAAGAAGAAAATTTACTTTTGCTTTTGGTAATGTGCTATGAAATATGTCAATATCCGAAGCAGTCCCGTTCAGAAGAGTTAAGGCCCTTCCAACAGGCATAGCGGCTGGAAGACACGTTCTTGCGTATGTTATTGAGAACAGTTCTTGCTGGCGCAGTCTAGTGTAATTGTTAGGAACATTTAACGCACACATCTCAAAGAAAGGAACTTGTAACAATATTTCGTTTTGGGCAATTATATATTTTATTTGATATTTTATGATGGGTTCTCAGGTTCCTTTCTTTGAGATATGTGCGGAACATGGAAACACCATATAGAGTCCACGCGCCGTAAGAAAAGAATAGTGTAGAAGGATGAAGGGAAAAATATAATTTATGATATCGTGGTGCAATTTGTTGACTACTTAGTTTTATATATCAATGAATATGCATATTAGCGCACTTGCCTCTTTTTTTTTTCTTGCACATATAAGTTGATGGGTCGCACACACAGACGACCTCCGTGGCCTGGTGGTAAGACACATGTCTACCGATCCGGAGGTTGAGGGTTCGATCCCCGCTGGAACCCAGATTTTTTTTTAAAAAGTATTCCAGTCTGATTAACACTTAGGGCCTATAAAAAACATGTTTCTGGTTGGTTGGAAGAGATTGCCACATGGCAATAAACTCGCTAGGTTATAAAAAAAATTAGGGGGAACTTTGCTCATAGCACATTTGAACTAGCCCGGTACAAAAATTACTCTAATTAATTGCCTACACTCACTCGTGGTGTGTACTTAAAATTTGATAATTAAATTATTGTTTTGAAGGGGTGAAAATAATAAATAAATTTAATGAAAACCGCATTTATCTATTATATACAATATTTTCGTAAAATTTCAGAATCATGAATAAACTAAAATCCTAAGGGATTGTAAACCGGTGGCACGCGTATCTACATAGATCGACTTCGGAAACGTTTCGAAATGATTTCGTACTCAATAAAGCGACAAATCTTCTTATTTCGCTCTACTGGCTTCCTTTAAATATCTCAGAAAGTATTATGGGAGAGTTAGTTCACCCCAATTTATTGTGCTGTGATGTAGAAATGCAAATATATATTTCACATTTTTAAATCATATTTTTCTTCTCTCGTGTCACGTCTGATTCAGGCGTCGTCGATCGCCACTTCGATTAACTATAAGGTTTATTATATTTATCAAGTTTCACTGTCATAGTTTCATAGAGAAATAAAAATTGAAAAGTAAAGGAAACGTATCAATACAAAAGCAGTACACCTGAATTTGTGTGTAGGAACTTATTCAGACGGTTTTCTTTAACCCTTCTTTTCTTGTGATGTGTAACTAGTACACATTGCTTCTAAAAACTTTAATATCTCTAAATATAATAAATACTGGGTTCAGATTTTAGGTATTCCTCCGTAATACATTTACACATTGAATGAAAAAAATAATATTAATAATAATAAGCACTTATCGGCCACATCAGAGATATTTTGTGAAAATCGGGAATAAACTCACCAATACAATCAAACGTGTGCCAGTGTGTGACGTAGGTATATTAATTCTAAAAAACCGTTATGGGTGAGGAAGCGACGCTATGTATTCACGTCTCACTCTCACTCTACTTCGGTATATGGGAACACAAGAAATAGAACCTCAGTTCGCTCGCTTCTCTCGCTTCAGTAGATTTCGGGCATCCATTTGAGGTAGTCTCTTTGCCTGTTTTGTGAACGTCGGCCGATGTTTTTTTTTTTTCATGTTTTCAGCTATTAAATTTCAATTATTATCACTTTTGACTTCAAATTTAATTAATTTAAGCGATTGGCTGTAAATATACATATTTTTTCCGATTTTAAATCTCTCATTTTTACATGTGTATTGAATACACAGCACCGGAACGCGCGGATTTTTTTTAGTACAGGAAGGGAAAGGTTAACAAGACTGGAATCCAATGTTCCACATATAATCAACAATAAACACACCACATTTTTCCCATTCAATATTTATTTGTATGCCACCAATTGGCCTCTGTAGTTGACCATGAATCTATATAAATATGAATCTATATAAATATTGAACAATGTTTATTTCTCTTTCTTTCTTCACATATGAATCTATATAAATATTGAACAACGTTTCTTTCTCTTTCTTCAAAAATTGTTCTTTCAAAAAAAATCCTTGTTGATGTGACATATGTTCAGTTGATAAAAATAACATTTTTTTTGCATGCTGCTTTGTGTATGCGCGTGATACGACCCTAGGCCTTCTAAGCTCAGACCTGTTATGTGCTTGTATCATATGTAGATTTTTGCATGCTGCTTTGTGTATGCGCGTGATACGACCCTAGGCCTTCTAAGCTCAGACCTGTTATGTGCTTGTATCATATGTAGATTTTTGCATGCTGCTTTGTGTATGCGCGTGATACGACCCTAGACCTTCTAAGCTCAGACCTGTTATGTGCTTGTATCATATGTAGATTTTTGCATGCTGCTTTGTGTATGCGCGTGATACGACCCTAGGCCTTCTAAGCTCAGACCTGTTATGTGCTTGTATCATATGTAGATTTTTGCATGCTGCTTTGTGTATGCGCGTGATACGACCCTAGGCCTTCTAAGCTCAGACCTGTTATGTGCTTGTATCATATGTAGATTTTTGCATGCTGCTTTGTGTATGCGCGTGATACGACCCTAGGCCTTCTAAGCTCAGACCTGTTATGTGCTTGTATCATATGTAGATTTTTGCATGCTGCTTTGTGTATGCGCGTGATACGACCCTAGGCCTTCTAAGCTCAGACCTGTTATGTGCTTGTATCATATGTAGATTTTTGCATGCTGCTTTGTGTATGCGCGTGATACGACCCTAGGCCTTCTAAGCTCAGACCTGTTATGTGCTTGTATCATATGTAGATTTTTGCATGCTGCTTTGTGTATGCGCGTGATACGACCCTAGGCCTTCTAAGCTCAGACCTGTTATGTGCTTGTATCATATGTAGATTTTTGCATGCTGCTTTGTGTATGCGCGTGATACGACCCTAGGCCTTCTAAGCTCAGACCTGTTATGTGCTTGTATCATATGTAGATTTTTGCATGCTGCTTTGTGTATGCGCGTGATACGACCCTAGGCCTTCTAAGCTCAGACCTGTTATGTGCTTGTATCATATGTAGATTTTTGCATGCTGCTTTGTGTATGCGCGTGATACGACCCTAGGCCTTCTAAGCTCAGACCTGTTATGTGCTTGTATCATATGTAGATTTTTGCATGCTGCTTTGTGTATGCGCGTGATACGACCCTAGGCCTTCTAAGCTCAGACCTGTTATGTGCTTGTATCATATGTAGATTTTTGCATGCTGCTTTGTGTATGCGCGTGATACGACCCTAGGCCTTCTAAGCTCAGACCTGTTATGTGCTTGTATCATATGTAGATTTTTGCATGCTGCTTTGTGTATGCGCGTGATACGACCCTAGGCCTTCTAAGCTCAGACCTGTTATGTGCTTGTATCATATGTAGATTTTTCTTTCCGATTGTATTTTTGTGCAAGTCATGTTATGGTTAACGACCTCCGTGGCCTAGCTGGTAAGTCGCCTGTCTTTCAGCCCGAAAGTGGCGGGTTCGAATCACACTGAAACAAATTTTAAAAAAAGGATTCCAGTCTAGTTTTTTTACTTAAGGTCCCTTTAACATATTTCTGGTTGGTTGGTAGAGATTACTACATAGCAATAAATCCGACAGACAGAAAGGGAAATCCAATACAATACAAGGTTGTAATGTATTCACAAGCGCCTTCAATTTTACTTTTAATCTTGTAAATATTTAAATGGTTGAAATCAACGTACATTTCCAAATAAATATTACAGTCCTCAGTGAGATACAGGCAAAAGCCTAGTTTACTGGGGACACGACAAATGAAAGGCAACAAACCCAGGTCCATTAAAATTGTGTGTCCGAATTAAATTACTTGTTGTTTTTTCGCAATTTTTGTATATTTCTGGTCATGTTTAAAATAATATTAAATAATAATTGCTCCAAATAAATACTTTGCTTCAAAATACGGTAAAAATTGACAAGTATCTCTGCAACCATACCCCACGTTTAGAATTATTTTTTTCATTTCTCTTCGAGCCGATATATCGTCTTTTCGAGACGAGGTATCCGTCTTTCCGAGGCAAAGTATTATCTTATCGAGGCGAAATGACATCTTTCCGTAGCGAAGAATCTTTATTTTGAGCCATCATATGGTTTTTTTCGAACCAATATATCGTCTTCCGGAGGCAAGTTATCGCCTTTCAAAGACTGTATTTTCAAAGGGTAATATTTGACCCGACGTTATTAACATTTCCCTTCTTTATCTTAAAAAAATCCGCCCGTTCCGGTGATGTGTATTCAATACACATCAATACATACGTAAAAATGAGTGATTTAAAATAAGAATATTCATAGCTATCGCTTAAATTAATTAAATTTTAAGTAAAAAGTGATAGTAATATTAATTTAATTGCTGAAAACATGAAAAAAACATCGGCTGATGTTCACAAAACGGGTGAAGCGACCACCTCGAACGAAAGCACGCTGGCTACTAAGCGAGCGAACTGAGAATCTATTTCTTGCGTTCCCATATACCGAAGTAGAGTGAGAGTGAGACGTGAATGACGTCGCTTCCTCACCCATAGCGGTTTTTTAGAATGAATATACCTACGTTACACGTTTGATTGTATCGGTGAATTTATTCCCGATCTTCATAAAATATCTCTAATGTGGCCGATAAGTACTAATTATTATTAATATTATTTTTTCATTCAATGCGTAAATGTATTACGGAGGAATACCTAAAATCTGAACCCAGTATTTATTATATTTATAGAGATATTAAAGTTTTTAGAAGCAATGTGCACTAGTTACACATCACAGGACTGGAAGGGTTAAACAATCACTTCGAATCAGTATTCACACGCTTCAAAAAATACCTTTATTTTAAAAATGATTTAAAAATGCAAACTTTATCTCATAATACAATTATTATACGTTTGACTTTTCAACAAATCTGTAAATAAAACACAAAAAGTTGATGTAACCCAACCAAACCAAAACCAACGATAAATATTATACGTTTCTCTCGCGTTGAGTAAAAAGGTCTGCTCGACTTAACTAAGTCATTCATATTTTCAAAGCCACAAAAAAGCGTGCCCCAAAGTTATAATTTATCCCCTAAATATTATTTCAAACTTTTTTGCATAACCCTTATGTTGTTTTGCTTTGAAACAGGCTTAAAAATAAAATGTTACAGGTTTTTTTTGTTTGAAGTGAGGCGCGTTTTTTTGTATTTATGGAGTTTATGGACAGCAAGGCGAAATTATGCCTTTTTTTTTTAAAACCTGAAAATCACCGACAGATTGTCAACAATATACCTACAAATCCTTCGATTATTTGAACATATTGCTCGTGATCAAGGAGACAATTAGGAGAAGCTTCAAGTCACTTCTTCTTCTTCACAGTGTCATGTCAGGTCCCCCCATCGTTGAATATCACCCGGGAGTAGACATCTTTGTCCCCGGTAGCCCGAAAAAGATCCCCGACGCTTCTTATACCAGTCCAATCACGTATATTGCGGAGCCAGGAGATGTGCATCCAGCCAACACCTCTTCGACCCTCTATTTTGCCTTGGATGATCAGGTGCAGTAATTTGTACTTTGCTCCTCTAAGTACGTGACCCAAATAGGACACCTTTCGAATGTTAATATTAGTCAGCAACTCTCTATCAACTTTGGCTCTTTGAAGAACCCTCGTGTTGCTGACAATATCCGTCCAGGGTACCCGTAGCATTCTCCGGTGCATCCACATTTCGAATGCTTCCAGTTGGTTCATACTACCAACTTTGACGGTCCATGATTCGACTATTGTACACTTGTTTCGTTGTTTTTAGTTTTGTTGTAAGTATTATCGTTTTTAATTTTTTAACTAGTCTTTATGTTATATATAAAGCATTCACTATAATTTATTATTATTATTTTTATAAGGTACATTGCACTGTTTATAAATAAATAAATATTCTTTCACACATATTTCGCTTTTGCCACGTCTATACTATGCAACTCATTATGCAAGCTCTCAAATTATTAAGACTTTCCACTTTTCCTTCTTTAAGAATTTAATTATTTGGCCGTGCCGCGTTTCTCTAAGAAATGTCCAAACTTTTCGTACCTTCCATACTAATCATTTAAATTAATTTTTGTAAATCTCTCATAAATTATTCGTTTTACGTGGTTAAACAACCTCAATTCTTATTTCTTCATCTCAAAAGCTACATCTTCGTTCAATCCACATTCTTCATTAACCTTTCCCTTCCTGTGCTAAAAAAATCCGCGCGTTCCGGTGATGTGTATTCAATACACATGTAAAAATGAGCGATTCAAAATCGGAAAAATAAGAATATTCATAGCCAATCGCTTAAATTAATTAAATTTGAAGTCAAAAGTGATAATAATTGAAATTTAATTGCTGAAACCATGAAAAAAAAATATATCGGTCGACGTTCACCAAATGGGCAAAGAGACCATCTCGAATGAAAGCCCGTTGGCTACTGAGCGAGAGAAGAGAGTGAACTGAGATTCTATATCTTGCGTTCCCATATACTGAAGTAGAGTGAGACGTGAATAGCGTCGCTTCCTCACCCATAGCGGGTTTTTTTAGAATGAATACACCTACGTCACACACTGACACACGTTTGATTGTATTGGTGAATTTATTCCCGATTTCCACAAAATATCTCTGATGTGGCCGATAAGTGCTAATTATTATTAATATTATTTTGTTCATTCAACGCGTAAATGTATTACGGAGGAATACCTAAAATTTAGAAGTACACAATTTTTGCACAGATTGTACAACTGTACGCATTCTCTATACTATGAATCCTTGAATGACGTAATAAACTTTTATTATGTGCGAATGACTTCTCACAATTTTTACAGCTGTAAGGCTTCTCTTCACTGTGAACCCTTTCATGATATTTTAAATGACTTTTTTGTGAGAATGTCTTCCCGCAACTTTCACAGCTGTAGGGCTTTTCTTCACTATGAATCCTTTCATGATATCTTAAAGTACCCTTTTGTGAGAATGTCTTCCCACATTGACCGCAGCCGTAGGGCTTTTCTCCACTATGAATCCTTAAATGGCAAATTAAATTACTATTATCAGAAAATGTTTTCTCACAAGTTTTACAGCTGTAGGGTTTCTTTGCACTATGAGTTCTTTCATGAGATTTAAAATCCCTTTTTTGTGAGAATGTCTTCCCACAATCTCCGCAGCTGTAAGGATTCTCTCCACTGTGAATCCTTGAATGGTATATTAAACTTGTATTATCAGTTTTTAGAAGCAATGTGTACTAGTTACACATCACAGGGAAGGAACCTATTAAAGTTTTTAGAAGCAATGTGTACTAGTTACACATCACAGGGAAGGAAGGGTTAATATCCTCATTCCTTATTCTGGTTTTTCATACATTCTTCGCAACGCTCTCATTTCTACCGCATTCATCTAACTTTTTTCGCTTTATAGCCGCATGCTAGATTTACTTGCATATCCTTATGTAAGAAACAAAATTCTATTATGAGTTGCCAGCTTGAAACCCTATGATCGGTACTCAGTATATAATACACAATTCACTCTATTGTCGGCTCGTACTCTCTTTTCAATATCACACTTTGCGGGGCCATCCTTTTTGAACAAGCGTCCACGTCGTAATATAAGTTAGTATACCTTACTATACTTCAGAAATTGTAGCACGGGTCCTATGACAGTTCACAAATTTGCCACAATACAACCTTGTAACGATGTTCAGTAATTTTAATTATTTTGTCAACATTAATATAAGTCTCGATTCTAATAAATAGCTAGTTATTTAGGTAAATACATTACATAAAACTAACAATAATGACAAATTAATACATATTGTTTCTAATTATCAAAAATGTGGCAGTTTGTTAAAATCAAATAATATTTGGTGACGTTTGACAAAAGTCACTACGTTAGTCTGCATCGGCTAGGGATGGGGTATACGATAGTTAGATATTCGATTTTTTTACACCTAAAATTAAATGTTCGTAATTAGTATTGATTCATAGTGGATCTTGGCCTATTTAAAGATAGATACAAATCATACAAGACATTAGAAAGTCAGTATGATGAAAATTAGGAATTAAAACGTCAGTTTAGAGAAAAACAATTTTTCGATTTATAAAAAAACTATTTGATTTGTTAAAAAAACGATTTTATCCCATCCCTTTGAGACATGACGTTTAATACATCGCAGGACTCATCCTACATTTTCTGAAGTATAAAACTTATTTTATATAAATTCCTTTAACATAGTAACTGTAGTTAGTTTTTTAAACCACAATTTTATCCATGAGCTGAAACTATATGATGAATCTAATTTTTGAAACACTGAAAAGTTGAGTTCGTGTATAAAATTGTTGAACAAAGTTTAACTAACTAACAGAAATTTCACCCCTATTACAGTTGGTGGAAAGTTTTACATATATTTTGGATAAAATGATTCACAGAATCAGGTAACTAACGCTTTTGAATAATTTATTAACATCCTTAAAAATGTTCTATTATTTCGTTATATGATGAATGTGATATAATTTATTTGAATGAATATCCATTACCCGTGGACGAGTATAATAAAAGGCACAATTTAAAGTGTTATATTTTTCTGCTTGTGGAAAGACAAAATCGTCTAGCGGGTGCAATTATTACACCAGAAGGCATTGAACTGGTTGAATGTTAGAAATAGACGCCAAATTCACATAATGTCTCTATTGTATAATATCTTTAATTGTCCCACCGCACCCTCTTATCTCGTCTTCAGTCTTCATTCCCTTAAATTGTTGCAAAGATTTCTACCAACTAAAACTAAATTTTTACTCGTACAATCTCTACTCTTTCCGATTCTAGACTATGCGGACGTCTGTTACTTGGATGTTACAGAGGAACAGTTGAACAAATTACAGCGTCTTCAAAATGTTGGTCTAAGATTTATTTTCAACCTACGAAAGTACGATCATATAACTTCATACCAGAAGGCATTGAACTGGTTGAATGTTAGAAATAGACGCCAAATTCACATAATGTCTCTATTGTATAATATCCTTAACTGTCCCGCCACCCCCTCTTATCTCGCCGAAATTTTTTAGCGTCTTTCCAATCATGGATTAGCGCTACGCTCAAACAGAGATTGTATATTGGCCTTTCCAGTTCACCGCTCCTCTTTTTTTACGTCGTCCTTTACTGTCCATGCAGTGAGACTCTGGAATCAGTTACAAACCAATATAAGACTCGCTCCGTCCTTGGAATGCTTGAAGAAGCGACTGAAAAAACTCTTAATTTCTAGTCAGTAAAATAACGTGTTTCATTCCTGATTTTTCTTTTCCTTTCCTCTCCACCATCCCTTTTTTTCCTTTTGATTGATGATATCTCACTTTATATGAAAAAGAATGTTCGGGTGATTGACCGTCTTTGAGGAGTTCATGAGTATATGCTCACGTGTGTGTTTATGGATTTCGTGGGGATGGATAGTCATTTGAATGATTTATGAGACCACTTGCTTCTTTTACTTTTGTCTAGTTGGTTGGAAAAGATTGCCGCCTGGCAATAAGATCGCCAGATTGTATTTGCAATAAAAGTGTTAAATTTTTTTTATTTTTATTTTTATTTATTATTACACATGACAAGAAATATACACAATTTGAGAAAAAACAACAGGTAATTTGATTTGGACATATAATTTTAATGGATCTGGGTTTGTTGCCTTTCATTTGTCGTATCTCCAGTAAACTAAGCTTTTGCCTGTATCTCACTGAGGATATTTAGCATGAAAAAATAAATCGATACTTCTTTCCGATTTTTGATAACACAAAAAACCCCGTTGCACGCTCTCATCAACCTGACAAACAGTGACACTCAACTACAACTGGAAACATCTTGCGAAACTCAACTCCTCACACATTATCACTCCAGAAAGACCAAAAATATTCATTCCACAATATACCGCACACAATCATAACAATAAAAAACAAAACAAATCCAAAACAAAAAAAAGAAGAAAAAAAGAAAAACACACAGAAACACAAATACAAAAACAACCAAAATTAAAACAACAAGAAGAGACCCACACTCACGAGCTCACATAAATCCTTTCCACTCGTCATTCATCCTGAAAGCCCAAGTACTCAAAATCCTGTCGCAATAACAACCACGCTCCGATCGACTGTCTAAATGGTTTTCCTACCTTTACTTTTATTGAAGTCGGCACGCCATTGTATGTAATGGGAGCCAAATAAGCATATTGCCTTTGGGCAAAAGAGGTTTTATCTCTAGGGATGGTGAACATTCCATTAGTTGCCATGCGTGTCATGTGTGTCTGCTGAGTTTGCATCTTCCCCTCCTCTCGATGGTAGTGCCAGAGAATGGATTTGAGATGTAAATTGGCTATGTTCAGGACCTGATACTCTCTGAAAAGCTCCGCCGTGGGATACCGAGCAGGAAGTTTATTGATTATTTTCACAATCAATTTTTGGGAAACCTGTAATATGTGTTTTTGGGTTAAGGTGCATCCCCCCCAAACTGATATACCGTAAGAAAGTGCTGACTGACATAAGGCGAAGTATATACTTTTAAGAATATTTTCACTGAGCACATTTCGAATCATACGGAATACTTGTTCACCCATGTCTGTAGTGTTATGTATTTATTTGTAGGTGCTTGAGTTCTTGTAGATATGCTAAATGTGATGTATTTAGTTTTTTGGGAATTTAGAGTCAATAAATTTGAGTCCATCCATTCTTTAACTACACGCAATTCTTCGTTAGCCTTTAAGAATACATCATCCCATGTTCGGCCTTCGAATAGAAGAACCGTGTCGTCCGCAAAAGTAATAATCTTACCCCTGAGAGAAAGATTACACAACTGATTGACATATATCAGGAACAATATAGGTCCCAGAACACTACCTTGAGGTACTCCGAATCTTACAAAAAGAGGCTCACCAAATACACTATCACCCAATTTGACTCTCTGAGTTCTATCAGACAAGTAAGAAGAGAACCAACTAGAAGAGCGCTCACATATGCCCACCTCCATCAATCTGGTAAGTAATATTCGGTGAGACACTGTATCAAAAGCCTTTGCAAGGTCCAAAAAAACTGCCAAACATGCTTTCTTATTATCCAAAGTGGTGGTAACGCTGTTTACTAGACTAAGCAAAGCAGTTTCAGTTCCCACATTCCTTTGGAAACCAAACTGATTAGGAGAGATAATGTTGTGCATATTGAAAAATTTGATCAGTCGGTCCTTCACTATTTTCTCAATAATTTTTGAAAGAATGCTCAGCAGAGATATGGGTCTATAATTTTTTAAGTCATCCATCGAGCCTCCTTTGTGTATTGGGACAATATGCGAACGTTTTAATGCAGTTGGGAAAGTAACACCTATAAAACTCAAATTGATTACATGTTTCAGTGGTAGTGCTATAAATCTTTGAGTATGTTTTACCAGTGCAGGTGTAATCTGATCAGGCCCCGGGGCGCTACTTGCCTTAAGTGTGTTAATAGTCGCTAGAACTTCTTTCTCCGACGTTGGCGTTAGATAAAATGTATATTCGGGTACTTTTAAAGAATGAAGAATAGCGTCATTCAATGACTGTTCAGTCGTTTTGTTCCTATTAAGTATGTTACGTGAGAGATTATTGCCTACATTGGCGAAATATTCGTTAATGCCACTACAAAGCTTTTGTGGTTCCTGTGTCAATGATACTTTTGTGCCATCAATGTTTAATGTAGAAGGGGCATTTCTCTCTCTCACTGTACCGGTGATGTCCCTGATAACACTCCAAATTATCTTTTGATCATTATTTGAGGCTTCAATCTTTGCTTTATAGTAACTTTCCTTTGCTTTTTGGATGAGTCTCTTGCATGTATTCCTGTATTGTTTGTAAAATGTTATTGAAAGTGGATTACTGCTTGTCTTGAGATCCCGGTGCAGACGATCTCTTTTGCGTATACAATAAATCAATCCATCAGTGATCCAAGGTTTGAGCTTTGTGTACCTTCTGCTTCTACTGTGTATTGTCTGTGTTGCTGAGTTGATATGGGAGTTAAAAGCATTAATAAAGCTCTTCAGAGCTTCATTTACATTATGGGACTTGAGAGTGTCTTGCCAATTTTCCGAATCAAGGGAGTGCAAGAGCTCCGGTATACTCGTGATCCTTTTTATCTTCATGCCCATCCCTATTTGTCTACCTGCACCCTCTGAAAACCCCAATATAATTGCGTAATGGTCAGTAATTGTTGTCTCATACACTACTGCTCTAGCCTTCTGCCGAGTTCTCACCATTGCGTGATCAATGCAGGAACCCGAGCCCAAGGTCACGCGTGTGGGAGTCGTGATAAAAGGAATCAATCCATGAAAAGTCATTAGCTTTAGGTAATTCAAGATATTTCTCTGATCCTCCACCAATATATCAATGTTCACATCCCCCACAAGCACGACCTCCCGAGAACTTTGCCTAATCAATTGATCGAGACCCACCAAAAAGGACTCAATATCATGCATATGTGGAGGACGATAAACAGCAATTATAGTCTGCATATTCAGTTGGATCCTCAACACATTAGCAGCAGTGATGTTTATTTCAGTGACAGTAATCTCAAGATCTTTTTTCGCATATACCACAACTCCCTCATTCTGTGTTATATTATGTGTAGATTTATGTATGTTATAAACGTGTAAGTGCCTTGGCAGAAACTTGTCCTTGATCCAACACTCCGTTAGAACAATCAAGTCAAAATCAGCATTTAGATCTGATAGAAAAACAATAAAATCATCGAAGTTTCTATCGTAGCTGCGTATGTTCAGGTGAATAATTTTTAGTTGCCGATAATCACTCATAAGTGATCTAAAGGATGAGATATTATTAGTATGAAAGCCAATTACGCTGATAATCTCATCAGCATCATCGTTCCCTTCCAGCATCATTAACCTCAGTCAAGCGGCTCAGTTTGGTGATTACGAAGATAATTGAAAGATAAAAGATTGAGCTTTTGTGTTTACAGATTTTAAGTGTGTAAGCAAATGAATGACAACTACAACAAAGAAACCGATGCAGATATACAGAGGTAGAAAATTTAAAGCAACTTACAGGAAATATCACCATCAAGAAAGGCAGCTGATTAGAAGTCCGAGGGATGCTAATTGTATGAAATTGTACGTGGAGAGAGAAGCTTAAAGCCTTGGATAAAGAAAAAACAGAGCCATACCTCGACAAAAACAAGTCCAGATTCATTCATTCTGTCGTGTGCCATGAAAGAGATAGGATCCATTTGTCAGAGTTTAGACAGGTCTGACTCTTTACTTATATAAATTATTTTAGAGCCATCCTCCCTTCTAGCACACACACGACCCGATTTTATCCAGGCATACTTGTATCCCTTACTTTCACACACTTTCTTGGTCAGACTCAGCATACGCTTACATCGTCTTGTTGAGAGCTCCGAAATGTATAGCGACAAACCCAGATCCCTTGTATTAAGTTTATCAGATCCATTCTTATTGGCAGTCCTATAAGTCTTGACTACATTCAGCATGGTATTCCTGTATGCTTCGTTCTTGAAAGTCACAATTATAGGCCGGGGATTCTTCTGGGAGGATTTGACGGAAGCTCTCGATATCTCCGTTACGTATTCTGGGAGGCAGCTTAAATTGATTGTACTGGTCACCTTGCTCCATATTTCGTCAATGTTCTCTTCGGGAGATTCAGGACATCCTCTCATTTCAATATTCCTTGTAAGACTCTTCGACTCAAGCAGGTCAATCTTTGCCTCCAGAAACTCAACACTCATTTCCAATTTTTCGTTTTTTTATCTGAAGAGATTCCATATCTGAAGTCCTTTTCTCACACAAGGCAACCCTATCATAAATTTCATCATATTTTGATGACAGGAAGGAAACCGATTTCATGACTTCCTCATTTTGCCGTTTGATGTCCAAATATAAGATGTTGACTTCCTCGAATTTCTTGTTAATCAGATTGTAGGAATACCTACCTAAATGAATGAATAAATAAATAATTGTTAAACACAATTATTTAAATTAATTATTGTCAGATAGTAAACATACAGGGGCAATGACCGATGAAGAATTCAATGATTGTTACACACTACGAACAACGACAATATTTAGTATTTACAGCGTCTGCAAATTGGCTAGCCATCTCCAAATATAAATAATTAACCTACCGCCAGTTCATGCGATAGAGCAAGGCAGATATATATCGCGAATGTATTTACTCATTGGTATAAATTACTCGGACGCCGAGAAATAAATATATTAGTATTGTCATTCATTCAGCTGTCAAGACTTGTATTATTTATTTACCCACGGTCCACTTACCGATTTATATCCGCATTCCTGAGTCTGTACTCATTGACTACAAATCAAGATCATCACGCGTATCAAGATAAGCAATCCGCTATATTGATGATTCTGTACGAGAAGTAACGCAGAATCAACTAAAACGAAGATAACGATGTCGATATCAAAATCATCAGTACGTCCTAATAGGACACATGCTACACTGATAGCGACCATCGTTACAAGATCAACAATCGAGTTCTTGAATTTGTTCAGTTCAGTTGACAAAAATTCATTTCCCATCACTACGGAGTCTTGCTCAGATTTTTTGCTTACTATTTTGTTTTTTTTCGGGCTGACAGTACTCATTACCCTTGCACTGGCAACATTGCCATGTTGACAATTGAGTTTTGACGAGTTTTTTGAATGATGTTAACGTATAGTTCTGACATGAATAATGAAAAATATTGTCGCAAGTAGAACATCTAAGCACCATATCTTGCTTAATGTTTTCTTCGCACTTAAAGCAAGTTAATTGGGACATTTTGCAGCGATGTTTTACTTCACAAAATCCAACTCTTGCTGATATATACTAACAAGTAAGTAGATTCACACTGACCTGTCAAAATGTACAGCGGGAACAAATTATCCGATCTGATACACAACAGAATATTTCACGTGTTTCACCTGCTTCCACTATTAATGTTTATTTTGTTCTTGACAAGAAAGTTGATTTAAACTGTTGCTATTTTGTAACTTTTAACAGAGTTGATAAAATTTTTGTGTTAACGATTTGACAACCGGAAACGGAATGTATATATAAAATAAAATAAATATATAAAATTATAGGTAACAGATGAATTTTTTTTTCGGTACCATCAGAAATTTAACCCAAACTCCCTAAGCCATGAGTGTTATCAATTCTGATACAATATTAAAAGAAAAACACAACAATTAATCAATGTTATCACAGTTTCGTATCTTCTTCCTGGCACTGTCCAAACTCATTGCCTAGGTAGGCTGTTGGGGTCGGCTCTTCTCGTTCTCAGGCTGTATGTTCTTCGGTTCTGAGTGTCGTTTTCATCTAGGCCGTTTCTCTGCAGGATTTTGGAGCATTGAGTCATGTCATCCAGGAGTTCTTTGGTCTTCCTCTAGGCGGCTGTCGATCTCAGTTTCGTAAATATTGATTTTATTTACATAACCGTCGTTCTTATGCCACGTAGTCCAAGATCTCATCGTTCCAACGTCAATCTTGAGCTGATTTTCCATGTCAACCATGTGATCATCCTCTCTCGCAGATTTCAAAAACATGTGGACCCTCGTGAATATCCTGACGATGCTGACGTATGTTCGCAACACACTGACTGTTTCTTACACGTTTTGCTGTTAAGGCGCCATCAGCCCTCGAACAAACGGATTTCCATGAACCACAAGTTTCCAGTCCTCAGTGACCCCGCATAAAGTCACCGACTCTCTCAGACACTGACCTTATAGCGCTTTATCGGTCCACTATAGTTCGGAAATTCTAGGATGAGTCCTGTGACAGCTCACAAATTTGCCCCAATACAACCTTGTAACGATGTTCAGTAATTTTAATTATTTTATCAACTTTAATATAAGCCTCGATTCTAATAAATAGCAAGTTATTTAGGTAAATACATTACATAAAACTAACAATAATAACAAATTAATACATCTAGTCACAAATTAGCAAAAATGTGGCAGTTTGTTAAAATCAAATAATATTTGGTGACGTTTGTCAAAAGTCACTATGGGATGGGGTATTCGATAATTGGATTTTCAAAAATCGATTTTAATTAAATGTTCGTAATTAGTATTAATTCATAGTGGATCTTGACCTATTTAAAGATACATACAAATCATACAATACATTAGAAAGTCGGTATAATGAAAATTAGGAATTAAAACGTCAGTTTAGAGAAAAACAATTGTTCGATTTGTAAAAAAACTATTCGATTTGTAAAAAGAAACGATTTTACCCCATCCCTTTGTGACAAACGTCGCACGGTTCATCCTAGACTTTCCGAAGTATAACCCTTCGCTTGCTTCCTACTTCCCTTACACAACCCAACATTGTATGGATATACAATCGAATGTTGGACTTGTGCAAAAATAGCAAAAATGTGATAAAAGTAAGAATAATGTGGTAGAAATGGGAACGTAGTGTAAAATATGTCGAAATAAAATAATCAAGAAGTATGGAACTTTAATATCTCTGGATGTAGAACCGGACTTCAATATCTCTTAATGTACGAGTATGTAAGCTCACGACTTTTACAAAAGCTGAAACCTAGCAATATTTATGTTACTTAATCGTTGGTCAGCCCATCGTGCGTGTCGTTGGCATCATGTTAAACAGTAAATATGCATCCGATTCTTATATTAAGATCATGTTTTTATCTACTAATAAAGTTCTGGTATTTATGATAAAAAGTCTTTAAGGTACTCGCACACGGAATGAACTTATTGAATGAATTTTCCGATATCGATATTTTCCATATCCGTTCGTGGCATTCTTTAAGAAGCAACTGAAAAACTCTTTATTTCTAGTCAATAATATAACATTTACCTGGTTCATCTTTCCTCTTAACCATCCCTTCCTTTTCCCTTGATTGATAATATCTCATTTTATATGACATGGGATATTTGGGTGATTGTTTGTTTTTGTGGGGTTTATACATGACAAAGAGCACTCTGAGATGGTTTGGTCATGTAGAACGAAGGGACGAAAAAAACTTTCAAAACAAACGTACCGCGCATGTGAGAGTGGAAGTTTGGTAAAAGTAGACCAAAGAGTGTGGTTGGGTCAATTAAATGATATTTTGAAATAGAGAAATCTAAAAAGTCTAAGATATCGTAGGAATTATATAAGGAGGTAAATGGATATAGATAGAAGAGGCAAAATATATGTACTGTGATAGGAAATCTTGGCGCTCTCGCCTGTCACCCTACGCCAAAAGAGAAATGGCGTGATGGTATGTACGCGTAACAAAAAAAATATGTTATCCTACTGAATACTTTCTATACGGATAAATTTATTTACGGATTTAGCTCATTCAATTAAAATTTCAAACTTTATTCATAATTTCAATGCATTTATATCCCTTTTAATATTCCGTGATTTGAAATTCTTTATTCGAAAAGTAGCAACACTTGAGCAGTTTAAGAGTTGAGTCGTAAAATTGAACAGGTGTGTGTCTGACATTATGTGCTAGGCGGGAACACTGAAACAAACTTTGATATGAGACGGAACAAGGCCCCCGCCCTAATTTACATGTTGTTACGGAATATTACTGGCGCTACTACATCGTATTTCAATTATTTCCAACTTTTACCCCATTTACATATGTAAAATAGGTTTTTTTTCGTTCATACAAAGTTGTTCTCTCTCTGTTTGAATGCTTTGACAGCTATGATATGCTTGACGCCATTTTGATTTACATTTGGCGTCAAAAAGTGTTGCTATATTAAAAATTAATTCTATTCTCCCAAAGACGAAGAAAGTTTACTAATATAATGTATTAATTTATTTATTTTTACTAATTTGTATTTTCTACTTATATAAATACTTATTTGTATTTTCAAAGTAATTGGGCTAAGCCTGTTTTGAAAAAATAAATAAATAAAAATGACGAGTTTTTTCTTAATAAACCCGTCAGATCTTCATATTTAATCATTATTGTGTTCTGATAGTTACGACAAGACCTATGTATGGACTATCTTGATGTACGGCTGCGAGACATGGTGCCTATCCGAAAGAGATAGACGAGACTAGAGGCTTTTGAGATGTGGTCCTATAGAAGACTATTAGGAATTTCCTGGAGAGACCGCATCACAAATGAAGAGGTTCTCCAACGAATCGAAGGAGGAAGGCACCTGCTCAGGATCCTGTCCGAAAGGCGTGCAAGATGGATCGGTCATATAATACGACAAGAGGGCCTCTTGCATGCCATAATGGACGCCCACGCCGAGTGTACCTGGAGGACCTGTTGGTGGACGTGCGCTGCTCAACATACACAGACTTAAAAAGAGCCGCACAGGACAGGGGGGAATGGAGGAGAAGAGTTCAAATTGCTGCAAACCAGTCTTAGGACTGCAACCACGGAGAGAGAGTTACGATATTTGCCCATACTTAAAAACAATTTTACGGTTACCAAAAGTCTATGCTAATTCAGACATGCTGAAATGTGTGGCCATGGGACAACATGGATTTTTCCCCCAGAAATTGATCTTTAGAATTGAGAACCATTGGAATACACACGGAACTCACAGTTCACAATCGCACATATTAACAACATTATCACGAAGAAGCATAAATATTCACACATACTCAGAGCGTGCGAGGGTATTTTTTACCAGACTCTATATTTTTTATATACACTATTTGACATTAAACCCGAAACCCCCGGGGGGAAGCCAAGCGTCTAACCCACAAAGCCACAGAGGACGTCAAACACTCCGAGCCGATTTTTATATTTGATATTTACTATTAACATACTACTTCCAGACATCATTCCACGTAAATTTATTGAATAATTCCTATGAACCGAACTTTTCACAAATTGAAGAAAAACACAGTTGATATGATAATTTAACAAAGCAACATTATTGCTCGTAGTGGTAGTAACACATTTGTCTTCAGGTGGAGTGTAGTGTACGTATATACATGTAGACTTCATATAAAATCATAAATGTTCACAAGATCTCTCAAAAAGGAGTGTCTTCCTAAAGCTTCGCACGCCATCCTCTAGCACTTAAAGACAGATCTGTGTATTAGAGATATAAGTTGTAACAAAAAAACTCATGTCATTATATTGATACGATAAATTTATAAGTAAATAAATAGATCAATACATTTATTTAACGAAGATGAGAGCGATTTTAAAGTTCTTCTTGAATTTTTATTAGATTCGTCCCCAAAAAGCTATATTGTCTTAAACCATGACCTACATTAGACCTAATGGTAAGACTCTTGTCTCCCAGCCCAAGCGTTGAAGATTATTTGTAATTTATTTTTATCGAACACTGTTTATTCCACTTTTTTGTGACGGTATAACCCTACCGGTAGGGTTACACCGTCACAAAAGAGTGGAATGATCAGTGTTTAATAAAAAATAAATTACAATGTCTTTAAGCCTCCACAACGTTAATGCCTCAACTATAAACAACGTTAAAGATTAGATTTTCATTGGAACCCATATTATTTAAAAAAGGATTCCAGTCAAGTTTTCACTTTAGGTCACTTTTAACACATTTATTGACATTGGCACATGGCCGCTGAAGTCATAATTCAATCCGTTGAAGTCATAATTCAATCCGTTGAAGTCATAATTCAATCCGTTGAAGTCATAATTCAATCCGTTGACGTCCTAATTCAGTCTATGTAGCAAAATTGGTTATCAAATCGTTGATATATATTGCGCTCCAGAAGAAAATAAATCCTCTTAAACCAATTATAAATGGGCGTTAAGATAAACTAACGACAATCGGTGAAGAGAGTTTTGTAGTTAAGTATTCATTTATGATAAAAAAAACGTCCTTAAAAATGCAAAACAGCTAATAAATACGAGAATAACATAAAGTCTCCTGGAGTGAGCAAAATCATCTTCTGTTCAACATTAATAAATGTTTCTGTGTATCTTATAGTCGATCGTTTTCACCAATCCACCATCAGTATACTATACAGGGAGTGGCACTAAACAGAGTTTCTGAATTCAAAGATTTGGGCGTAACCTTCGATGTCGGACTCACGTTCGTTAACCATGTCTCACGTTTGATATCGGACTGTTACAAACTACTCGGTTTTGTAATGAGAATATCAAGAGAATTTAACAGCACCGATATCCTCCGATACTTATATAATTATCTAATAAGAACCAAATTAGAATATGCATCTACGGTTTGGGCTCCTCACCAGCTCAAATATAAAAACAATATAGAACAAATACAAAAAAAATCCCTCAGATATCTATGGTACAGAACAAAGGGCGATTACCCAAAATATGCTCACCATGCCGAACTTCTCACGGTGTGTAACTATAGAAGCCTTGAAACAAGAAGGCAAGAATCCATTGCGATATTCCTAATAAAGGTTTTCCAAGGTTCCTTTAACTGTCCCGCGATTCTAGAAGCACTAAGTTTATATGTACCCAATAAATATATCCGAGCAAGGAATCACCCTCTGTTCTACATACCAACTTACAGGACGAATATCATGGCTAAACACTCAGTCACGCGTGGTATAGAGATATTGAACCAACTGAATGACACTGTGGATATAGTCTCGGTACCGTCTAGCAGTATGAGAAGAATCCTGGCTGATATTATTCCTAACGAATAAGCTAACGCTAGAAGCACACCCTCTTTGTGTAACAGGAGAAATCTGTGCAAAGTGGATAAAAAAAAAAAAGATTACTTTAAATTACATAACTTGTGTAATGGAATGATCAGAATTCTAACTCGGGACACCTGATTGCTTGACAAACATGCTTAATACTAGACCATTGGTACCAAAGATTTACCTTTTTAAATATATGGTACGTGATAACGAAAGCACCACCTAATTCGATCCACCCGAAACCGAAAGACGCTACAAAACCAGCAACGGCAAAAACTCTATCGTACTATCCTAGCCTATTGGATCGATTTTATTAGATAAAGAAAAATCGATTTATTAGATGAAAAATACATCAACCTTAAAGTTATACTCCTCTTCTTAGGAACATTTCTCCCATATATATTCAAAAGATACAATGGAAACATTCCAATAAGGTTATTGAATCTTCAATATAACAGACAACATGATGGTCAAATGAAATATCAAAGAAAACCTAATGTAAACCTGCCTTTAAAATCGCCGATAAATTATTAATACTATCAGATACCATAGATAAGTATACAAGTTTATATCTTACAAGGTCTTCGATTTTATTTCCAAGTAAATAAATTTCGAATCTTGTAAAAATCTTGCAAACTGTAGCACGAGCATTATGATAGTAAAACGACATTTTTCTTTTATATTGTCCTCGTTACGAAGTAGAGTTGAAAGATTAAAACGTATAAAGCGAAATAAAATCCTTGAAGCGATGTTATGGACTGCTCACTAACCGATTCAGCGAGCAGCTTCGCCCTTCAATAGACGATAAATTGAAACATTCTCGGCGGAATATTGTCTCTGAAAGTTAGTGTGACCATAATTAAAATTAGAATAATGAAAATATTTAAAGAAATTTATGAACTTAATAATGCGTAGATAATTTTTGCGCAGGAAAACATAGATTTAAAAAAATATATTTTTGAGAACTTTAGATGTTTAAATAACAAAATTTAATAATTATTCTGCATTCGCTAAAAACTTGATTGATAAAAGCCTTTCGTTTATCGATCACGGCACAGATAACCTTAATAGATGGGGCATATGTAAATTGCTTAGAAAACTGATTTAGCCATCTACTTTATTTTACTTAGGCCAAGTAATTCCAATTTTAAAAATATTAAAATCTATTTGGTGGTGGGAGGGTACACAGTTATACCAAAAAGACAAATAAAACGTCAAAATCGACCATTCGTTCGCAAACGAAATTTTTTACGAAAATCGTTAAAAAATTTATGCTATAAATTAAATAAACAATTCGCCCACTTATTACAATACGTTGCCTTAGCAAACTGTGTAAAAGAATAAATTTATGCATATTTACAAACCTAAAACAACACACACGTCTTCAAACAATTTTCGTCAATATTTTCATTTATGAGTGAGGCGTCGAGTTAGGCATTTCCCAATATACTCGTATATTGTATTACAGAAATGCTGAAAAAATAAAAGCCTTTAGACCTTTTTTAAAACATTTTATAAAAAAAATATTCTGGCAATAATCAATTTGCTATAAATTAGGGATGTTACGAATCTTTGCATTAATAATTATCAGAAATTAATATTTTATACATTATTTCAATACACAATATAACAAAACACAATAATATTCTCACAGAATTGAATAACAATAAATATAAATACCCCTCTTTCTAATTGTAATCGAATCAGCCATAGATTGCTACGGACAAATTACGACGCAAAATCTAATAAAATACACAGTCCTTTCTCTTATCTTCTCTCTTACGCTGTCCTTTTATTAATCTTTGGACAATGAGTACCAAAATGACAGCAAATCATATGACCAACCACACCAACAAAATAATAACAATCTTAAAATATTGTTTTGGTAACAAGTAGTCTTGTTACAAATGTCTCGGTCCTGTAACGCTCCAACTGTAAACCTATCCAGGGCATGGTTGTTAAGGTGAAATTTCGATGGATTGGACAAGTGATACGCATAGGCGATTATTGTCTCCCATAATGCGTCTTGTGCGGGAAAGTAGTAAGCAAGCGAAGGGTTGTTGAGCAGAGAAGGCACTATATGGACAGTCTGCCAGAGTCGTTAACTTTGTGCGAGGTGCCTGAAGGCTGAAAGCAGGTGGCTCAAGATCGTGGAAGATGAAGAGCCATCTGTTATCGGGCTGATGGCATCTCAACAGTCAGCGTGCAGTGTAAAAAAACAGTCAGCGTACTGTGAACATACGCCAGCATTGCAAGGCGACTCAGCAGGATTCACATGTCTGTGCCATTTGCGAAGGTAGTGCGCATTTAGGATCGGGCTGTTTCTCACAGAAAATCACATGATCGACGTAGAAAAACAACTCAAGATTGAAGTTGGAGTGGCGAGGGAATCCTTGACTAAGGGGTCCAGCAACGACGATGGAGAAATGTCACTAGTCTGTGATTGAGGCTTGCGGATTTTACTACTAAGTCGAGAGGATTACAGTTGGACTAACCTAAGGTTCTCAAGATTAAATTAGATCTCAATATTATGACTAATCAAATCAATTTATTAATACTCCTCTCCTCAACCTGTTTCCCGTTCACAAATCAACTTCTTGACTCCATCTACATATCCCTTCTCCTTACACGCCACGTTAGTGACCGCTACTGTTTATATTGCGTGAATATTGAATATAATGTAGGAACTACTGTCGTCGCTGAAATATTGTCAACATACACGGTCAACGACCGACGAAACGACCTTTGGATATGTCCAAAGGTCGCAAACCAAAACATTGAAATTGTTTACCCACAAATACTATTTACGATACATTCCACAGTAGAAAAAGAACGCATCGCGCTGTCTCGCCGTTTTCGCCAACAAATTGTCTACCCACAATATTATTTGCGATGTCTGCAATGTTTCAATCGACCATCTCTGCACGCACAGAAGCGAGATAAAAATATATTGCGGGTGCACTCCCGCGCCCATTCTGAAATGTATAAATACCTACTTACCGATAAATTAAGCATCATTAATTATTATTCATTGATTCATTCCCTATCTCTTTCCGCATTGCTAATTGACGTATTTTATTTAAATACTAAACAATCAAAATCATCATCGCGTCCTTCAAGGACATTCGCTAAAATAATATTAAATGCTCCTGTGGCGGTCGTCTCCGAATATTGTCGCATACATACGGTCAATGACCGATGAAACGACCTTCGGATTCCTCGATAAATTATAGTAAACAGTCCGAAGGTCATATGCCGGCCATTGACGCCGGCCGAGCTCCCGCACCTCACGCCAGAGAAAGAGAACGCACCACGGCTATCTCACCAGTTCCGTATTTTGATGAATACCCACATACGACAATAACCGTTTCCTGCATTCACAGAAACGAGACGTAAGTATATCGCGAGTGCACTCTCGCGCACATTCCAAAAATATATAAATACCTACGTTACTATAAAAATAAACACTCTCTCTTTCCGCATTGCGATTTAACGAGTTTATTTATTTATCAACAACCATCATCATCTCTTCCTTAACGACCGATTCCCTAAACTCCCTTTACATCGTTCTCTGTCGCTATCCTTCTTTCAAATCGATATGGTGATAATAAACGAATAATATAATATTTCGAAAGAATAATTAAATAAAAAAAATAATATTTAAATTGTCTTTCCTTGAAAACATATTCCATGGTTTGGTCACCGTAGATTATTGAAATGTCTAGAGTGCTCGTTATACATAGAAAAGTTGACCGGGTAATAAAACTTAAGTTATAACCGCCTTTATGCCATTTTTATACGCCGCCCGCCATTAAATATTTTACTGCCTAGATTGCTTCTCGTTTCAATATTGGAAAACAGAACTTTGCTCACGATATAACTACTTTTAATATCTTTCATTTCGTTTTTATTCAGAATATCAAAAATACTGACATACTTTTTGTATTAATTTTATTCTACGTCCATAGTCGTCTCATGTATTTCAAAATGGATATATACATACGCAAAATCAGAATCTAATCAAATTTATCCTGTTTTGCAATTAATTAAGGACTGGTTGGCGGCTGTGGTCTAACGAATAGCATTAACACTAAAGAAACGGGCACCCTAGGATCGATTCCTGGTGGATTTGTTGTGTCACCCCTGGGTTATTGTAACTCTGTTTATTCTGGTTTGCCTGATTTACAAATTTTTCAACTTCAATCAGTTTTCAATGCAGCTGCTAGCTTGTATATCATATAGTTAGAGTCATAAATATTGTCATGTTGATCAACTTCTAAAAAGTCGACACTGGCTTAAGTGTTAGCGAATGGATTTATTTCAAAATTTGTATCTTTGGCCTCAGCCACACAGGGAGGAGCCTCGCTTGATGCTCAGAGCTACGCTGCGAGTTAGGCGACATATCCTAGCGAACCAACGCACCGCATACTATCGCAATGGCCACACTGCACGCTTCGCGTTACACTACATGACGATAAGTCTTCGAGTGAATCTCCTATCGAACAGACGTGTTGGCTAATTTTATTGTGTCACCGTGATTTTACAAGATGGCGGATGTTTTAATAACAGCTGTGTATAAACGGGAGCCGTTGTGGAACAACACATCGGGCAAATTATACAAAAATGTACCTGTAATAAAATCACTTTGGAATGAAGTTACTCAGGAAGTAAATAAAAACGGTAAGTTGTAATGAAATTGATTAGTTTTGAGAGTGGCATCGTGTGTTTACTCAACTGCTCCCAAATGTCAAATGAATTTGTGCGTAACACTTTGGTGTGGCCAGGCATGAAGTCACCTAGTATATGATTCACGTAAAACCTAGCTTAGCACCTAACGAAGCACTTTGGTGTGGCTTCGGCCTTTGTATTTAAGTCCCTCTATGGGATATCTCCATCGCATTTTTCGAATATGATTCTCATGGATGTCCCTTCGGAGGGAAGTAAAACTTTGAAGTGGTTTCTATTTCATCTTATAAATTAATAGTCCCACATCAATCCACTAGGGCGGAATTTTATGAGTTTTTTTCCGTCGCTGATCCTGTGGTGCGCAATGGTCTACGTCCTAGTATCAGAGATATGGGTGGCGTGTGCAGCTTTAGAAAGCAATTAGAGACGATCCTTTTTGTGAGATCTTATCAAAATTTATTAATGAGTTCGAATCCTGAATTGAAGCGCCATTGAGGAGAACATTGCTGTCTAGACGGCACTATATAATTTGTCTTTTTATTATTATTATTATTCAATTCCAGACTAGTTTTACTCTTAGACCGTTTTACATCTAAATTTATGTTCTTTTTTTATATCTGTAGCTAGTATGCTGCATAACATAACAAATTCTTATATCACTATATAAAAAACAACGCAAAAACAGCGTTATCTAAAATTCTGTCTAATGAAAGACTACACCAGATTAAATATGCCGATCATCTTGGAAATTTGATATCATTGCTATCCAAACTTTGAATTTGATATGGCAAGCCCCAGCAGTGCACTGTGACTACAATGAATGAACACCAGCAGTGCGCTGTGTCAACAATGAATGAACACCAGCAGTGCGCTGTGACAACAATGAATGAACACCAGCAGTGCGCTGTGACAACAATGAATGAACACCAGCAGTGCGCTGTAACAACAATGAATGAACACCAGCAGTGCGCTGTAACAACAATGAATTAACACCAGCAATGCGCTGAAACAACAATGAATGAACACCATCTGTATGGTTGGTTATGTATGGTTGGTTAGGAAATATTGCTAACATCTGTATGGTTGGTTTGGACATATTGCTACATGGCAATAAGTCCGCCAGGCTGTACTGTATACATACAACACAAGTGTAACACAATTCAATACAATACACACAGAGAAATCTTGCGATGGTATGTAGGAGTATGTACTCGTATAATACACAATTTGAACAATGAATGAACATCAACAGTGCGCTGTGACAACAATGAATGAACACCAGCAGTGCGCTGTGACAACAATGAATGAACACCAGCTGTGCGCTGTGACAACAATGAATGAACACCAGCAGTGCGCTGTGACAAAAATGAAAATTGATATTCTGAAGAAAGAGGAAAGCAAAAATTATATGTATAAAACTATTAGTTTGAAATATTCCCGATTCAGGGGGAAAATGCAAATTTTCTGCGAGTAGAAAAACTGCACCCCATTTAACCCTTTCTAGATAACATTAATGTGTTCCGACGCGATATTAACCCCATTCCGTTCTTTCTCCACCATTTTCTTTCCCCAACCCATCACCGTAATGAAGCTGCTCATTTCTCCCATCCCCTGCTCTATTCCTCCCTCTCTTCTCTGCTCTTATATTGGTTATTGAAGCCTTTCCAGCTCCATCTATATTATCTATAGTTACGAGTATATCTCGTATATAATGAAAATTTCTTTGTAATTTTCAATTTTTTCAATAAAATGTACAAAGCCCTCACTCCAAGGCTTCACAAAATAAAACGAAAAAATATAGACATAACATATATAATATGTATGTATAGGGTCTTTCAAATAGAGCGGTTATTTTAATTTAAAAAAAAATCTTGAATAAAACACACAATGGGCTTTGATTTCAAATTTTTTTTATTGGTCATTGAAGTATAATGTATGCAATTTAAACACAATAAACAAAGTCCACCTCTTGCAGCTTCAGAGATGTCCACTCTTTTGTCAAAATTTTGGATGACATTTTGGCATAATTTCTGTTCTAACTCACCAATAACGCGAATAATTTTGTTCTTCAGCTCAGGAATTGATTGGGGGTCATTCTTATAGACCTGACTTTACACGTAACCTCAGAGAAAATAGTCCAACGGTGTTAGATCACATGATCTTCGTGGCCAATTAACATCACCGTTTCTGGAGATTACAATAGATATAATAATTTTCAATTTGAACGCGTTGTTATACTGTATACGACTCCATTTTTATAAATGCCATACATTACACTTCTAAAATATCACAAGTCCCAGGCAAGTTTGCGACGCCATCTGTGGTTTATCCAAGAATGAAAAAAAACGCTAAAATTGAAAGACCCTATATATATACATACCTTCGCACTGTTTTCTTATCAGAGTCGGCAGATAATATAGAGCGCCAAACTTTTATATCTCGACACACATATTTCACCTTTTCCACTTCTATACACCTTCTCAGACAACTCGTATGATTTATCTAAATGTATCATTTCTTTCTTTTCAAATATCATTAACTTGTTTCAACTATACTTTCTTTCGTCTTCCTCCACTACGCCTACCACTTACATTTGCAATGTATTTTAGTTTTGTTAGTATTATTTTAGTTTTGTTAGTGCAGAATTGAATCATCTCGTGCGGCTTATTGCGGAGCCAGGAGATTTGCCTCCTGCCAACACCTCTTCGACCCTCTATTTTGCCTTGGATGATCAGGTTCAGTAATTTGTACTTTTCTCCTCTAAGTACGAGTACATGGCCCAAATAGGACACCTTTCGGATTTTAATATTAGTCAGCAACTCTCTATCAACTTTGGCTCTTTGAGGAACCCTTGTGTTGCTGACCATATCCATCCAGGGTATCCATGGAATTCTCCGGAGTATCATTAAAAGATAAATATAAATATAAAGATACATTCAAGCTACTTTATTCAAATGGTCAAAGCTTTCTGTTAACTATAACAAATTGACATAGCTTTCTATTATCTATAACAAATGGACGAAGCTTTCTGTTATCTATAACAAATTGACATAGCTTTCTATTATCTATAACAAATGGACAAAGCTTTCTGTTATCTATAACAAATTGACATAGCTTTCTGTTATCTATAACGGATTTGCATTTTACGGAGAAGAAATATCGGACAAGTTCTAGTTTTTAGATTACCTGCAATAATTCTTCTATAAACTAAAAGAATTTATGAATTTTTAATGCTTCAATGCACCACGCTGCATATTGAAAATTTAATTTATGGAAATGCATTTTTTCCTCACGGTTTCCTTTCGAGCCAGGAAGTGCTGATTTATGGAAAATCTTAATTAATTTCTTTTCCATTACAACGTCTTTCATTTCCTTTTTTTTTCAATATCGGACTATGCGAGAGAATTCATTTCAACATTCCATAGATTACGATCATTAATAAACTTCATGTTATTTCATAAATTTAATAGCTTTTTTTAATGTTTTAAATTTTATACCTGTTTCATAATACAAGTTTATACATAATTGAGAGGAGTTTTTGTATACCGATACCATATACCAGCGGTCGGCAACCTACTCGTATATGCACTGAAGTGTCACTATTAAAAAAAAATTAAGTATTAAACACTCCGCGTGCCACTGACGGATCCAGAGTTTTTTAAAAGAAAAATCTATCTTTCGTAAATTCAATATTTATTTAATTACTTTTATAGTGTATTACTTCAATATAGTTCAAATTACTTACATGACCCCATGCGCAATATAAATTGGAGGCCCTGATCAACATTTAAACGAGATTTTAGATTTGCCCCCTCAAAAATTGATCATTTCGTTTAAAAATATGAGCCACGCAGGGAAAATTTTTTTTGCTACCCAAAAATGTATATTTTTGTGTAAGAAAACGAACAGTTTTGTTTAAAAAATTATGCGTGTAATTTGAAAATCCTATAGAGAGGGGGGTGATCGCCCCCACCGCCATTGAAATTAAACGAATGTAACTATCTTCTTCTTCTTCCTAGTGTCATGCCAAGTCCCCCCAACGTTGACTATCACCTGAGAGTAAGCATCTTTATCCCCGACGGCCCGAAAAAGATCCCCAACGCTCCTTATACCAGTCAAATCACGTATATTGCGGAGCCATTATGTTTTCCTCCTACCAACACCTCTTCGATCCCCTATCTTGCCTTGGATGATCAGGTGCAGTAATTTGTACTTTACTCCTCTAAGTACATGACCCAAGTAGGACACCTTTCGAATTTTTATATTAGTCAGCAACTCTCTATCAACTTTGGCTCTTTGAAGAACCCTCGTGTTGCTGGCCATATTTGTCCAGGGTGTCCGTAGCATTCTCCGGTGTATCCACATTTCGAATGCTTCCAATCGGTTCATACTACCAACTTTGAGGGGCAATATAATATTTGAGTTTGACAATAATAATAATAATCTTTATAAAAATAATTTTTATTAATTTACTTGAGAATTTCATTATTGTCATGCCGTTCCATTAAAAAACCTTTCTCATGCTACTTAGTGACACGCGTGTCATAGGTTGCCCGCAGCTGCCATATACCACCATTTACCAATATGACTGAGTTTTGTTTGTATATTGATTTCTTTTTTTTTATTAAATTTATTACTTAACACTTGCTACCCTGTGATGGATAGCGAGTGACCAGGACTTATATTTCATTTGATTATTCGACGTTTTAATACATAATAAAATGATTTTTATAGCTAACTACAAAAAATAACCTAGCAGATTTTGCATAATTTTGATTTAAAATATACACTTTTCACTGGACGCTTAGCGTCCAGCACCGTGGCTGGCGGATTTTTTAGCACAGTAAGGGAAGCGCCAAGCTATAAAACTACTAATCTCGCCTATATCTAGATTGTTTTTTTATGTCCTTTTTAGTGATGAGAGCATTTAATTGATACGTGTAATGAGCTACTTGACGTAAAACAGGAATTCCTAGTGAGTCAGCCAACAGGTCTAGGGTATGGTATCTAAGCATAGTAATACGTAGTTAGTCAGCCAACAGGTCAAGGGTACGGTATCTAAACATAGTAATTCCTAGTTAGTCAGCCAGCAGATCTAGGGTACGGTATCTAAGCATAGTAATACGTAGTTAGCCAGCCAGCAAGTCTAGGGTACGGTATCTAACATATGATAAGCATAGTAATTCCTAGTTTGTCAGCCAGCAGGTCTAGGGTACGGTATCTAAGCATAGTAATTCGTAGTTGTCAGCCAGCAGATCTAGGGTACGGTATCTAAGCATAGTAATTAACCTGTAAGCTTGTAAGTTATATAGGAACCATATACGAGTATACCCAGGGAGTAAGTTTTTTTATTATTGTTTTTTTTTGAGGGGCTGAAGAATTATGATACATATTTCGTTTTAGTAGTATAAATCGGTAAAAGCGAAAACTATATTTCGAATTGGAATTTGTTATGATAAATTATCAATAGATACAATCAACTTTTTTGGCATAATTTATACTTTTCTTGGATGTTAATGTGAAACGCACCGGTGCGTTCGTACTAACTTGAGATAAGTTAGGTTCACACGCACCCGTGCGTTCATACTCGCTTACAGGTCAAGCATGATTGGGGAAGGAGAAAATGGTATTTTTATGATTATTGAAATGTATCTCTTTAAACTTCTGCTATGTATATCATTGTATCTTTGCTTGTCATGTAAAATAAATAAATATGAATTTATTATTTTTTTAGCACTGATTGCTTGATTTAAAAGATTAGATTTTTCATTGAAAAATATTGAAATTATTTATTACACCCAGGCCTCGGCCACACAGTTAGAAGCCTCGCTTGATGCCTAGAGCTATGTTGCGAGTTAGGCGACATATCCTAGCGAACCCACGTACCGCATACTATCGCTGTGGCCACACTACACACTTCGCGCCACGTTGCATGACGATTAGTCCGTCGAGTGAATCTCCTAGCGAACAGACGTGTTGGTTAATATACAAGATGGCGGAAGTTTTAATGACAGCTGTGTATAAAAGGGAGCCTTTGTGGAACCCATCGAGCAAATTATACAAAAATGTACCAGTAATATAATCACTTTGGAATGAAGTTGCGCAGAAAGTAAATAAAGATAGTAAGTTGTAATGAAATTGGTTAGTTTTGAGAGAGACATCGTTTGTTGACTCAACCGCTCCCAACTGTCAAACGAATTTGTGTGTAGCTCTTTGGTGTGGCCAGGCATGAAGTCACCTAGTATATGAGTCACGTAAAACCTAGTTTAGGGACTTGTGTTTCGCAAAGAAGGATGAGGTTGTTTGAATAAAAGTCGTCGAGATCGAGATAAGCAAAGAGATAAAGTTTATTGAAAGCGTCTGTATTTATAATGTATAGAACGGCGTAGAACATGACGCTGTCTCGCTTCGCCGGACACTTGGTTATTGTTGCGCGTTCCATATACATTTCATACTACGGTCTGTAAGAGAGGCAAGAGATATGTCGGTGTCTCGCTCTCGCTGTTCGCTACAAGTGAGTTCAATTAACGTGCGGCGACCTTCGCCCAGTGCTGTCTCGCATTCCTTACAGTGCGAGTTCAATGATCGAGCGGCCAAAGATCGCCTCAGTGGGTTCAGTGACCGCACGCACGGTCGCTACACTAGCTTAGCACCTAACTAAGCACTTTGGTGTGGCCTCGGCCTTAGTGTTTTCTTACATAAAATTATTTTATATAATTGCTCAAGGGTTAGTTAATTTTACATAAAATTAGTAACTCGTATGAGAAATCGATCAAAAGTAATTAATTGTCCAAGGATTCAGACTGATTGCACTATCCGTCTTCGGAAGTCTCTGGAGCAACCACGTACCTTTGCTAGGATAAACTAATAAAGAGGAACATCAGCTTGCAGTGGGTTGATTTTACCTTTAGAAGAATTGCCACCTGGCTGCAAGCTGCCCTGGAGAACCTGGAAATATTTTAATAGCTTCTGTATAGAAATTAGAAAATGTAATATGATGAATCGATTCTCTGTATCTGAGGTAAGGAGTTAGCCATGCGACACTTGCTGCAGTTCCCGTGAAGTCGGCGTCTTGCATCGAAGATACATAACTCGATTCGTGGAACGTCCAGTGTTTCCAAGGTGTCAGAATTCTAAGCGGAAGGAAGTGAGTGCTTTTGACATGAAAATCAGAAAATAAAGAAATCTGAAAACCAGAACTACATGTATTTGGTTTGTTAGTCGCTTGATTTCAAAAAGATTTAAACATTTTGAATTATTTATGGTTTGATTTGAAAAAAAAAAACAATCTCCCATGTTCGCATTTTCCCGCTTTTATTTTGACCATTTCAATTCAAAATGGTGCCAAATAACGATGTCATTTCAATTTCTCACCCAATTTACTTCTCGCATTGTTCACTCGGAATAAAAATTTATTTAAAATATGTACACGTGCACGATCAAATATTCGCCCTATTCGGCAGCTTCCTGTTCTCATACAGGACTGGCCCATGAATAATGGGCTGACCTTAGTAACTGGATAAAACCACGCCTATGTAAAAATTAAACATTTTATTATTAAACTAAATTGAAGAGATTTTTTCTAAAGGAGCTGAGCGACACATGAAACACGTCTTTATGAGGAGACAAGGTTTAAAAGGATTAAAGGGAACACTGTTCAGGGGATCCTTCTCATACTCAGCCAGCAAATGCAGGAATGAGTTGCCCCAGGCCTTGAAGGAGCGGGTGAATAGTTGTACCTTCAGAGATGCTCTGAAGTGTTATCTTCTGGGTTGTTACTGGGTTTCTCAGTGGTTAATGGGTCTCTTATTTGCTTTTTTTTGTTTTTATTTCTTTTCTCTTATTTCGCTGGTGGTGAATCGAGGATTGTGCGTTATTTCATCATTCATTCTTTTAAAACTGCTTATCTACGAGTATTTCAATGTATTACTGCCTAACTATTTCAATGTTGTCTCAACTATTTCACATCCCGTTTGTCATTATGTAAAATTTGGACTCCTTTGAGGCTTTTCTTTTTTTTTTCTCGTTCTTGCTGACAGTTAACCTGAGGTGGTATATGTGGGTTTACTTTTTATTTTGTTTTCTGCCATACGTTTTTCTTTTTTTCTTCTTCTATTTATTCTTTAATCTAGATATGCGGGGGTGTGTGATGAAAGCCCCCTGATGCCCTTGCGGTCGAGCTCGCCCTACATTGGTGGGGTGTATCTCGGCCGGGGGAATGTTTGTGGGATGAGCCCGGACCTCCTAGTGTCTTAGTGTCTTCTCTCTTGAATGTATTTTTTTTTTGTCATCTATTTATTTTCTGTGTTTTTTTTATATATTCTTGTTCTACGTGTTCAAGGGTGTGGGCTGAAAAACATCTGGTGTCCCCGTGGCTAGGTTCGCCCTATATTGGTGGGGTGTATCTTGGCCGAGGGGATGCTATTAGATGAGCCCAGACCTTTTGATAGCTTCTGTATTTAATGTATTATCTGCAATTTATGTGTTTTAGAAGTGTTATTTAAATATAATCTGTACATACTATGTTGCTATCAATAAACCTATTATTTATTTATTTATTTAAATTGATGTTTTAAGTAAGATGGTGAAAGGAGCTGTAAGATGATTAGGATATGTGCAAAGAATGAAAAAATGACTAAGTGAACATACAAGTCAGAAGTGCAAGGTTTGCGTGAAAGAGGAAACGTGGCTGGACCAAGGAAACGTGGCTGGACCAAATGGACCAGATTTTAAAAGAAGATAAAGGGAAAATTATGAATAATAGATAGTTGTGCATGACGAGGCGTATGGATGTGACGATCTCCATGGCATAGTTGGTAAGACGCATGTCTCACAACCCGGAGGTTGCGGGTTTGATTCTCGTTGGAACTCAGATTTTTTAAAAAGGATTCCAGTCTGTTTTTCACCTCTCTAACATCTGTCTGGTTTGTTGGGAGATATTGCTACATGTCAATTAGTCCGCCAGGTTGTACTGTATACATACAACGCAAGTGTAACACAATCCAATACAATACACACAGGGAAATCTTGCGATGCTATGTAGTTGGAGTATGTACTCGTATAATATACAATTTGAGCAATAAATGAACATCAACAATGCGCTGTGACAACAATGAATGAACAAGAGCAGTGCGCTGTGACAACAATGAATGAATACCAGCAGTGCGCTGTGACAACAATGAATGAACACCAGCAGTGCGCTGTGACAACAATGAATGAACACCAGCAGTGCGCTATGACAACAATGAATAAACATCAGCAGTGCGCTGTTTAAAAAGGAGTCCAGTCTGTTTTTCACTTAATGCCTCTAACATCTGTCTGGTTGGTTGAGAGATATTGCTACATGACAATAAGTCCGCCAGGTTGTACTGTATACATACAATGCAAGTGTAACACAATCCAATACAATACACACAGGGAAATCTTGCGATGGTATGTAGTTGGAGTATGTACTCGTATAATATACAATTTGAGCAATGAATGAACATCAACAATGCGCTGTGACAACAATTAATGAACACCAGCAGTGCGCTGTGACAACAATGAATGAACACCAGCAGTGCGCTGTGATAACAATGAATGAACACCAGCAGTGCACTGTGACAACAATGAATGAACACCAGCAGTGCGCTGTGACAACAATGAATAAACATCAGCAGTGCGCTGTTTAAAAAGGGTTCCAGTATGTTTTTCACTTAAGGCCTCTAACATGTGTCTGGTTGGTTGAATTATGTTTTTATGACGATAAGCCCGCCAGGCTCTACTGTATATAACGAAAGTGGGATACAATGTAGAAGAGGTAAAAGTTGTGTGCTTGATAGGAAAAATGGATATATGTTCTTTCGGCATACCCCACAAGAGACATGACGTGATGATAAGTATGTAAAATATTACAAAAAAACAAGTTGTATCAATAATAGTGCGTTCGAATCCTTATTGAGACCGCCTTTGAAGAGATTGAAGAGGCACTATATAAATGACCCTTTTAGTATTATGAGTATCCATAACGGACTTAAGTTCTAATTATGGTAAGCTTTAA
Source organism: Odontocerum albicorne (assembly GCA_949825065.1). Taxonomy (NCBI): domain Eukaryota; kingdom Metazoa; phylum Arthropoda; class Insecta; order Trichoptera; family Odontoceridae; genus Odontocerum; species Odontocerum albicorne. Next base: position 26,078,504 of record OX463861.1, read on the forward strand.
TTAAAATTATCAATAAAATAACTTATCACCCATAGAATTTTCCACTTGCGTGCATAGCACTCTGCACTTAAATATTCGCGACCCTGCACAGGCAGGCAACATAGTACCCTTGTCCCGTCTCTGTCCCCTGTCAGTCAGTATGAAGTGGGCGATGCTAACAAAGGCCGCTTTGCCTTTTACATAATTCGGTGTCCAAGAACAATACTGTGTGGCCCATTGTCCGTTGCTGCCTTATTTCATTCTGAGTCCGCTACGAATTTGTTAATATTCCATTTTAGCTTGATCGTATGGAAAATCCATTGTTTTTATTCAAATACTCAAATATTTTGCAGAATTTTCTCGCGTTTGAATTCTCTCAACAATTTGATGTTCAGGTTTCTCATCCATGATAGTCTGAAGGGTAGCAGTCTAAAGGGTAGCTTGATGAATATCATCCAAACCTCCCGGGGATGAATATATGGAACACGTTTCACTTTGTGACTGACAGCCTGAACTATTCCACATAAGCGCAGCGAGGAATCATTGAAACTCCACATATGAAAAGCATGTATGCACTGCAACGTTAACCACACCAAAGACAAGTCATGGTAAACGATCGTGGCAGGTAAAATATTTATAAAAGCTGCGTTTTTACCTATTATTTGCGTGACATATTTGCCTAATGACATATTTTTGCAATGTCCAATAGCCGTTGTTTCTTTTCTTCCTACAAAAAACTTTTTTGCCAATTATAGATTGACTGATTGTTTTAATAATTAAATCGGTTTAAGTTTTAACTCGTCTAAACTATATTTTTTCTTAATAACATTGACTTGAATAATTTTATTTTTTAATTTAAAATTTATTATCTTCTTAGGCATCGTTGCCGGGCCTTTTAAGTCGAAAATCCCCTCGCCGTTCCAACGTCAATTTCAACAAATAAATATAGGTGTATTGATAGCCAGCGGCGGCTGACCCCGAGGTGTGCTGGTGCGCTGTGCACCGCTGGGCTCACCCTAAATTGGTGGGGTGTATCTTAGCCGAGGGGATGTTAATAAATGAGCCCAGACCTTTGGATAGCTTCTGTCTTTAATGTATTCTCTATAAGTTATGTGTTTTTGAAGTGTTAACATATTTAAATATATTACGTACATACTATGTTACTGTCAATAAACTTACATTTATTTATTTATTATTAAGAAATAAGGCAAAAAGAAATAATCATGATTCAATTAATGGAATAAAAAAAAGAAAACATTTATCTTTGTTTTGTTTAGCAATATTTTGAACATAAGGATTCACTAAATATTACGCTATTATAATATAACTGTTGCAATAACAAAAAAAAAACAATAAAATGACGAATGGTGTCGCATATCCTCCTAGCGTATGTGGATTTTCTATGCATTAAGAAATAAGGCAAAAAGAAATATTCTAGATTCAATTAATGGAATATAAAAAGAAAACATTTATCTATGTTTTGTTTAGCAATATTTTTAAAATAACGATTCACTAAATATTACGCTATTATAATATGACTGTTGCAATAACAAAAAAAAACACTGTAAAATGACGAGTTATGTCAAATATCCTCCTGGTGTAGGTGGATTGTCTATGCATTAAGAAATACGGCAAAAAGAAATAATCGAGATTCAATTAATGTAATATAAAAAGAAAACATTTATCTTTGTTTTGTTTTGCAATATTTTTTAACATACCAAAATGCGCATTTCAGCACACACTGTGTCTTCAACAAGTAAAGTAATTAAACTGAATTACTCGTACATGTTACTTAGACTTAAATTTAAACTATCTTTTGTCTATGTTCTTGTGGGGGAATAGAGTAAGAAGTGACTGTACAAATTTTGTCTGTGGCCTTATGGGGAATAGAATAAAGAGTGGAGTAGAGAATAAATTTAAATGATTATTTATGGTTTTTTTTTTTTTATTGCGTTGTGAGTCGTGGGGGAATAGATTAAAAAAAATTGCACATTTTGTCTATGGTCTTATGGGAAATAAAGTAAGGAGGGGAATAAAATAATTATTAAGATTGCGTAAAAATGAATATGCTATAGTTTTATGTATGTGTGGCGGTCGTCGCATATTCGGTCGCACACTCGGAATACTGTGGGCATTCATACACACGGTCAATGACCGATGAAGTGACCCTTGCATTCCTCGACAAATTTAAATAAACAAGTCCAAAGTTCACACGCCGGCCATTCAACCCGCAGCCCGGAGCGGACCGCATTACACGCCGGAGCGAGAACGCACCACGGCTGTCTCGCCAGTTCCGTATTTGAATGATACCTACATACAGCATTAATCGTTTCGCTAATGCAGAAACGAGACGAATGATATCTTGCTCGCATTCCCGCACACACGCGGAAATAGTATAAATACCTACGTTTACTAATAAAAACTCTTCTTCCGCATTGCGATACAAAACGTGTTTTATTTATCAACAAATCATCATCATCTCTTCCCTTAAGGACTAGCTCCTAAATATGTATACTTTTCAAATAAAAAACAAAAATTTATTGTAAAATTTGCGTATCAATTTAATATATATATATATATATATATATATATATATATATATATATATATATAT
>OX463861.1:27404862-27569462 GCA_949825065.1 Odontocerum albicorne
CCCATATCTCTAATACTTCCCCCATACCGCTAACAAAATACTCCACCCATATCTCTAATATATTCCATCCATATCTCTAATACTTCCCCCATACCGCTAACAAAGATCCATCTAATTGAAATATTAACCATCCACGAGCTGTCCTTTCATTCATAGCATCTTCACCGTACATTTCACAAATATCGCGAGCAGCTTTGGCAGCTTTATTCCCTCGATTGAACGCGAACAGAAGGAGGTGTCGAAAATGCTCACTTTCGTCTACTTGATATTCCATTTTGAAGGCTTGTAATCAAATAAAATAATATATGTAACGTAAAAGCAAACACAATATCTTGTAGAGCAGAAATTTTCTATCGAATGACGTATAACCTTTACCATTTTGTTTTACTTTTGGTGCTCATTTTTAAATTGGGAAAAAAACGGACACAACTTATGTGAACAATAGAAAAAACTAATATTAAAAATACAGATTTGGAATTTATTAAATATTACACAATAGTAAAATTGTATTTGCAATAACTAAAGAAACACGTTAACATGATGACAAAACACTATTATCCACTTAATAGACTAAAAATACAGTGGAATATTGTGCAAAACTTCAAGAATATCCAAAAATCTAATAAATCACAATTTACTTGCAAAATTCTAACTGAAAACAAATTATGTCTGCCAGCTATATATAGTAGTAGCACACGAACGTGCTTAGAAATTCTCAGGGAAGTTTTTATAGTTACGAGATGATATGTCTATAGAAGTTACAGGTGAAATGCTTAATTTTCTGCTTTCAGAGTTACATCTTGTGCGTCTTGGATTACAACTTCTTGGTTCTAGACAATGCCTTCCTGGCTCACCGCCCCGGTTTCCACGAGATAAAGCAAGACAAGACAAGATGGGGCGCGGTCTACTACCAGAGCGTCACCATCAACAATAATATTTCCAAAGAACTGTTTCGCTTGTATGGATGGAAAGATGGATGCAGAATTTAGCTATGAAATAAACATTTGTTCTTTCTTATATGTTAGCTTTTCTTTTTCCCCTTTCCTTCATCATCTCTCGTATGGTTTATCTCTCATAGTCGGATGTTTACGTTTCTCATTTATGATACGACCTTTAGAGAAATCCGATGGATACGACCTCTGTGGCCTAGTTGCTAAGATGCTTGTCAAATAACTCGGAGATTGCGGGTTCGATGCTTGTTGGTACCCATTTTTTTTCGTCCTTGAAAGTCGGCTTTCAATGACATTATATAAATTGTCCTTTAATTATTTCAATTCACACCTCTTAACCTCTAAGCAAGTGAGATTTTGTAAGCAAAATAAAAAATTGATTTTGTAAGTAATATAAAAAAAGTAATTGCGTCTGCCATATACAAAATAATTGAGTAGATAAAAACATTTGAGCCTTGTCCGTTTTATGGATAAATTCATGTGTTCAGGAAAAAAAACATCGGACATACCGTATACGTCCATACCCTCTTGAGGTAAAAATTTGCTCGCCGTTCACCGTACGGCCATACTCCTTTAGAGGTTAAATATCTTTCTGGTCGGTTAGAAGAGATTATCACATGACAATAAACTCACCAGGTTTTACTGTATACATACAACAAAAGTGTAATACAATATATTGGATATTCCTCTACGATATGACCGACAGTCCGGTCCATTATGCATGGGCACAACGTAGAATCAGTGAAACCCAACATATTATATACAAGACGTGCACACTGCAACCGTGATTAAACCGAAGACAATTATTTTTTTTGCATTATCGATATTTTTACCATTGCCAATTTTTTCCCATTTCCAATATTTTTTTCATTCTCAATCTTTTTTACGTTCCCAATCATTTTTGCATTCTCAATCTTTTTTACGTCAATATTTTTTCCATTCCCAATTTTTCCCATTTCCAATATTGTTTTCATTCTCAATCTTTTTTACATTCCCAATATTTTTCTATTTTCAATATTTTATTCATTCTTTTTTTTTATATTCCCAATCTTTTTATTTCCCAATATTTTTTGATTGTCAATCTTTTTTACATTCCAATCATTTTTGCATTCCCAATCTTTTTTAAATTTATATTTTTTTTCATTCCCAATCTTTTTCCCTTTCCAATATTTTTTCATTGTCAATATTTTTACATTCCCAATCATTTTTGCATTCCCAATCTTTTTTACATCAATATTTTTTTCATTCCCAATCTTTTTCCATTTCTAATATTTTTTCATTCCCAATATTTTTAACATTCCCAATCATTTTTGTATTCTCAATCTTACAATACAATTACAATAAGTATCTATTTTTCTACCATTCCCAATCTTTTTCCATTTCCAATATTTATTTCATTCCCAATCTTTTTTACATTCCCAATCATTTTTGAATTCCTAACCCCTTTTACAGTATCAATATTTTTTCCATTCCCAATCTTTTTCCATTTTCAATATTTTTTCATTCCCAATCTTTTTTACATTCTCAATCCTTTTTGCATTCCCAATCTTTTTTACAATATCAATATTTTTTCCATTCTCAATCCTGTCCCATTTCCAATATTTTTTTAATTCTCATTTTTTTACATACCCTAATTTTTTTCTATTTCCAATATTATTTTCATTCCCAACATTTTTTCCATTCCCAATCTTTTTTCCATTCCCAGTCCTTTTTCCGCGTCAACTCCTGGTCATTGATTTGATTTAGAATCCCATTTGACCTATCACAAGCTTGCAAGCGTATGTAGTCAAGTTACCATAAATGGGAATCCGGCCTTGACATTATTATTATGCTACAATATATTTCAAGTGTATACTCGTACAGTAGTGGTGACATCTGTAGTCTAGTTGGTAAAACGATTAACTTCCACCCGCGTATCGGGTCCGATTTTCGACGGTACCTGAAAAAAAATATGGTAAATTTGTTCGTTTGGTAATATATATATTCGCGCGCGCTAGACGTGTGCGAGTATTGTTACCTCATCACGTAATATAGTAATCCCAACACGTGTGACGATAAACTAAGAGCTCTGAGTCTACTAAAATTATTATAAATCCGAAGACTCAATTAATGAGACCGAAGACAATTTTGTATCCCGGTCACGTTTACCATTTTGTTCGAATCTCTCAACGAAACACTAATCGAATATGTTGAAGGGCTCCATACGAATGGATGAACGAATAGAAGTGGCCCAGGGGTCTCGACTCGATTGGCTATGATACTTAAAACAGGGTATGTTGTAGTTTATCTAAAAGTTTATGGCTACCTTTGTATGAGCAGTTGTATTGCCAACATGTAAACTGCGACGTTACGAGTCTACTATAGTTTTTCTAAACATGTAATTTTCTAGAAACTCTTAAGATTGTCAGCGAACAGCAAATAAGATGAAAAATTCAAAGACTTTTGGATAACGTAAAATAGAAGGGACCTAGATTTGACCCTTGTGGCACACCATAACTCATTTGACTCTTGCGGCACACCAGACCTCATTTGCCCCTTGCGATACACCAGACCTCATCAGAAATTCGACGGATGATTTATCTCGAACTGTTATACTCGTAAATTGAATCTTTCTTTCAAGTAAGATGACAAGCACTCAATAAGATCTTTAATGAAGCCTACTTTATTCATTTTGATCAGTAATATGTCATGGTCAACTATGCCAAAAACCTTTTGAAAGTCGATGTAAATCACACATCAATTTGCGAAAGTTTGTCGAAGTTGATTGCTATATGATGAGAAATAGAGAGAAGGTTGGTAACAATTGACCTTTTGGCTAAAATATATGTCCGCATTAGCAATGCGGATATGCTAAGAAGTCTCATCGTACGAATGGGTTTGATATCTTTTAAGACTAAACTAAACCCTTGCGTCATTAATTTGTAATCGTACGTACAGTACCCGGCAGTAAGTAATACACGGCAATAAATTCAATGGACTACTAAAACATATATACAAGTACCCGGCGATAAGTAATACACATCGGGGTTATGAAAGAGATTGTCGGCCATAATCGGCTAACTTCGGCTTTGTAGATCGTCGTCTGTCATTCATACTTGTGTTCCGTCGCGATTTACGTTTTTATTTTGTGTTTGCTTTTTATTTTGTTTTCTGCCATACGTTTATGTATTTATTATTTAATCTTAATATGCAGGGGTGTGGGATGGAAGCCCCCCGATGCCCTTGCGGTCGGGCTCGCCCTACATTGGGGGGGTGTATCTCAGCCGGGGGAATATTTGTGGGATGAGCCCGGACCTTTTAATGTCTTCTCTCTTGAATGTATTTTTTTGTTATCTATTTATTTTCTGTGTTTATTTTTATCTTCTTGTTCTACGTGTTCAAGGGTGTGGGCTGAAAAACATCTGGTGTCCCCATGGCTGGGCTCACCCTATATTGGTGGGGTGTATCTTGGCCGGGGGGATGTTATTATTTGAGCCCAGACCTTTTGATAGCTTCTGTTTTTTAATGTATTCTTTTTTTAATGAGTTCTTGAAACGTGTCTAAATGTATTCCGATTATGGCCGACAGTATCTTTCTTAAGCCCGATGTGTATTACTTATCGCCGGGTACTGTAGGCGAGATTTGTTTGCTTTAAGAGCAGAGGTACTTAACCTTGTTGAGAGGGGGGCCACATTAGGCTAACGAATTTATTTTTCTTCTTCATGTGCCGTGTCTGGTCCCCCCGACTTTGGCGATCACTCTTGAGAAAATATCTTTGGTGGTACGGAACACCTCTTCAACTTACTGCATACCTGTCCATTCACGAATGTTGTGTAACCAAGAGAAGTGCCTTCTACTGGTTCCGCGTCGACCTCCAATTTTGAAGTCTAGAAAATGGTATTTTTCTCTTCTTAATACGAGGCGTATCCAGAAAGTAAGTGTACTGAGGCTCTCACGACCGGATGGATTTTATTTTCGACATGTTGGCTACACTTTCGTGTAGCCTGACCCTTCCCCTCCGCAACGAGACCGGTTCGAGGTCAGTACGTTGAGAAGTGTCGACGCGACAACACGTTTCGTGAAAAATGTCAATCCAATCTCCCGCCAAGTGCGAAATATTTGGAAGGGAAAACCTCCGGTTGAGGTTTGGGAGGGAAAACCTTGTATATGACTCAAATATGCAGTATTTTAGCATTTTGTAGTGTTTACAACCTTTGTTCTACACCTGCTCGACGCAGTGTCTCGTTGTTTGAGATAACATACGACCAAACTAAGAAATTCTGAATATTCATTTAGCATTTTGGTATTCATGGTCCACGTTTCAACATCACAAAGTACTTAATTATGAAGTTGCCGAAGTTTAAGCTACAAGTTATCGTTGTAGAAAACTGATCCAATCCTTTTTTTCAATCCACTTTGCACGGATTTCTACTGTTATACAAAGAAGAAATCCTACACGTGCCATTTCAATTTGATGCCTTACTTTTCCACTAGGGTCAAAGTTCCGAATAATAAGAAGACTTCCTAAAAATTTGAAACTGTCGACTTGCTTTATAGGTTGCCCGGTCAGCTGCAAAGATACAACACTATGAGATTGTCGACTCAAGAGCATACACTTTATTTGTGCACACCATTGACAAACTGTTCTGCGGAATGAAGTTTTTCAATATTGAAACGATTAAAAACATATTTAAGATCCACGCTCAAATAAAACAGACTGAACGCATTAACCATATTATCAACAGAACCAGATATAACAGTGAATATGGACTTCATGACATCGTAGATGCATTTGTAGAGAAGAAAGCAAGACTTATACTGTATTGGTTTATCGTGTGGCGCGAAATACTCGTACAGTACCCGGCGGTAAGTTATACACATCGGGCTTAAGAAAGAGACTGTCGGCCATAATCAGCTAACTTCGGATTTGCAAAGCGTCGTCTCTGTTATTCATACACGTGTTCCGTCAGTTTAACAGCTCTTTTTAGATACTGGACTGTTAGTGCATCGTGCGACAGAGACGATGCTTTAGGAAGCCGATTATGGCCGATAGTCTCTTTCTTAAGCCCGATGTGTATTACTTACCACCGGATACTGTACATCACTGTTTAAGGTCATCATCCGAAACGGAAAGAGTAAGCATATTTTAAATTACGTGTTGAGAGGACGGATAGCATAAGGGGCAAACTGGTTAATATTTTTTTAGTTACGTTTTTGGGGAATGAGAAGGGGGCGCTAGTTGCAAACTGCTCGCGGGCGGCAGTTTGGGGACTCCTGGTTAAAAGGATTTAAGTCAGAAAAGAAAACAAACTGAACCTTTATTGATCCTTCTTAAAAATAAATCTTGCGCAAAGTCAGACGGCGTTAACCGCAAAAAGGTGCGAAAAGAATATCTCTTAATGACATCTCGTGGGCTGGGAACACGAGAGCAAAGTAAAAATTCGTGTTCAGATTAAAATGAAAAATTTCGGCAAGTTGTGGTGAAGATTATGCGTTCCCGTTTTTTATGTTATTTTTTTCACAAAACTTACATACAAACCATCATGCCGTTTCCCCGATGTCAGGGTAGGCTGAGAAGACAGAGGACTACACTTTTTTAACATGATATATAGTAGATACCTCGAACCTCAACATCGATTCCTCTTGTCAAATGCCTTCTATTTTGCTGGCTTTTTCAATCGATTCTTAAATTTTTTTACTTCTTTTTAAATATTATTCACTTGGTCAACAGTACTTTTCTTGGTCTTTTTTTCTCACAGCTTCCCCTAACGTTCGCGCTGTTGATTGTTAGTTAGTCTATCATCAATCATTCTTTCTACATTCCCGAACCACCCACGACTACTATAATATATTGGCACAATAAATGCTGTAGAAATGCGGGCACTGAGTCGTGTCGTGATGATATATGAGAGAATACGGAATGGAATGTTTAAGAATGTATATCAACCAGGCATTTATTTAGCGCATAACAATATGAATTTCAACGCGCAGTGCTATCCTCAAGCTGTGCTATCCTCAAATGAGTTAGTCAAACTAAATTACGTGTTACACTTTCCATGGCCTTATGGGGAATTGAACGAGAAGTGACTACAAATATTATCCATGATCTTATGGAGAATTGAGTAGGAGGTGACTACGCAAATGTTATTCATGTTCTTATGCGAAATAGAGTAAGAAGTAACCACGCAAATGTTATTCATGTTCTTATGGGAAATAAAGTAAGAATTTACTACACAAATGTTATTCATGTTCTTATGGGTAATAAAGTAAGAAGAGACTACGCTAATGTTATTAATGTTCTTATGGGAAATAAAGTAAGCAGTGACTACGCTAATGTTATTAATGTTCTTATGGGGAATGAAGTAAGAAGTGACTACGCTAATGTTATTCATGTTCTTATGGGGAATAAAGTAAGAAGTGACTACGCTAATGTTATTCATGTTCTTATGGGGAATAAAGTAAGAAGTGACTACGCTAATGTTATTAATGTTCTTATGGGGAATAAAGTAAGAAGTGACTACGCTAATGTTATTCATGTTCTTATGGGGAATAAAGTAAGAAGTGACTACGCTAATGTTATTCATGTTCTTATGGGGAATAAAGTAAAAAGTGACTACGCTAATGTTATTCATGTTCCAATAATGGAGAATAGAGTAAGAAATTAAAGCTCAAATGTTATCCAATGTCTTATGGGGAATAAAGTAAGCAGTGACTATTCAAATATTATCCATGGTCTTATGAAGAATATAACATAGTAACTATTCAAATATTATCCATGGTCATATGGGGTATAAATAAGTAAAATAGAGGTATGTTGATAGCAACATAGTATGTACATAATATATTTAAATACACTTAAAAAAACACATAAATTGCAGAAATTGGGTAAACATGTAGTTAGAAGTGACTACGCAAATGTTATCCATGGTCTTATAGGGAATAGAGTAAAAAGTGACTATTCAAATGCTATCCATGGATTATGGGGAATAGAGTAAAAAGTGACTATTCAAATGTTATCCGGGATCCTATGAAAAATAGAGTAAGAAGGGATTATTCAAATGTTGTCCGGGATTCTATGAGGAATAGAGTAAGAAGTGACTATTCAAATGCTATCCGTGATCCTCTGAGGAATAGAGTAAGAAGTGACTATTAAAATGTTATCCGTGATCTTATAGGGAATATAGTAAGAAGTGACTATTCAAATGTTATATGTGATCCTATGAAGAATAGAGTAAGAAGTGACTATTCAAATGCTATATGTGATCCTATGAGGAATAGAGTAAGAAGTGATTATTCAAATGTTATCCGTGATCCTATGAAGAATAGAGTAAGAAGTGACTATTCAAATGTTATCCGTGATCCTATGAGGAATAGAGTAAGAAGTGACTATTCAAATGTTATCCGCGATCCTATGAAGAATAGAGTAAGAAGTGACTATTCAAATGTTATTCATGATCTTATAGGGAATAGAGTAAGAAGCGATTATTTAAATGTTATCCGTGATCCTATGAAGAATAGAGTAAGAAGTGACTATTCAAATGTTATATGTGATCCTATGAGGATTGGAATAAGAAGTGACTATTCAAATATTACCTATCTGTGATCCTATGAGGAATATAGTAAGAAGTGACTATTCAAATGTCATCCATTATCTCATTGTCTTTGAATAGTGTTTCTCTGTACCTTGGATATTGCAAACATATAAACGATGATACGTAACATATAGGTAGTGATGTATTTAAAAATATGATATATCCAATTATTATTGTAATTTGGAGCGTGGTCACCCTATTAAAGGTCGTTTGAGATGGATATTATATGTTTCTAATAAACGATTAACGATTTCAAAAGAATAAAAAACAGTTCAAATAAGGCAAAACGGAAAGATCACACTGTGACCTTTGCAAGCGACAACCCGGCGGCCCTGAAGAGGACCTCGGCTCGGCTCGGCTCGGCTCGTGTGAATCAGACAGTATTTAAAGATTCACACTCGCCGCTCACCGCACCGCTTGTCTTATTGCATGCGCTGCCCAACACGACAGGCTCGATGAGCGCATCCTATTCCATTCGGTTGATAGGTCAAGCATGTAACGGCGAACTGATACGAGTATTTGGAGGAATTAATCCAATCGTTTATTTTATTTCCACGTCCGGACTATCGATAATGTCACGGTGTTTCCAATATGAGGCAACATACGAGGCATATCTCCCAATGTTTCATATCATTCGGGTCTTGCCTTTGGGCATGTAGTTCCGATGTAATTCCTCTGGGCATGAAGTTCCGATGTAGTTACTCTGGGCATGTAGTTCCGACGTAGTTCCTCTGGGCATGTAGTTCCTCTGGGCATGTAGTTCCGATGTAGTTCCTCTGGGCATGTAGTTCCTCTGGGCATGTAGTTCCAATGTAGTTACTCTGGGCATGTAGTTCCGACGTAGTTCCTCTGGGCATGTAGTTCCAATGTAGTTCCTCTGGGCATGTAGTTCCGATGTAGTTCCTCTGGGCATGTAGTTCCGATGTAGTTCCTCTGGGCATGTAGTTCCAATGTAGTTACTCTGGGCATGTAGTTCCGACGTAGTTCCTCTGGGCATGTAGTTCCAATGTAGTTACTCTGGGCATGTAGTTCCGATGCAGTTCCTCTGGGCATGTAGTTCCGATGTAGTTCCTCTGGGCATGTAGTTCCCATGTTCGGACAATCTAGCATGTATTAAGAGTTCCGTATATCTCCACAATCACATTCAGTGTTATGTTTGTTCAAGAAACCTCATCTTTGCATGTTCACCTTGCATCTAGTCACCCGAACTCGGAGTCTATTCATCGATCTCCAAGTAGACCAAGGAAGTTGATCTCCATATGCCATCTTTTCCTAGAGCTCCATCCTGTCATGTGTTTTTTATTGAAGTGAAACTTCCATAGGCGCGGTGGGGCAAATTAACCTGCACGTCACGAAAAGTGAAACGGTGTATTATATTATTATAAAACATTTTATTTATTAATAAATTATTTTAATTATTTTAATATTAATCATTATTTATTATTGATAATAATTAATATTATTTTAATATTATTAAGCGTATTATATTATTATTAAAATTAAAAAAAAAATTGTGATATATTATTTTTGTATTAATATATTTAATAATTATTAATTTTAGTTTAAATTAAATTATTTTATTTTATTTAATACTTATTTTAATATATAATTTATATTTAATACATAATTTAATAATATAGGTATATATGTTATTATAATATTAATAATTATATTATTATTATATTATTGTATAATTAATTATAATATACATAATTAATAATATACTAATATTATTAATAATATATTATTAAAAATATAATAAAAATAATATAAAAATAAATAAATAATTAATATAACGTAAAAATATTAATATATTTAATATTAAAAAATATAAATATAATATTATTATTTATTATTATAATAATAATTATTTATTATTAAAAATAAAAATATTGTATTTTATATATAATATAATAAAAAATATAATATTTTTATAGAAAAAAAAGCAATGCATAAAATCAACTTTTCCTAGGAGCTAAGAAGTTTCACTTCTACCGCGCGAGAGTCTCGCGCATCTGTTTTTTTTTCATTTCAGAAAATGTGCTTTATAAATCGCCACTTCTTACGTTCTCTTCATGAAACTATTCCTGGTTTTCAATCTTGATATTGTTTGTTGGTGATCATGTAAGGGGGTGTCTTCGTTCCTGGACTTATTTTGTTCTTTAGGATACTATGACCCAAAAGGGGAGGGTATTATGACAGAGCTTTTGCCGTTGTTGGTCATGTGACATTGAATGACCAGCCTCTAATAGTTAGTGTTATGGGTGGCATGTACAGTTTTGGGAAGCACTTGAATACACTCTTTGGGAGTCTTATCAAAATTCATGATATTGTATGATCACTTTATAGATACACTTACACTACACCTAAATCCGAATGTGTTACTATTACATATCAGAATATTTACAAAGGTTTCTTTGTTATTCGTCTTTCCTTGGTAAATTTTCTGCGATTTTCTTACCAAATGATTTTGTCTGAATATAAGCAGAGGCAAAAAAGTACCCAATCTAATGACCACAGTCACTACCTTCCTATCCTTACACTCAAAATATATACATTTAATTTGTAATATTTTTAATCTGCAAATCATTATTGACTAACTTGGAACTCAAACCAACAATGGAAAACAACCCAGAAAAGGATGTCTGGGGTCATCGTATTGTATTACACTTTCGCTGTATACTGTACAGCCTGGTGCATTTATAACCATGTGGCAATCTCTTCCAATCGAACGTAAATCTGTGAAACAAGCATTAAGTGGATACCAGGAACTTTTTTTAACAGGAAATATTCTGGCAATGATCAGCTCAGAACTAAAGTTGGTGAAGGTAAATTCTGGCAGACACCAAGATAAACACTGGACACCAAGATAAGCACACAATAATATGATGATGATTAGTGGTGAAGGTAAATTCTGTCAGACACCAAGATAAGCACTGGACACCAAGATAAACACTGGACACCAAGATAAGCACACAATAATATGATGATGATTATTGGTGAAGGTAAATTCTGGCAGACACCAAGATAAACACTGGACACAAAGATTAGCACACAATATTATGATGATGATTATTGGTGAAGGTAAATTCTGGCAGACACCAAGATAAACACTGGACACCAAGATAAACACACAATATTATGATGATGATTATTGGTGAAGGTAAATTCTGGCAGACACCAAGATAAACACTTGACACCAAGATAAACACACAATATGATTATTGGTGAAGGTAAATTCTGGCAGACACCAAGATAAACACTGGACACAAAGATTAGCACACAATATTATGATGATGATTATTGGTGAAGGTAAATTCTGGCAGACACCAAGATAAACACTGGACACCAAGATAAACACTGGACACCAAGATAAACACACAATATTATGATGATGATTATTGGTGAAGGTAAATTCTGGCAGACACCAAGATAAACACTTGACACCAAGATAAACACACAATATTATGATGATGATTATTGGTGAAGGTAAATTCTGGCAGATACCAAGATAAACACTGGACACCAAGATACACACACAATATTATGATGATGATTATTGGTGAAGGTAAATTCTGGCAGACACCAAGATAAACACTGGACACCAAGATAAACACACAATATTATGATGATGATTATTGGTGAAGGTAAATTCTGGCAGACACCAAGATAAACACTGGACACCAAGATAAACACACAATATTATGATGATGATTATTGGTGAAGGTAAATTCTGGCAGACACCAAGATAAACACTGGACACCAAGATAAACACACAATATTATGATGATGATTATTGGTGAAGGTAAATTCTGGCAGACACCAAGATAAACACTGGACACCAAGATAAGCACACAATATTATGATGATGATTATTAATATCATGCATCTTATAACTAACAAGGAAGATATTCAAGTGGACTTAACTGTAAATCAAACTACAATCCTACTTGAAATGTATTGGATACTAACGGGAATCGAGCTCGCATGCACCCGGCATGGAAGACAGGCGTTTTACCAACTAAGCCGTGGAAGTCATCCAGTTGGTCGAATCTTTGGGCACTGCTTCTAAAGTTTCTCCTGTTTTTTGGAGAAGCAATTCCATCAAGGATGACGACATCAGGTTCATCCGGCATTGCATTCCGTCATATTATAATTTAATACACTCGTAAGTTTATGAATTTTAATTTAGAATAACAATATTTAATCTCTGAAGGTGTTTTTAGATCGCATATGAAAATTATTCATTTACACTTTCAATTGTATTAAAATAAAACACACCTCAGTTATTAGGGTGAACATTTTAAAAGTTTTTCAATTCGGGACAACTGAGATTTGTTTTAAATAAGAGAAAATCAGAGTGTGGGGTTTCCGGATAGTAAAACACCTTTACTTGATCAACATCTCATGCGGAAGTGATCGTTTATACTATTATATTTGCGTTGCTGGTCCTGTGGCGTAGAATGGTCTGCCTCTTAGTGTGATATATGAGTGGCGCATGCAGCTTTAGGAAGAACTTAAAGACCCCGTTTTGGGAGGTCCTATTAAAATGTATTATTGTACACTAGTTGCAACCCGTGAAATATTCACGGAAGTAAAACAAATTCTACATTTCTGAAAATATATATTCATAAATATAAAATTTGTTTATAAATATCATTAATACATCGTCCCCTTTTACACCGGTTCAAAAATTGTTAGCTAGGTATTTAAAATTTGTTCAGTATCACGGACCCACCGAGATTCAAATTTCGAATTACTTTCGGAGAGAATCCAAGTATTCCTCTCTCGCTCTCTTGTATTCAAAATTCAATTCTCGTATTCTTTCTTTGACGACAACCATCGTATGGGTGTTGGCCTATTAAAACTATGATATATGAACACTACACGCATGTATTACCCTACACCTAAAGCCGAATGTGTTACTATCACATATCGGAAGATCCAAAAGGTTTCTACGTAGTTCGTTTTCCCTTGTTGAGTTTTCTTATCAAATATGTTTTCCGAATGCAAATGCATGAAAAAACTTAATCTAATGGTCGCAGCTTCCATCTTCCTATCCTTACAACTTAAAATTTACGAGATTTTGTAATGTTTTTAATCTGTCAATAATAGTGGATTCGAGTTCCGAGTCGGAGTACCCCTGAGGAAAGTCTGTCCCCTAAACCGCACTTAATAAATTGTTTTTTTTTATAACTCTTGATCGATACATCTTCCAAAAAAGACATGTCACTGGCATCTAGCAAATATTTTTGGAAACAATTCAACCTTTAAAAGATAGTCTCCTGATTTCTAGCATGGACAATACCCTAGATCAGGGGTCTTCTACTACGGCCCGCCGCCTTTTTTTATACAACTGTATGTGGCACTCCTATAGCTTTACATTCGGTGGCCTCTGCTGTGACGCCACGCAGCTATAATTTGACATTCAACATAAATATCCTCGAGTTTGCCTCTTGACCCTCAGAGCCTAAAATATTAACTATTTGGCGCTTTACAAAACAAAAATTGCCGATCGCTGCCCTAGATAATGAAAATATACATTAATTTATTTATGGGTGCAGATTCTGATGTCGCGTCGTCAATGTACGAGGGTCATCCAGAAAGTAAGGTTACAACATTTATGTAGGAACGAAAAATGCTTGTATTTAATTGAAATTTACAGGATACTTCACAAATATATTAAACTATTTTTCAACGTAATCGTCGTCGACATCGAGACATTTCTGTAGTCGGGGCACCAGCTTTTGTATGCCAGTGTCATAGACCTCCGCCGCCAGCTCTTTAAGCCACTTCTTCACAGCTTCCTCGACCTCCTGATCGTTGGAAAGTTGTTGGGGTATAGTGACACACCCACGTCTCATCCCCCGTCACGATAGAGTCCAGAAAAGCTTCTCTCTCCTGTGCAAAACGATCCAAAAATTCACGCGCAGTGGTCACGCGATTTCGACGGTGCTCCGGTGTGAGCATTCTGGGCACCCATCTCGCACACCACTTCTTGTAACCAAGTTTTTCCGACACAATATCACCGAGGAGACTTCGAGAAATATCAGGAAATTCTTCGTGAAGGTCGTCAAGCGTCACACGGCGGTCATTTCGCACTTGTTCTTCAATTTTTTGTACAAGTTCGTTAGAAATCACTGCCTTGCCTCGTCGTGAGTATCAGTACGGCCTTCTCTGAACAACCTAACCCACTTCGTGATATGTTGTCGACTCATCAAATCACTACCATAAACTTCCACGAGCTTCCGATGGATATTCGCGGCGGTATTGTTCTGCAAAGTCAAAAAACGGACGGGAGGTGGCGGGAGCGCGCGACTACCTCTCCATCGTAAGAATTCACTGTGACTGAACAAAATGGTCGACAAACACGCGGGACCAAACAAACTGACCGTTAGGATCCCCCCTACACGCCAGGTGCGCCAACTTCGAACCAAAAAAATTCACCCGGCCTCAGGAGCCCTTGTAACCTTACTTTCTAGATAAACTTCGTATAGTAAAGTTTCACGTTTTGAAGATTTTGACATATGAATCTGGAAACCAACCGCAGTCTCCGGGTCCAAATAGAATAAAGAATTTCCAGGATACTCCAAACAGGTGGTTAAAGAGCACGTACAAATATGTGTTGATATGTATTTCATTAAACTATATAAAATAAACACCCTACTGGACTTGCAAGGTACATACTAAGCTTAACCTTTCCCTTCTTGTGCTAAAAACATCCGAGCGTTCCGGTGCTGTGTATTCAATACACATGTAAAAATTAGCGATTTAAAATTGGAAAAATAAGAATATTCTTAGCCAATCGCTTAAATTAATCAAATTTGAAGTCAAAAGTGATAATAATTGAAATTTATTTGCTGAAAACATGAAAAAAACATCGGCCGACGTTCACAAAACGTGCGAAAAGACCACTTAACATGAAAGCCCGTAAGCTACTGACGAGGCGGAAAGACTCACACTGTATGTTATACCTAGAAGGAAGAAACTAAACGATTGTATTTCTTGGGTTCCCATATACCGAAGTAGAGTGAGAGTGAGACTTGAATAGCGTCGCTTCCTCACCCATAGCGGTTTTTTAGAATGAATATACCTACGTCACACACTGGCTCACGTTTGATTGTATCGGTGAATTTATTCCCGATTTTCACAAAATATCTCTGATGTGGCCGATAAGTGTTAATTATTATAAATATTTTTTATCATTCAATGCGTAAATGTATTACGGAGGAATACCTAAAATCTGAACCCAGTATTTATTATATTTATAGAGATATTAAAGTGTTTAGAAGCAATGTGTATTAGTTACACATCACAGGGAAGGAAGGGTTAATAAGAGAAACGAAGCCCGGTACACGTGCAACGAGTGTGCTGTAGCTCTCCACAAAGGAGAACGTTAGCAGAATAACCATACCAAACTAGATTATTTAAGTATTTTAAACACATAACATATACAAATTCTCATTAGAACATTCTTAACTACTTTAGATATGTCAATTATAATAACCTTTCTTCAAAAACAAGCCGAGCACTGATTCGCTTTTTTTGTGGAGTCTTAAAATGTTAAGGAATTCAGCTATTTAAGTAGTATTTTCTTAGATGATAGAAGAATTACGAGATATATCGAAGCACTCCCTTCATATTTTGTTGAGATGTATCGAAGCACTCCCTTCATATTTTGTTGATATATATCGAAGCACTCCCTTCATATTTTGTTGAGATATATCGAAGCACTCCCTTCACATTTTGTTGAGATATTAGGTGTACAAATAAGTTTCCGCCGTTTTTTATCAAAAATTGGGCATTTATTGTGAAAGAACGGAACCTCATGTTTTATTCGAAGTATTGCCCATCGCTTGCCACTACCTTTTCCCATCTTTCTGGCAGCATACGGATACAGCGTCGGAAGAATGCTTCATCTTTTGAGGCTATCCACGAATCGACCCAATTTTTGGTATCTTCATATGATGTGAAGTGCTGCTCAGACAGGTCATGCGTCATCGATCGAAACAAGTGAAAATCAGAAGGAGCAATGTCTGGTGAATACAGCGGGTGGGGTAAAACTTCCCAATTGATTGTTTCCAAAAAAGTTTTGACCGGCGCCGCAACATGTGGACGAGCATTATCATGCAGGAGAATAATTTTGTCGTGTCTGGAGTAGCAGTGGGCGCGCTTTTCCTCGAGTGCTCGACTCAATCTCATCAATTGTGCTCGGTAGACAGCCCCAGCAATGGTTTCGTTCGGTTTGAGCAACTCATAATACACGACACCAAGCTGATCCCACCAAATACACAACAAGAGTTTTTTTCCATGAATATTTGGCTTAGCTGTAGATGTTGAAGCATGGCCAGGGGTTCCCCATGATTTCTTCCTTTTTGGATTATCATAGTGGATCCATTTTTCATCACCAGTGACTATACGGTGCAGAAAACCCTTTCGTTTATGCCTGGCAAGCAGCATTTCACATGTGGAAAATCGGCGTTCAACGTTTCTCGGTGTCAGTTCATATGGAACCCAATTTCCTTGTTTTTGAATCATTCCCAATGATTTCAACCTATGTGAAATTGCTTGTTGAGTCACTCCTAATGTAAGTGCAAGTTCTTCTTGCGTTTGGCACGAATCTTGATCCAATAATACTTCCAATTCCGCGTCTTCGTACACTTTCGGCCTTCCGCTACGTTCTTTGTCTTCGATGTCAAATTTACCGTTCTTAAACTTTTGAAACCACTCACGACAACTTCTCTCACTTAAGGCAGCCTCACCATATGCTTCTACAAGCAATCGATGCGTCTCAGCTGCAGATTTCTTCAAATTGAAGAAGTAAATCAAAAGTTCCCGCAAATGACGCTTATTCGGCTCAAAACTTGACATTTTCGAACACAAAAAAATATGTTATATTGATAAAAATTCACTAATATTTCAAGGTCATGTTGTTGACAGATGTCCAACCTTACGATAATGACATTTTACATCTGACAATTTTAACCATAACTTACTGGTGGCGCCAACTTTTGTCAAACGGCGGTGACTTATTTGTACACCCAATATATCGAAGCACTCCCTTCATATTTTGTTGAGATGTATCGAAGCACTCCCTTCATATTTTGTTGATATATATCGAAGCACTCCCTTCATATTTTGTTGAGATATATCGAAGCACTCCCTTCATATTTTGTTGAGATATATCGAAGCACTCCCTTCACATTTTGTTGAGATATATCGAAGCACTCCCTTCACATTTTGTTGAGATATATCGAAGCACTCCCTTCATATTTTGTTGAGATATATCGAAGCACTCCCTTCATATTTTGTTGAGATATATCGAAGCACTCCCTTCATATTTTGTTGAGATATATCGAAGCACTCCCTTCACATTTTGTTGAGATATATCGAAGCACTCCCTTCACATTTTGTTGAGATATATCGAAGCACTCCCTTCATATTTTGTTGAGATATATCGAAGCACTCCCTTCATATTTTGTTGAGATATATCGAAGCACTCCCTTCATATTTTGTTGAGATGTATCGAAGCACTCCCTTCATATTTTGTTGATATATATCGAAGCACTCCCTTCATATTTTGTTGAGATATATCGAAGCACTCCCTTCATATTTTGTTGAGATATATCGAAGCACTCCCTTCACATTTTGTTGAGATATATCGAAGCACTCCCTTCACATTTTGTTGAGATATATCGAAGCACTCCCTTCATATTTTAACAGTTGGATTCTTGAACGTACTATTTCGGTTAGTTTTTTGTGAAATAAAAAGCATTATAAAAAAAAAATAATACAGAAAATTAAAAAAATCATGGTCACCCCACTTACTCACATATTCATTGGTCCACCGGCGACATTTCGCAGAATCCATCACTTGGGCAATCCTTGTACCATCTTCAGAAGCGACTCCCAGCTCTTCAGTGCTGCTCTCACCGCGGTGCGCGCCGCAACTGGCATACCTTAGCCCCTCTTCCAGGACAAGGCCCAACTTGTGATACCCATATATACCTTTCGATATCGACAAATAACTATTGTGAATTCACTTATTTGTTTTTGTGGTATTTATCATATTTTTGCAAAAATGGAGAAACTTCTGTGTGCCACTGCGTTCATTATGGTTCTGTATGCGGTTGTCAATGGTAAATATATTTATATATTTTTTCCTTGTGTTTATGATTAATACCATATATATTTTTTTCTATTATATTTGCACATTAGCAATCTCGCCCAGCCATCAATTTTAAATGCATGATCCAACAAACCCATATCCGTTAAAATTATGTATTCAAATTAAATTACTTGATGTTTTTTTTCGCAAATTGTGTATTTATAGATTTTTTATCATGTGGAAATAAAATAAAATTAAAATAAATATCAGACACTGTGTATTTCTAAAACACGCAATATTAAAAAAAATGGTTTTTCATAAATGAAAAATAATATATTACAAAAAACTATACAATCTACAGAGGTGAGGTAGAAAGTGTGTGTTCAGTTGACATGGAATAGCAGAGGTAAAGTTGAAAGTGTGTGTTGAGTTGACATGGAATAACAGAGGCAAGTTAGAAAGTGTGTGTTGAGTTGACATGGAATAACAGAGGTAAGGTAGAAAGTGTGTGTTGAGTTTACATAGAATAACAGAGGTAAGGTAGAAAGTGTGTGTTGAGTTTACATAGAATAACAGAGGTGAGGTAGAAAGTGTGTGTTGAGTTTACATAGAATAACAGAGGTAAGGTAGAAAGTGTGTGTTGAGTTTACATAGAATAACAGAGGTAAGGTAGAAAGTGTGTGTTGAGTTGACATGGAATAACAGAGGCAAGTTAGAAAGTGTGTGTTGAGTTGACATGGAATAACAGAGGTAAGGTAGAAAGTGTGTGTTGAGTTTACATAGAATAACAGAGGTAAGGTAGAAAGTGTGTGTTGAGTTGACATGGAATAACACAGGCAAGTTAGAAAGTGTGTGTTGAGTTGACATGGAATAACAGAGGTAAGGTAGAAAGTGTGTGTTGAGTTTACATAGAATAACAGAGGTAAGGTAGAAAGTGTGTGTTGAGTTTACATAGAATAACAGAGGTAAGGTAAAAAGTGTGTGTTGAGTTGACATGGAATAATACAAAGTCCAATTAACACAGGAGGCTTAATAATACAGAAATCCTACAGGGCTGAACACATATTTTTGAAATTAAAAAAAAAAAAACGTCAACGTGTGAGAAAATCATAAATGGAATTATTTAATCTGTTTTTGAAAGCGTTTATTAACTCCTATCAAGTTTAAGAGCTGTACAATAAGTCCCATATCCTTAATCAATACATGAAAAGTCGATTTGATTTTCCAATGAGCGATGAAATTCCTTTTTTTAAATAATCTGCTGATCCTTAATCAATACAATACATGAAAAGTCGATTGGAATTTCCAATGAGCTGTGAAATTCCTTTTTTAAATAATCTGCAGATCTTTAATCAATACAATACATGAAAAGTCGATTGGAATTTCCAATGAGCTGTGAAATTCCTTTTTTTAAATAATCTGCAGATCCTTAATCAATACAATACATGAAAAGTCGATTGGAATTTCCAATGAGCTGTGAAATTCCTTTTTTTAAATAATCTGCAGATCCTTAATCAATACAATACATGATAAGTCGATTGGAATTTCCAATGAGCTGTGAAATTCCTTTTTTTAAATAATCTGCAGATCCTTAATCAATACATGAAAAGTCGATTTGAATTTCCAATGAGCGATGAAATTCCTTTTTTAAATAATCTGCAGATCCTTAATCAATACAATACATGAAAAGTCGATTGGAATTTCCAACGACCGATGAAATTCCTTTTTTATATAATCTGCAGATCCTTAATCAATACAATACATGGAAAGTCGATTGGAATTTCCAATGAGCGATGAAATTCCTCAGCTCGGTACGAAGCACTCGAGATGAGTCAGATCCGCCAGACTCCGTGGCCCAGTCGGTAAGATGCTCGTCTCCCAATTCACTTGCCAAAAATATCTAAAAAAATATATTTGGTGTACTCCATAGTTATAAATTGTAAACATAACAACGGGCAAATGAAAAGAGGTAGGGTGGAAAGTGTGTGTTGAGTTGACATGGATTAACGCAGGTGACAATAAATGAATATTGGAGTTGAAGTTAAGATATTATTTGTGTGTAGTGTTATTTTATTTTTAAAACATAAAAAATAAAATAACACTACATACAAATAATACCAGTCGCGTAAGTTTGCGTAATTTATCCTCACGTAATGAATAGCATTTAAACTGAAAATCTGCAGATCCTTAATCAATATACTCGTATATATATAGAACTGTTCTTCGCGGCAGTTTCTTCGTAGATGTTTCTTGAAGAAAAGTTTCTTTGCGATGTATGTTGCGAGTATCTTGTAGAGTTGTGCAACGCTTTACGTTACCTTTATAAACGATACCTCGCTATAACAAAACCTTTTTTGAGAATATAAATGTTAACGGATTACCTTAGTAAAGTCTCATCTGTTAGACGTTTTATCTGAAAACGATCTTAATTTTGTGCGAAGTAAAATCGAACGTGTTAAACGCCTTGATTTATAACAGTAATATGTTACTTGAAAATGCCTCGACTTATAACTAATATGTTACGTGAAAATGCCTTGACTTATAACAGTAATATGTTACGTGAAAATGCCTTGACTTATAAAAGTAATATGTTACGTGAAAATACCTTGACTTATAACATTAATATGTTACGTGAAAATGCCTTGACTTATAACAGTAATATGTTATGTGAAAATGCCTTGACTTATAACAGTAATATGTTACGTGAAAATGCCTTGACTTATAACAGTAATATGTTACGTGAAAATGCCTTGACTTATAACAGTAATATGTTACGTGAACATGCCTTGACTTATAACAGTAATATGTTACGTGAAAATGCCTTGACTTATAAAAGTAATATGTTACGTGAAAATACCTTGACTTATAACATTAATATGTTACGTGAAAATGCCTTGACTTATAACAGTAATATGTTACGTGAAAATGCCTTGACTTATAACAGTAATATGTTACGTGAAAATGCCTTGACTTATAACAGTAATATGTTACGTGAAAATGCCTTGACTTATAATAGTATTATGTCACGTGAAAATGCCTTGACTTATAACAGTAATATGTTACGTGAAAATGCCTTGACTTATAACAGTAATATGTCACGTGAAAATGCCTTGACTTATAACTAATATGTTACGTGAAAATGCCTTGACTTATAACAGTAATATGTTACGTGAAAATGCCTTGACTTATAACAGTAATATGTTACGTGAAAATACCTTGACTTATAACATTAATATGTTACTTGAAAATGTCTTGACTTATAACAGTAATATGTTACGTGAAAATGCCTTGACTTATAACAGTAATATGTTACGTGAAAATACCTTGACTTATAACATTAATATGTTACGTGAAAATGTCTTGACTTATAACAGTAATATGTTACGTGAAAATGCCTTGACTTATAACTAATATGTTACGTGAAAATGCCTTGACTTATAACAGTAATATGTTACGTAAACATGCCTTGACTTATAACAGTAATATGTCACGTGAAAATGCCTTGATTTATAACTAATATGTTACGTGAAAATGCCTTGACTTTACAGTAATATGTTACGTGAAAATGCCTTGATTTATAACAGTAATATGTTACGTGAAAATGCCTTGACTTATAACTAATATGTTACGTGAAAATGCCTTGACTTTTAACAGTAATATGTTGCGTGAAAATGCCTTGACTTATAACAGTAATATGTTACGTGAAAATACCTTGACTTATAACATTAATATGTTACGTAAAAATGCCTTGACTTATAACAGTAATATGTTACGTGAAAATGCCTTGACTTATAACTAATATGTTACGTGAAAATGCCTTGACTTATAACAGTAATATGTTACGTAAACATGCCTTGACTTATAACAGTAATATGTTACGTGAAAATGCCTTGACTTATAACAGTAATATGTTACGTGAAAATGCCTTGACTTATAACAGTAATATGTCACGTGAAAATGCCTTGACTTATAACAGTAATATGTAACGTGAAAATGCCTTGACTTATAACAGTAATATGTCACGTAAAAAAGGCCTTGACTTATAACTAATATGTTACGTGAAAATGCCTTGACTTATAACAGTAATATGTTACGTGAAAATACCTTGACTTATAACATTAATATGTTACGTGAAAATGCCTTGACTTATAACAGTAATATGTTACGTGAAAATGCCTTGACTTATAACTAATATGTTACGTGAAAATGCCTTGACTTATAACAGTAATATGTTACTTGAAAATGCCTTGACTTATAACAGTAATATGTTACGTGAACATGCCTTGACTTATAACAGTAATATGTTACGTGAAAATAAGAAGGAAAAAAAAGCAAAGCAATCGATGCTTGATTCGTTTTTATCAAAACATTGAAAGGCCCCTAATTTTAGGTTTATTTACTTATATCCCTATTTTAACCAAGGTATATTTACTTATATCCCTATTTTAACCAAGGTTTATTTACTTATATCCCTATTTTAACCAAGGTATATTTACCTATATCCCTATTTTAACCAAGGTTTATTTACTTATATCCCTATTTTAACCAAGGTTTATTTGCTTATACCCCTATTTTTTAGAATATGTATAATATTATAATAAACTTCAATACATTTTAGTACATTTTACTTTTTAATTACGTTTTTCTAATAAGAAAAGTTTTCGATTGAAAAAATGTAATTTTCCTAATGTTAGGAGCTTACCCCTTACTTATACTTGGCGTCTTATTTTAATGTCCGTTAAGGAACTTCTGTTAACGTAACGATTTTGAGGAACGGATCATTATCGTTAAACGAGGCATCTTGTTTATGCAAATTAATCAATGTTTAAGGTTGCCTTGCTGCCGTCCGTTGCTTTCTGAGAAATCATCTCAAATGGCCACCTGTGACTTGTTCGAAAAACGAAATGTAAAGAACACTAATTTATGAGGAAACCAATTTATGATAACTTTTTTGGAACATTATCATCCTTGTCAATCGGGTGATACTGTTCTTTTTTGAAAAAAAAAAAATTCAAGATTTCACTTAAGGCCTCTTGAAAATATTTCTGGTAAGTTGGAAGAGATTTCCACATGGCAATAATCCCGCCAGGCATGTATACAAGACGTGTAATAAAATACAATACAATAAGTGATTTTATCTCCAAGTCCTTGTAATCTTTGGACAGTTTGGAAAGGCTCGCGATTACTATAGGGCATGGAAACATGGCAAGAGGAAGGAAGGAAGCCTCTTGTGCGCTGGACTGATCCGGAGTGTAGAGATAGGTGTAGGGGAACCACTCAGGGCTCTCGTGAGAGTCAAAAGAGACGATGCTTTCTCGGTAGAGAACGAGGCGACTTGAAAAGAGACGATGCTTTCTCGGTAGAGCGCGAGGCGACTTGAAAAGAGACGATGCTTTCTCGGTAGAGCGCGAGGCGACTTGAAAAGAGACGATGCTTTCTCGGTAGAGAGCGAGGCGACTTGAAAAGAGACGATGCTTTCTCGGTAGAGAGCGAGGCGACTTGAAAAGAGACGATGCTGTCTCGGTAGAGAGCGAGGCGACTTGAAAAGAGACGATGCTGTCTCGGTAGAGAGCGAGGCGACTTGAAAAAAGACGATGCTTTCTCGGTAGAGCGCGAGGCGACTTGAAAAGAGACGATGCTTTCTCGGTAGAGAGCGAGGCGACTTGAAAAGAGACGATGCTTTCTCGGTAGAGAGCGAGGCGACTTGAAAAGAGACGATGCTTTCTCGGTAGAGAGCGAGGCGACTTGAAAAATATCAATGAACTGTAAATTGTATTATATTACACTTTTGTTGTAAATAAGGCACTTTTGTTGTCATGTGGCAATCTAATCCAACCAACCAGAAAGATTTTATTAAAACCTTTAGTGAAAACCAGACTGAAATCCGTTTTTAAACAATCTGCGTTCCAACGGGATTCGAACCCCTATCCCCGGGCTGGGAGATAAGCGTTTTACCAACAAGGCCATGGAAGTAGTCGCAAATTGTCTGCCGTTGCTTTCCGTTAT
This sequence comes from Odontocerum albicorne, assembly GCA_949825065.1. Taxonomy (NCBI): domain Eukaryota; kingdom Metazoa; phylum Arthropoda; class Insecta; order Trichoptera; family Odontoceridae; genus Odontocerum; species Odontocerum albicorne. The sequence goes on from OX463861.1 coordinate 27,429,498, forward strand.
GATATAAATACCAGAATATTCAAATAACACAAAATAAAGCGTCATGAGTTAACTAAAAAAAGAAAGAGATTTAGGCGGTCTAAGAACAATGTATGGAGGTCAACGAAATGTCAACCGCACGCGCGCCATTTTATCTCTCAGCAGTAGAAGTCTACACAGGAGCTGCTGTTTTATCTCTCAGCAGTAGAAGTCTACACAGGAGCTGCTGTTTTATCTCTCAGCAGTAGAAGTCTACACAGGAGCTGCTGTTTTATCTCTCAGCAGTAGAAGTCTACACAGGAGCTGCTGTTTTATCTCTCAGCAGTAGAAGTCTACACAGGAGCTGCTGTTTTATCTCTCAGCAGTAGAAGTCTACACAGGAGCTGCTGTTTTATCTCTCAGCAGTAGAAGTCTACACAGGAGCTGCTGTTTTATCTCTCAGCAGTAGAAGTCTACACAGGAGCTGCTGTTTTATCTCTCAGCAGTAGAAGTCTACACAGGAGCTGCTGTTTTATCTCTCAGCAGTAGAAGTCTACACAGGAGCTGCTGTTTTATCTCTCAGCAGTAGAAGTCTACACAGGAGCTGCTGTTTTATCTCTCAGCAGTAGAAGTCTACACAGGAGCTGCTGTTTTATCTCTCAGCAGTAGAAGTCTACACAGGAGCTGCTGTTTTATCTCTCAGCAGTAGAAGTCTACACAGGAGCTGCTGTTTTATCTCTCAGCAGTAGAAGTCTACACAGGAGCTGCTGTTTTATCTCTCAGCAGTAGAAGTCTACACAGGAACTGCTGTTTTATCTCTCAGCAGTAGAAGTCTACACAGGAGCTGCTGTTTTATCTCTCAGCAGTAGAAGTCTACACAGGAACTGCTGTTTTATCTCTCAGCAGTAGAAGTCTACACAGGAGCTGCTGTTTTCCATTTATATATAATATGTATACGCTGAGAAACCCTCGGTTTTGAATTATTCCCAGATAAACGAGCGGTATCCCATCTCTACAGGACAATTTAGCGTATACATTCGAGTTTCATAAATTCCTCTTCAAAATGAGTGAATTTACTCTTGCATACTCATCAGAGTGAGCTTTCAGCTCCGCCTTGATTTTCTGGCTCATTTTGAAGAGAAATTTCTGAAACTCGAATTTATATGATTAAATGTCCTCTTCTCCGAAGAGGGGGAATATCGGTAATGACTCTATAAAGAATTCAAAACCAATTGAAAGGAATATGCTACGAGTTTGTAGGCCTTTAACCCTTCCTTCCCTGTGATGTGCAACTAGTACACATTGCTTCTAAACACTTTAATATCTCTATACCATGAATATAATAAATACTGGCTTCAGATTTTAGGTATTCCTTCCGTAATACATTTACGCATTGAATGGAAAAAATAATATTAATAATAATTAGCACTTATCGGCCACATCGGAGATATTTTGTGAAAATCGGGAATAAGTTCACCGATACAATCAAACGTGTGCCAGTGTGTGACGTAGGTATATTCATTCTAAAAAACCGCTATGGGTGAGGAAGCGACGGTATTCACGTCTCACTCTCACTATACTTCGGCATATGGGAACGCAAGAAATAGAATCTAAGTTCGCTCGCTTCTTTTGCTCAGTAGCCAGCGGGCTTTCGTTCGAGGTGGTTGCTTCACCCGTTTTGTGAACGTCGGCCGATGTTTTTTTTAATGTTTTAAGCAATTAAATTTCAATTATTATCACTTTTGACTTAAAATTTAATTAATTTAAGCGATTGGCTATAAATATTCTTATTTTCCGATTTTTAATCGCTCATTTTTACATGTGTATTGAATACACAGCACCGGAACGGGCGGCTTTTTTTAGCACAGGAAGGGAAAGGTTAATGTTGTGCATAATCATCGATATACACATTTTTATAATCTTCGGGCGCCCATTTTGGTTTTACAAATGTTAAACGCGGTTCTGATTACAATACATTCCACTGGAATATACGAGTATTCCAGTATTATACAGTCAAATGATGAACATATTTACTATATCTCCTTATAAAGACTACGAATTTCATGTTTTTTCGTTAAAAAAGTTCGTATGATGGCCAGGAATCGAGCCTGGATCAACTGCTTTGAAAGCATGTCTGCTGACCACCACCACCATCACCATCACCACCGCACGTAGATATAGAAATATAGTTGTCATTCAAAATCGGTTTCTATGATAAGAAAATATTCTGATTTATTTATATTTGTGTACTTCATATTCGGTTTTTTTTTTCATTCATTCATTCCATGTGTCCAAACCATCTAAGTGATATTATTACTTCGAGAAATCTTCTTCATATTACTCAACACATCAGTTTTCAGTACACATTCATCTCTTATCACTATATTACGTATCCTATCACACATTGTCATTTTACGTATCCTATCACACATTGTCATATTACGTATCCTATCACACATTGTCATATTATGTATCCTATCACACATTGTCATATTATGTATCCTATCACACATTGTCATATTATGTATCCTATCACACATTGTCATATTATGTATCCTATCACACATTGTCATATTATGTATCCTATCACACATTGTCATATTATGTATCCTATCACACATTGTCATATTACGTATTCTATTACACATAGTCATATTACGTATCCTATCACACATTGTCATATTATGTATCCTATCACACATTGTCATATTATGTATCCTATCACACATTGTCATATTACGTATTCTATTACACATAGTCATATTACGTATCCTATCACACATTGTCATTTTACGTATCCTATCACACATTGTCATATTACGTATCCTATCACACATTGTCATATTATGTATCCTATCACACATTGTCATATTATGTATCCTATCACACATTGTCATATTACGTATTCTATTACACATAGTCATATTACGTATCCTATCACACATTGCCATCCCGTGTATTCTCAGTGAACGCATTTCTACACCATTTAATCGTCTCCTTTCAATCCTTTTCCACGTCTACGTATTACTCCCATACATAGTACTAAAATACTTTTGTGAACTATAATTTTAGCAGGTTTTGAGTCTAGTTCGAGCACATATGTTTAAGTGCCGCGTCGACTTTGATTTCATTCGTTACACACCGTTCGATATCCCTCTTAACTTTTTCATCAAATAAGAAAATACTACCCAAATAACACAAGTCCTCAACTTACTCCAACTTTCAATTCATTTTCACTTTCACCCTTGAGTATACCACAGTATAATATCATATCATATAATATAATGCAACGCGGCAAGTGTTGCGTAGAAGCGTGCCCTCAACAAGGCCTCCTCACTCCTCTGCCATCTTGTTAACATCCTTATTATACAATCCAATAATAAAAGCGAGAAGATGCCTCGCTGGTCGCATCGTAATGAGCGGTAATGGTCGGTCAAATTAAAAGTGAAATATACCGAGAGGGTCCTTGACATTCTCCGAGTGCCTGGTGGCTGGTGCCTGGTGGCTACGGAGTTGGGTCATCGGTGATTAGCATAGCCTCTGCCAAGGCGGAAAACCGTACGCTTTTTTTGTAAGAGGTCGCGTATTATATTATATTTACAATCTACCGTTGATAAGGTGGTTATCGATTCGTTGCTTTTCGGATGTTTCGAAATTATTTTCTAAAAAAATACTTCCGGTGACACGTTATTTAAATATCTGTCAATAATAGTTGGTTCAAGTCCCGATTTAGAGCGCCATTGAGAAGAGTTAGGTTTCTAAACGGCACTATATAAATTGCCTTTTTATTATTATTATGAATACAAATATTTTTGCCTCATTTTAAAAACTTGCATTTCTGCAATAGGAAAGACAATACATTTGTTGTGACGCCATTTTATCGTAATTTAATCTTATCAAATCCTCTAGACAATGTCTAACAAATGAATAGATCGCACTTATCAACAATTATGTATTAAAATCAGCGAAGCATGTAATCCCCCGCAAGCCACTCGACCTCGAGACCTGACCTGAGCACGGGTGGTGTCAGATTACGAAACGGCAAGACATGCACAAGCAGGCAGAATGCTCGTGCCAGATTCACTACATTATAGAACATTTAATCATACATAAGGAAGAATTGTCCACACAAAGCTGATTAGTGATATTTTTTATTTTAAATCTTTTGTTATAGATGGTTAAACATTGTACACCGGGTGGGCTTATTGCTATACATAAATTTCTCACAGCCAATCAGCTCATCTTGGATGAACTTGTACAATCAATGACAGATTAAAAAATATACATATATTCGGTGTAGTCGGTGAGTTTTCTGGTGTGCAACGGATCACTTATTTAAAAAAGACTACGGCACGTATTCGCCTTCCAACTGAATTAACGTTGGAAAGGTGAGGAGATCCTCGACTACGAGACCCAGCAACGCTTTCCAACTGAATTGACGTTGGAAAGGCGAGGAAATCTTCGACTACGAGACCCAGCAACGCTTTCCAACTGAATTAACGTTGGAAAGGCAAGGAGATCCTCGACTACCAGACCCACCAACGCTTTCCAACTGAATTAACGTTGGAAAGGCGAAGAGATCCTCGACTACGAGACCCAGCAACGCTCTCCAACTGAATTAACGTTGGAAAGTCGAGAAGATCCTCAACTACCAGACCCAGCAACGCTTTCCAACTGAATTAACGTTGGAAAGGTGAGAAGATCCTCGACTACGAGACCCAGCAACGCTTTCCAACTGAATTAACGTTGGAAAGGTGAGAAGATCCTCGACTACGAGACCCAGCAACGCTTTCCAACTGAATTAACGTTGGAAAGGCGAGGAGATTTTCGACTACGAGACCCAGCAACGACGATATTATGGATAATCATTAAATAATTAGAAATACGTATGCTTACCACCAGCCATAGCTAGAGGTTCCACTTAAACGGAAAATAAACATGATGCAATGATGTATTGACCACTTGACAGATCAAGAGATTGTTAATGATTCTCCCATTGCTCCCTCACCCGACTGCTGTACCACAAGCAGATGTTGAAAGAAAGAATTGATGATGAGGTCGCCTGACCCGGGCCAGAAGTGCTCGGCACACTTTCACTCTTTAAATGTTCTTTTATGAGTAACACCACCCAAATGTCAAATTCTGTCTATGTATGTTATAATATATAACACACTCACTATTATCGTGTGTTATATCATAACCATCACCATCGTATCTTAAAAATCTGTTTCGAGATGTTAGGCAATGCTTTGTGTTCTTTATCTACAGCTGTGATCATATTAGCCCTTGCATACGGACGCGAGTTGTGGGTTTCCTACAAGTGCCAAAGGTGAAGTATTGTATTCCTCACAGTGTGTATCTTGTGATGGTTATTTCGGATAAGGCACTGTCCAAATTAAAACACCACTTCAGGGTTTGTGTGTAGGAATTTGTCCAGACGTTCTTATACACTGGTTCATTGTCACATCACTCTTTACACTATTGGGCAGTATTATCACTATAGCCAGGCAGCATGAATGCTGTTAATATCTATATCAAGTTTACCTGTCATATGTTCATGGAGAGACTCAAGGAAAACTAAAAGATACAAAACACCACTAAAAAAGGCCTCGCAGGTTTGTGTGGAAACTTATCCCGACGTCTTATACACTGGTTCAATGTCACAAACTCACAAGACTTTCTTTATATACGGTACAATTTAAGCATGCCATTTCACCGCATCTTCCACGCCAAGATGGACATCTTTAAGTATCAGTAAAAGAGTGAAAGAACGATGAGGTCCATATTCTGGGTTGTTATAGATTCCGCGTGGAGAGTCTGCCAGTTCCCATATGTGCATGATATACGCTCTGCGACTTTATTATGAACATCTAAGTCGTTTGAAAGTACACAAGGGCATCATTAGTAGTGAGAGAGTCTGGCGAATGACTTGTACCAGTTGTAATGGCTTGTACCAGCAGGCCATTTGTGACACTGAACCCTGTTCACATTTGCTGCCAAAATTCAAAAGTATGACTAGAAGAGGAATGTAAGGAGACTGTTCTTCATGTTGACTCCAATAGGGTAATGGCATTATGGTGATGTTTATGATATTTTATTATCCTCTTCGTGTGCTGTGTCCAATATTGAGAAAATACTTCGTGTGGTGTGTCCAATATTGAGAAAATACTTCGTGTGGTGTGTCCAATATTGAGAAAATATTTCTGTCTGGCGACACTGAACAGCTCCTTAACTGTCTGGATACTTGAATTGCAAACTAGAATATAGATGTCTCTATCCATAAAAGAGTCGAAATTTCATGAACAACCACATGTGAATGAATGAACGCCATTATCCGTGACAAGTATAATAGAAGGCACAATAAAAAACGGGTGATCAGTGGGTGCTATCACTGGAGATGACTATGTAAGCCAATTTGGTATATCCTTTTGCATAAAAAGCAAGGAGTTTCAGTGCCTACATCCTGTCTGCATCTTCCTTCTCTATTGGGTCCCTGATAACTAGCAACAGCTCCACGCCGTTTGGGTATATCTGTTGCTGTTAGCTCTTAGTTGTGCTGGGCATTAATGTTTTAAGAGTCTCATGCCAGTACGTCATCTCTTGCATTGCCCACCGTGCGTCCTTCCCCCCTCCGTCAGCTTGCCAAAGAGGGTATTTCTTGTGAGTCTGCACTCAGGCATATGGTATTAGCCACCTGTCTAGATCAACGCAGGCGAGCACGCCAGCTATAACAGTTTGCTCTTCATATAACAACAACTATACGTATTTTCAATTCAAAACTCAAATGTCGGTATGTAAATATATATTTAAATTCCATGAAAGCGCTTCTTGCCATCTCAGTCGCGGTCTTGGCGAGGTCTAGAGAGAGAATGTATTTTTATTGTTATGAACAGTACCGTATTTGTATAAATGGCGCCCCTAGACGATTTAAAACTTTCCCCCTCCCTCCCCACCAATACATAATTAAAAGTATGTTCACACTTTCTTGCTTTCTTCTCCACAAATGCATCTAAGATGTCATTGAATTCCATATTCCCTGTTATGTCTGATTCTATTGACAATATGGCTAATGCGTTTGGTCTGTTTTGTTTTATTTGTTGTAGAATATGTTTTTAATCGTTTCAATAATGAAACACTTCGTCAATAAAATAATGTAATTATTAGTTTGCCAAGCTGTGCCATTGAAAGTTCGTGGTTATCATTGGGTTTTAACCCTGAGAGATCGGCGCACTGCTATAGCAGTGGAAGAAATTTGTTCTACCCTTGTATTCTAAATGAATATTATTCATTTAGAATACAAGGGTACATATTCTAAAATATATTTATGTTGTAAAAATATATTTTTTTTGTTTTTTTGTTGTTTAAAATAAATATTTATCACGAACGTCCGAATCGTAAATATATCTCGGCACTAGATAGACAATTATATTTTTTTCTCGTAGCACTCTCAGGGTTAAATATGTTTAAACTGAAGAGAACGCAATTTTTGAACGCCCTCTTTGACTTGGCGCCCCTAGGCAAATGCCTAGGTTTTCCTGGAAACCAACTCAACTCTGGTTATTGACGAAGAGTTGTCTATTGTTTATGTTTATAATAATATAATGAATTCACGCGCACGCCCAATACTGCAACGCAGCCACTAACAATGCAACCAGTCATTAATATGTTTGTTTGATCGATGCCGACTTTCCAGCATACCTTGACTGCAGTCCAAGAAACATCGACACAATTGATGCAAGTGACTAAAAAGGAGAAAGAGTGAAAAGAGAAACTGCAATGAAAACCCTCCAAAATATATGTTTAGAATAAATGACTTGCGAGGGAGAGGTTGGGGCGGAGAAAATAATGAAAAGATGAAATAATTTGAGAAAGTTTGATTGAAAGAAAGGTATGGGAAACAGAAGAAACTCCCTGCGTTCCAATGTTCTCTTCCACACCATCCATCCATATTTTCCTTGGATCAACTCTACACCTTCTCCCGTCAACTTCGAGTCCAAGTAACGATTGTATAACACACTTTTCTTGTCTTCTAAAGATGTTTCATAAGTCTGAAGTGAAAAACGTACTGGAAACCTTTTTTTTTAACGAGAATCAAACCTGCAATCCCCCAGTTGTAACATCTCACCAAGAGTCTACCCATGTAGGTCACAGCGATCGTCAATCAATTCAATGAGTCGTAATATACCAAAAGTGCGACCAACTCTCAGGGTTTCACCCGGAGTCTCAGACTTTCAATACCCTCTCGCCGTGTTTAGGGGTTTGTTATAATTTCTCCGGATTTTCGTAATAATGTTTATAATTAACTTAATCTTAAGTCGGTCATATTTATGAAAATAAAATACGTGTTACACAATCGCTGCAAATCTCGTGTATAGCGCGTCATCATCTTGTCGTAAAGCTCATAACTGAGCATCGTTACTCCCATAATATCCTCTGATGACTTCTTTCTGCCCATCTCTGCACTTAGCGGCTCGATGGGCAGCAGTCAAGGGTAGTCCAGTTACATATTTCGTCGTTCCACACCTCCAGTAACCACAAACCCCTCCAAACTGCCTCCTTGGCCATGAGCATTGTATCCAAAGAATTTGATGACTCGTCAAAGGCATATTGTCGACATTCTGTCGATGATTCTCATTTCTTCGAGAAGGGAGGCGTTAGTCCGCCTTGCTGTCCGTGTAATTCGTAACATCATTCTCCAGCACTACATTTCAAATGCATCTATTCTACGTCTCTCGCTTGCTCTCAGAGACGAAGTCTCCGCGCCATACATGAATACGAGAGTTGCTACTTAAGTTTTGAGACATGACAACACTAGTGTAGATACGTCAAATCTGACATCAGCATCGTAAAGTTTGACGTATTTAATGGTATACGTGCTGAGAAAGTTTTGTCATACGAGTGTTATTTGTATTGTTTACAGTGACTTGAAAAATTCATCTCGGCCAAAAATGGAAAATTCAATCGTGAACATTTTCGTGCGATGATTTTTTATGATTTTCCACGTGGAACTAACTTAACAACAGTGTGCCAATCAACTCGCTTTGACTTTTGGTAATAAAGCACCCTCCCGGGCCACTGTGTTTCGCTGGTTTTCCGAATTTAATCGTGGTCGTAGTTTGCTCCAGGACGAATTTTGTGAAGGTCGTCTAAAATCGATTGTTGTGCCAGAAAACGTCGATGCTGTGCGTGAACTGATATTGGAAGAACGTCATGTGACTTATCGTGAGATTGAGGCATGTTTGGGCATTAGTTCCACTTGCATACATTCAATATTACATGAACATTTGGCCGTCAAAAATATTTGTTCGCGTTGGATACCGCATAATTTGACAATCGCTCAAAAAAAGGCTCGTGTCGATTGATCCAAAGAAATGTTGAAAAAATTCGATCGCGGTGCTTCAAAAGACGTCTATAAGATTGTGATAGGCGACGAATTATGGATCTATGCATATGAGCCAGAAACTAAACAGCAGTCGACTGTATGGGTATTTCAAGACGAGCCTAATCCAACAAAAGTTGTTCGTGCACGAAGCACTTCGAAGCAATTGGTGGCTTGTTTCTTCGGTATAAATGTTCATGTCGCAACAGTGCCTTTAGTGGAACGTTGTACGGTCAATTCTGAATGGTACACCATCATTTGTTTGCCAGAAGTGTTCGGAGAAATGAGGAAATCCAACCGCCGAAGACGGATCATTCTCCACCACGACAATGCGAGCTCTCACACATCGGCTCAAACAAGTGACTTTTTGAGCACTCAACACATCAAATTGATGGGTCATCCCCCGTACAGCCCTGATTTGGCAGCCAATGACTTCTTTTTATTCCCGAACATTAAAAATAAATTGCCAAGTTAACGTTTTTCAACGCCTGAAGAAGTGGTTGATGCGTTCAAAACGCATGTTTTGAAGTTATTTCATTCGGAGTGGAAAAAGTGCTTCGAAAATTGGTTCAAACGCATGCAAAAGTGTATTGATCTTCATGGAGAGTATTTAAATATATGATACCATATATACATATAGATATAAACCATCACGCCGTCTCTCTATCGGGGTATTCAGAGAGAAGATATCATCAGTCTGGCCTATCGTAACACACATATATGTACTCGTACTTTAGGGTTCGTATAATTCAGATAATAAAATTTACGTAATTGTCTTGAATTAAGAGGTTAAAGGTCGGTCTCAGCAGTTATTTTGATTGTTTTTTTTTTGCACAAACGAGACATTTGAATGTGACCTTTCCTTGGCTGGCCACCCCCCACCCCGACCCTGCCTTGCCACAGCAAGTCGCATCACGGATAAAAAGATATAAAATAACTGGTTTTGTTCTAAGGTTACCTGTTGTTAGGATTTAATAATGCGACGGAAAAGATATTTCTATTCGCATTAAGTCTGTAATTTAACAAAAAAAAAGTGTTTATTTCAGTACGACGCTACAGAGGATGATATACACATAACACATACATACATAGTATATACGAGTATATATGCCACCTCGCTTTGAAATTATTGTTTTCAAAATAGTAAATGAAAGAATTGATCATCCTAATAATAAAAAAATGGATAATTTATATAGCGCCATTTATAGAGCAAGCTCTCCTCAAGGGCGCTCCAGCTCGGGATTCGAACCTACTATTATTGACAGATTAAAAATATTATAAAATAAATATAAATAAGTAAAACGTAAGAAGTGGCTGCGGCCATTAGATTAGGCACTTCCCCGCATCTTCATATGTTATGAAGATTTACCATTAGATTAGGCACTTCCCCGCATCTTCATATGTTATGAAGATTTACCATTAGATTAGGCACTTCCCCGCATCTTCATATGTTATGAAGATTTACCATTAGATTAGGCACTTCGCCGCATCTTCATATGTTGTGAAGATTTACCATTAGATTAGGCACTTCCCCGCATCTTCATATGTTATGAAGATTTACCATTAGATTAGGTACTTCCCCGCATCTTCATATGTTATGAAGATTTACCATTAGATTAGGCACTTCCCCGCATGTTCATATGTTATGAAGATTTACCATTAGATTAGGCACTTCCCCGCATCTTCATATGTTATGAAGATTTACCATTAGATTAGGCACTTCCCCGCATCTTCATATGTTATGAAGATTTACCATAAGATTAGGCACTTCCCCGCATCTTCGTATGTTATGAAGATTTACCATTAGATTAGGCACTTCCCCGCATCTTCATATGTTATGAAGATTTACCATAAGATTAGGCACTTCCCCGCATCTTCATATGTTATGAAGATTTACCATTAGATTAGGCACTTCCCCGCATCTTCATATGTTATGAAGATTTACCATTAGATTAGGCACTTCCCCGCATCTTCATATGTTATGAAGATTTATAATTAGATTAGGCACTTCCCCGCATCTTCATATGTTATGAAGATTTACCATTAGATTAGGCACTTCCCCGCATGTTCATATGTTATGAAGATTTACCATTAGATTAGGCACATCCCCGCATCTTCATATGTTATGAAGATTTACCATTAGATTAGGCACTTCCCCGCATCTTCATATGTTATGAAGATTTACCATTAGATTAGGTACTTCCCCGCATCTTCATATGTTATGAAGATTTACCATTAGATTAGGCACTTCCCCGCATCTTCATATGTTATGAAGACTTACCATATGATTAGGCACTTCCCCGCATCTTCATATATTATGAAGACTTACCATTAGATTAGGCACTTCTCCGCATCTTCATATGTTATGAAGACTTACTAAGGGTAGATGATTCCTTCTACAACATTTATTTAGGTGTAGTGATAGGAATTTCAGTATTTTACACGTCCACGTTTCTCTTCCATATACCAAAGATGGTATTAATATACTGTTGTGGGCCATCATTTCAGCAGATCTTTATACTGTCCAATTCGAGTATATATAATTTAAATGTCCATTTGATTTCCTTTCGCCACAGGCCGATCAATTTATCTCGTAACTCTTCTGAACAAATACTACCTAAATACCAAATACTACCTAAATATCATCATCATCATTGTCAACCAGGGTCAATCCACTGCTGGATGAAGGTCTCCCCAAGTTGACTCCAAACAGTTCGGTCCTTTGCTCGCCGATGCCACGTGATGCTGCCATGCTTCCTGATTTCGTCCATCCAGCGTACCTTCGGTCTTCTTCTCGGCCTCTTTATGCCTCTTGGATACCGTTGGATTATTTCGGATGTCCATCGGGAGTCTGACATTCTGGCTACAGGCCCGGCCCATTGCCACTTCATTCTTTTGCACACCTTTATAACGTCTTCTACCTTTGTTATATTGCGAATCCAGGTGTTTCGTTTACTGTCTCTTTTAGTATATCCTAACATGCATCTCTCCATGCCCCTTTGTGCGGTCTGGAGCTTTTGCGTGTTCTTTACTGTGAGCGTCCATGTCTCGCAGCCATACGTAAGTACAGGACGAATGCACTGGTTGTAGACCCTTCGCTTCAAGGGCATTGGGAGATTACTTTTGAAGATGTTGTTCAAACGTCTAAATGAGCTCCACGCCAGTTTTGTCCTTCGTGTTATTTCCTCCGATATGCCACCTACAAAGGAAATAAGTTGGCCCAGATATACATATTCCTGGACAAGTTCTAGCGGCTTTCCATCTACGTTTATTGGTTTTGGGGTAGCAAAGCCGTTCATCATATATTTGGTTTTTGAAATATTCATTTTTAAACCAACTCCTTTGCTGACCTCTGCCAATTCTTGCAGTTGATGCTGAAGATCATTCGGGTTTTGTGAGAATATAACGATATCGTCTGCAAATCTCAAATGGCTCAGGTATTTTCCATCAATCGCCAGCCCTTTATTTTCCCATTCTAGTTTTTTAAATATGTATTCCAGTGTAGCTGTGAATAATTTTGGGGAAATAGTGTCTCCTTGACGAACTCCCTTATCGATTCGGAAGGTTTCCGAGGATTTGTGGAGATGCATTTTTGCTGTTGCATCCTTATAGATGTTATTGAACAACTGAATGTATGCTCTATCAATGCCTTGTGTCTTCAGAGCTTATAGTATGGCAACTTTCTTGACTGAGTCAAATGCCTTTTCGTAGTCCACAAAGGCTAGGTACAGAGGGAGTTCGTATTCCTCACATCGTTCTATTATCGTACCTAAATATCAAATACTACCTAAATACCAAATACTACCTAAATACCAAATACTACCGAAATATCAAATTCTACCTAAATACCAAATACTACCTAAATATCAAATACTATCTAAATTTAAATACTACCTAAATATCAAATACTACCTAAATATCACATACTACCTAAATATAAAATACTTCCTAAATAGCAAATACTTCCTAAATAGCAACATTCCTTAACTTGACCTATTCTTTCATTGCTTACTCATATATCGCATTTACTTTTCATACATACCATCATGCTGTTTCTATGCTGGGGTCAGAATAATTTTTCAATTTATATATTTATTTAAGGTCGATTACGACCATTAACTATTTTTACAAAATAAAATTAGAATATACAAGATTTTACAGTAAAAACATAAATATCAAAACGCCAACAAGATTCATACAATTTGCAGTAAAAATAATTATAGACGTATCACTGCACACAACAGGCCAGGACTCAGAAAGCTACACGCCTCAACATATACCATACATTATTTCTCCTTCCTTACAGATTAAAAATAGCCATTATTGTTTTCAATGAAAATCGAACTCGCAACCCTCGAGTTGAGAGACAGGTGTTTTACCAACAATAACACGGGGATCGTCCCATAGCTTTGTCAGCTTTTGTAGATCTCATGCTTTATTTTACCCATTTATTTCTAGGTATTGATTTCCATTCTTTTTTCAGGCCAACGTTTCCAAGGCCAGCAACAGAACTTCCAGGCCAGACCACAGCAGAATGCCTACCAGAGCCAGCCCCAGCAAAGCCAGCAGCAGGCGGCCCCCAGAGGCAATTGCAAGGAAAATAACGCCAGATATCCGGTGACTGGACAGTGCGACGCTTACATCGAGTGCAGGGTTAGAGCAATTATTTTCATTACTAACTCTGGCCGAATTCAAAGTCCTACTTTAATACTTAATACTAAATCTTAACTAAAAAGCCTTGACACTGGGCTCAAGTGTAAAGGCTTTTTAGTTAAGGTTAAGTTATGAATGGATTGATTTCAAACTATGTATTCAAGTCTCTATTATGTCTTTGGAATCTGTCTGAGAAATGTTCCTTCGGAAAGAAGTAAAACTTTGAGGTCAATTTGTTTGATCATTGATTGATCCAATAGGGCAGGCTATTATTATAGAGCTTATGCTGTTGCTGATTCTGTGGCGTGAAATGGTCTGCCTATTAGTATTACGGATATGGGTGGCGTGTGCAGCTTTAGTAAGCATTTGAAGGCAACTCTTTTTGGGAGGTTTGATCAATATTTATGTTGGTAGAACACACACACATTTTACACTACACCTAAAGTCGAATGTATTATTCGTATCACACATCGGGAGATCTTTAAAGGTCTTTGTTGTTCGTCTTCCTTTGGTGAGTTTTCTGTGGTTTTCTTACTAAATATGTTTTTTTAAACATATTAGGAGAAGTTCCTAATCTAATTATCCTAATCTATTGAGGTGCATGATCGCGCGGTAACGTAATGAACTTCCGTGCGGAAGATCGTCGGTTCAAACCCCGCACTGTGTTACTTCCAACGAACGACACAGGCACTTTTTCCGCCTATAAAAGTTCGGAAATTCTAGGATGAGTCCTGTGACAGCTCTCAAATTAGCCCCAATACAACCTTGTAACGATGTTCAGTAATTTTAATTATTTTATCAACTTTAATATAAGCCTCAATTTTAATAAATAGCAAGTTATTTAGGTAAATACATTACATAAGGTTGTGTTGGGGCAAATTTGTGAGCTGTCACAGGACTCATCCTAGAATTTCCGAACTTTAGTAACTTTTTCCGCGTAAGGATATCTATGGTCTCGTTCATATATATTTAAAATGAGCACTACCTTCCTATTCTTAGACTTAACCTATTTGTGTTTTTTGTATTTTTAATATGTTAATAAAAGTTAAATTTATTCACGAATTAAAGCGCCCTTGAGTCTGCTCTCTAAATTTATTCACGAATTAAAGCGCCCTTAAGTCTGCTATCTAAAAGACGCTATCAAAAATGTTGTTTTATTATTTGAAACAAATGAGGTCTGACTCAAAATACAAATCACGAAGTTTTAAGGTTAGATTTTAGGTTGAACTATGACCTTATTTAGGACCTTACAAATGATTCTTTATTTGGCCTCCATTCGTCTCGTACGACACTGCAACGAATCTTTAGAAGTGATTTGCATCTCTTTCCGTATAAAATTCAATTGGTGCAAGAGAATTAAAGTCACAAGACCCACAATAACGCCATTTGAACGTAACTTATGAAACAACAAAACTAGACACTGTGAATAAATAGTTACAGCTTGCGAGTGACATTAACTTATGAGGTGGGGCGCAATCTGCCTTGGACTGGTCCAGATTAAAATGATAATCCGTTCTTAAAATGAGGTGTTTCGTTGCACTTAATATAAATTTGCATGAATACGCACTCTTTTAAAATCAACAACATAACAAATGCCAAACAATTTACACAAGAAACACACATCAAGAATTCAGGTTGCACCATGATTATGCAACTGTAAAGAAATACCCGCGTATTTGTACATATTCATAATGCCGTGATGCAATTCGAAGCTCATATTTGTGTGGGAATGTATGACCTAGTGATTATGGCATCCAAATTTTGCTTGATTGAGAAATTCGGTGTCACCTAACACGAGGCGTTAAATAACAAATTATTCACATCTAATTTGCATTCGTTTATAATATATATTATACTTGAAATTTTATTCTGCTCGTGCTGTATCTGCCCGTTTAATTTCCGCCACTTCACGATCTTAAAATGTTTTTAATAAGATACAGACTGGCGCTAAAATGAACTATCCCATTTATATATTATTTATAGTTAAGACATTGTGGAGGTTAAATGGCACTGTAATTTGTTTTAATAAACACTGTTTATTCCATTTTATGTAACGGTATACCCCTACCGGTTTCAAGGTTTTCACATCATCATCAGGAGAGCACAAACAAGGCTGAATTTTGTTCCCACTGGTACCGACATACACGCTTCTAACGGTAAAAATTCGGGTTGAGGACTGGGATAGGAGGGAGGTAGGAGGCAACTAGAAATATCTAAGTCGGGATGAACATCTGGCAAACACATATAGGTACCATATTTCCAAGATCTCGCAGCTGCTCACTGAAGTTGTCTTCTTCCTCCCTCCACCCCCACAATCTCCAGCCCATTTTTATCGTATGTACGAGTATGTCTGTACCAATTCGAACATAATTCAGTCTTGTTTGTGCTCCCCTGAAGATGAAGTGTGCACCTTGAAACCGGTAGGGTTATACCGTTACAAAAAGTGGAATAAACAGTGTTTGATAAAAGAAATCAAAATATCCTTTTTGTTTTCCTAATAACTACTATAAAAAATAAAACAAACCAAATATTTTAACGACAATGTATTTTATAATTCATACACTTTATGTGACACTTTGTATCCCGATTTCGTGTTTTACCGTGATGAACTAGATTTGCGTTGAGTCCCGGTCTTGCGTTTTAGATACACGGGATCGAGACTCAAAGTAAATCTAGTTTATCACGTTAAAACACGGGACCAGTACTCAACACAAATCTAGCTTATCACGTTAAAACACAGGACCGGGACTCAACACAAATTAAGTTTATCACGTTAAAACACGGGATCGGAGCTCGACACAAATTTATTTTATCACGTTAAAACATGGGATCGGGACTCAACACAAATCTATTTTATCACGTTAAAATACGGGACCGGAACTCAACGAAAATCTAGTTTATCACGTTAAAACACGGGATCGGGATATAATGTGTTCATTTACTTAAATCTTTCAAAGACACAACTAAAAACAAGAAAATTCACAATTAACGATAATATTAGTCCCATCGGATTCTGTATTCGACGGCACAATACTCTGGTGGAAGATTATCAGATCTATTTTATTATTAATGATTTCGCATAAATCGAAGATTATCAGATCTATTTTATTATAAATAATTTCGCAAAATTAAGAAAACCATGAATTGATTGTTTTGTGATGTTTCCAGGACGGCGTCCCCGAAGAGAAGATGTGCCCAGACGGTCTCCTGTTCAACGCTAACGTCTCGGTCTTCTCCTACCCCTGCCAGTACCCCATAGACGTGGACTGCTCCGGCAGGGAAGCCACGCGTGAGTTGCCCTCCAGAATGTGGATCTTGTTTCACAATGAATGTTCAGTGTATAAGACAGCGGAATATATTATAAATGTGACGCTGCGTAGAATTATCATTTAAAGAAAAAATAAGATTAATTCATTGATTTGCCCAACATCACACGTTCTTCAGTTCTGTTCTGAAGCATCTGATTTGCCCAACATCACACGTTTTCCAGTTCTGTTCTGAAGCAACTGAGAATATATCTTGACAATTTGTATAGGCTCGTATGGAACATGAAAACTTGAAGAAGTCATTTAACCATAAAACACCCATTTAACAGACATACATTTTTAAAACATATGTAATTTCGTCTCCACTCCTCCCGGTCCTGAGCCATGTTGAGTGCAGCACTCAATGAGGAACAGGCCATCCCTATGATTTGGTCCATCCACTTTGCTGGAGACCTTCCAGCAGAAGTACTTAAAGATGATATCTGATTCCAGAGAGGGCCATCCCGACGGAGGACTGCCCCCACCAGTACGGCTACTTCCGCCACGGCAGCAGCCCGGCTGAGTGTGGCCAGTTCACCAATTGCGTAGACGGCCGCAGCTACACCTTCGACTGCCCCGAGGGTCTGGCCTTCAGCGTGGACACCTACAGGTGCGATTGGCCCGATATGGTCCCTGACTGCGACGCTGAAGGTAATTGTTACATTTGACGATATAAGTTTAACTATTGACAAGGTATTTACTCCCATTGAGAATTGACAAGGTAATAAAAGTGACTGGCCTTTAGTATGACCAAGGTAACTTTTGTTATAAGGTAATTGTTACTATTGACAAGGTACATAATTGTTACTATTGACAAGGCAATTGTTACTTTTGACAAGTCAATTATTACTACTGACAAGGCAATTGTTACTATTGACAAAGCAATGTTACTATTGATAAGGCAATCGTTACTATCGACAAGGCAATTGTTGCTATTGACAAAGTAATTGTTACTATTCACAAGGTAATTATTAGTATTGCCAAGGGAAATGTTATCACTATTGACAAATTTATCATTAGTACTAACAACAGGGTTATTGGTATTACTGACAAGATAAGTATTGACATGTTGTTTATAGTTAAGGCATTAATGTTGTGGAGGTTTAAAGACATTGTAATTTATTTTTATCAAACACTGTTTATTCCACTTTTTTTTTAATAAACAGTGTTTGATAAAAATAAATTACAATAAGTATTTACAATCTTACTTATGGAGGTGACAACTATTGATATGGAGGTGAAGGCTTTCAGTGGAAAAGTCTGCAGATGGGACTGTTCAGAAACGGGTTTTGACTGCGTCCCACAACATATTGGTGTGTGCCTCATCAGGTCCCGGTCCACATCAGCAAACACAATCTGTGTATTTTATGATTTTATTTAATGTTTTTGTTCATTCACGACATGTATCCAATTATGGGTATATCAAAATATTAATACTGATGTAAACTAAATTCTTGTCTTAACAAATGAATTGGATTTTCCAGCATTCCTTGGCTTTAGATGTCCTGAAGTAAAGATCGACCCCTTCTTTGGAGCACAACAATACACATATTACAGGTAATAATCAAAATAAATAACATATTTGACTAGAAAATAAATATTAAAAAAAACAAGTACAAATAAAAATAGGGGGACCTAGAAAGTTCACTTTTGAATAAATTCATAATAAAACAGTGGTTTGTTGTGATCAACTTTAGTTACAGCAAACATGTAACAAAATATTGGGATTTAAAAAAAAAATTGTGTTGTCGAGATGACCACTATCGTGTCTAGATGACCACTATCGTGTCGAGATGAACACTGTCGTGTCGAGATGACCACTATTGTGTCAAAATGACCACTATCGTGTCGAGATGACCACCATCGTGTCGAGATGACCACTATCATGTCGAGATGACCACTGTCGTGTCGAGATGACCACTATCGTGTCGAGATGACCACTGTCGTGTCGAGTTGACCACTGTCGTGTCGAGATGACCACTATCGTGTCGAGATGACCACTATCGTGTCGAGATAACCACTATCGTGTCGAGATGACCACTGTCGTGTCGAGATGACCTCTATCGTGTCGAGATGACCACTATCGTATCGAGTTGACCACTGTCAAGTCGAGATGACCTCTATCGTGTCGAGATGACCACTGTCGTGTCGAGATGACCACTATCGTGTCTTGATGACCACTGTCGTGTCGAGATAACCACTATCGTGTTGAGATGACCACTATCGTGTCGAGATAACCACTGTCGTGTTGAGATTTTTTTTATTTTTATTTTATTAGGAAAACATACAGTGTTTATGTCGGTATTATTACTGATATCTATGGGTTTCGAAACACCATTTAACAGTTTTCGCATATGGTTTCAATATGTACACTTAGTTATGTTAGGAGATTGGTAAGAGGGTAGTAGGTAGGCTTTAAGTAATGCTGAAAATTGTTAACCAGGAGACAGTCAGGGATGAGACAGTCAGAGATCCACACCAAACCAGTTCCCGCATATGCGCAATCTAATCGAGTTCGTAGAAGAGTTAAATAAATCGAATTCCGGGAAGTCTTCCAGGTTGTTAACGAAGTTAGATGCTCTTACAAAGAATGAATTTTGTCTGTACTTGGTCACACTAAAGGGGATGTTCAGCCATTTAGTATGTCTCGCGGAGATTCTGGGGACGTTAATGTTTATGTTTGAGAGTAATTCTGGGGCATCAATGTGATATTGTGCTATTTTCGTTAATAATATAGATGACCACTATCGTGTCCACGGCATTAGTCTAATCTGGATCGAAAAAATTTAATCACGTGCCTTTATATTTCCCGAGGTATCGCTTAGATTTTTTGACGAATGTTTTTATTTCAACTACAGCGTGCGTAACCGTTGGATTATTTGCGTCTAATCCACTTTTTAGGTATCTCTATAAAAATATGTGGGAACAAATCAGGAGCTCGTAGTTACCACCACGCAATGTCACCCCTTTGCGAAACCTGTTTCCCGGGGAACATCTCTTGAACCACTTGCAAATTGTTATTGAACGTGTGACAAGTGATCCCATAACTGTTGGAATCCCATCCTCAAATTGTATCCTGGAAATTCTTGTGATTTCATAATCAAGATCTCTCTCACCGTTTGAATGTAACACTCAAAATGAACTGTTATTGCTTGGCCTCGAGCGTCCTTAAAGAAATAAGGACTGATGATTCTCGACGCTGACATGGTGTGGCTGTGGCTGCCCGAATTGTTACTCGTGCACAATGGAGCGGTCTCTGGTGTTTTAATCTTAGACTTACATTAATCCAATAGTGGCAATTTAACTTATTGAAGCCATCCATATGGAAATGTGCTTTATCTGAAAAGAGTATGTTGTTATTAAACCCTGAGAACCGTTCAAACATTTTAGTCGGGAAATCCAGCCTCGTAACAGTCATTTAAATCCTGATTAAATTGAATTTTATAAGGATGGAATTTTAAGTCAAGAGATAAAATTTGCTGCAGGGTCGTACGTGACAAAAGTGCACTTTACAGCAAATATTCTGGGCCAACCCGTATACCATATGTATATCAAACAAATATATTAGTTTGGCTTACGCCAAAACTAATACACGACTGGGAAAGGAAATGGTACTTACAGGTTTAGTGGTGATGGCGCGGAAGTCGTTTCGAGCTGAAAGGTTGACGTATGTACACCACACTTATTTTATCACAATGTTTGGGTTGATCCTATAAGCACTGGGTACTGGCCCACATATAGTCAATTTCAACTGCACGTAACACACGCGTTTGTAATATGAGTACATAAATACACCAATTCGAGTCACGTGAGAAATCGTCACTTTTAATTTGCACTGTACATTCGTCCGGGTCGATGACACCCCCGACACGCCTGGAGGGCGACTGACTCGCTCGGGGATGACACACGCCGGCGCGCGTGGACGGCCATCTGGTCTATCCCCACATCACGGTCACGTTCCGCCCGCGTGGATCTGAGCTGATTTTACGTCACGCCGGTTTTGGCGTGAACATCCTGGGGGGCCGGGAGGACCTCCAACGGGAACCGGGCTAGCTTTGAAACCGGCCTTCTCAAGTGTCCACTGGTTGTATCCAGATCCACAACACGTGGCACTCCATCTTTGCCGGGTATGGTGCGGGTGATGCGTCCAAGTCGCCATTTCAGTGCCGGCAAGTTGTCCTCCTTTATTAGGACGAGCTCTCCGATTTGAGGAGGGGAGGATGGTGAAAGCCATTTAGAGCGGGTTTGAAGGGTGTGGAGATAGGATTGAGCGCTGAGAAATAAATGAAGTGTGGGCTGAGTGACAAATGGATTGTGGGCTGAGTGACAAATGGATTGTGGGCTGAGTGACAAATGGGTTGCGGGCTGAGAGACAAATGGACTGTGTTTGAGAGACAAATGAATTGTGTTTTGAGAGATAAATGAGTTTTGTTTGAGATATAAATGAGCTGCGTCTGAGAGACAAATGAATTGCATTTGAGAGACAAATGAATTGTGTTTGAGAGATTAATGAGTTGTGTTTGAGATACACATGAGCTGCGTTTGAGAGACAAATGAACCGCGCTTGAGAGACAAATGAGTCGTGTTTGAGAGATAAATGAGTTTTGTTTGAGATATACATGAGCTGCGTTTGAGAGACAAATGAACCGCGCTTGAGAGACAAATGAATTGTGTTTGAGAGACAAATGAACCGCGCTTGGCTGAGCTGAGTTTGAGTGGCGTATGAGCCGAGTTTGGGCTGAGTTGAGCCCCAGTGGCGCCGATACCCTCTGATAGGGCTGAGGGTATGCGCCGAGCTTGGGCTGAGTTGAGTTTGAGTGGCGTATGAGCCGAGTTTGGGCTGAGTTTGGCCTCAGTGGCGCCGATACCCTCTGATAGGGCTGAAGGTATGCGCCGAGCTTGGGCTGAGTTGAGTTTGAGTGGCGTATGAGCCGAGTTTGGGCTGAGTTTGGCCCCAGTGGCGCCGATACCCTCTGATAGGGCTGAAGGTATGCGCCGAGCTTGGGCTGAGTTGAGTTTGAGTGGCGTATGAGCCGAGTTTGGGCTGAGTTTGGCCCCAGTGGCGCCGATACCCTCTGATAGGGCTGAAGGTATGCGCCGAGCTTGGGCTGAGTTGAGTTTGAGTGGCGTATGAGCCGAGTTTGGGCTGAGTTGAGCCCCAGTGGCGCCGATACCCTCTGATAGGGCTGAGGGTATGCGCCGAGCTTGGGCTGAGTTGAGTTTGAGTGGCGTATGAGCCGAGTTTGGGCTGAGTTTGGCCCCAGTGGCGCCGATACCCTCTGATAGGGCTGAAGGTATGCGCCGAGCTTGGGCTGAGTTGAGTTTGAGTGGCGTCTATCATTCTTGGGCTCTATCATTCCTGAGCTCTATCATTCCTGAGCTCTATCATTCCTGAGCTCTATCATTCCTGGGCTCTATCATTCTTGGGCTCTATCATTCTTGGGCTCTATCATTCCTGAGCTCTATCATTCTTGGGCTCTATCATTCCTGGGCTCTATCATTCTTGGGCTCTATCATTCCTGAGCTCTATCATTCTTGGGCTCTATCATTCCTGAGCTCTATCATTCTTGGGCTCTATCATTTGAGCTGAGTTGAGTTTGACTCATACCCTCTGATAAGGCTGAGGGTATTAGCCGAGTTTGGGCTGAGTTGAGTTTGAGCTGAAGCATGAGTTTGAGCTGAAACGCATGAGCTGAGAGGGCTGAGAGTATGAGCTGAGTTTGAGCTGAGCTGCATTTGAGCTAAGCTTATGGGCTGATCCCAGCCGAGGGGGCTGAGGGTATGAGCTGATCCCAGCCGAGAGGGCTGAGGGTATGGGTTGAGTGTATGAGCTGATTTGAGCTGAGCTGCATTTGAGCTGAGCTTATGGGCTGATCCCAGCCGAGGGGGCTGAGGGTATGAGCTGATCCCAGCCGAGAGGGCTGAGGGTATGGGTTGAGTGTATGAGCTGATTTGAGCTGAGCTACATTTGAGCTGAGCTTATGGGCTGATCCCAGCCGAGGGGGCTGAGGGTATGAGCTGATCTCAGCCGAGAGGGCTGAGGGTATGGGTTGAGTGTATGAGCTGAGCTTATGGGCTGATCCCAGCCGAGGGGGCTGAGGGTATGAGCTGATCTCAGCCGAGAGGGCTGAGGGTATGGGTTGAGTGTATGAGCTGATTTGAGCTGAGCTACATTTGAGCTGAGCTTATGGGCTGATCCCAGCCGAGGGGGCTGAGGGTATGAGCTGATCTCAGCCGAGAGGGCTGAGGGTATGGGTTGAGTGTATGAGCTGAGCTTATGGGCTGATCCCAGCCGAGGGGGCTGAGGGTATGAGCTGATCTCAGCCGAGAGGGCTGAGGGTATGGGTTGAGTGTATGAGCTGAGCTACATTTGAGCTGAGCTTATGGGCTGATCCCAGCCGAGGGGGCTGAGGGTATGAGCTGATCTCAGCCGAGAGGGCTGAGGGTATGGGTTGAGTGTATGAGCTGAGCTTATGGGCTGATCCCAGCCGAGGGGGCTGAGGGTATGAGCTGATCTCAGCCGAGAGGGCTGAGGGTATGGGTTGAGTGTATGAGCTGATTGCAGTGCAGGTTTGAGCAACGCAAAGTCACCAGACCGTGCCGGAGGCTATAGGCCTGCCGGGCTCCAAAGAGACTCTACCACTTTCCAAAACCCGGCCAAGAACATTAGAGCTGAGCAAAAGGCGACGCAAACGCAAATGGGACAAACCTAAGAAGAAGAAGAAAAGGCAGATAATATTATGGGCAAGATGAGAAAGAACGTGGTTAGAGTTTGAGATTTTAAAATTTGAATTTGAAAAAAATAAATTTTTGTAATAAAGAAGAAAACTAGCAAAGATAAAAATCTAAGAAGAAGAAGAAGAAAAGGCAGATAATATCATGGGCAAGATGAGAAGGGATGGCAATAGTTCAAATAGCAATTTGAACAAGAATACTAATGTTGTAATAAAGACGAAAACTTAGCAAAGATAAAAATCTAAGAAGAAGAAGAAGAAAAGGCAGACAGAATTATGAGCAAGATGAGAAAGCATGTGGTTAGAGTTTGAGATTTAAAATTAATAGCAATTTGAAAAAAATACTAATCGAAAGGGAAACCTTATTTTAAAAATTATATTACAATCAATTCTTAAAATTATTTTACATTTATTTTATAATTTACAATTATAAATAATTCCTTGTTCAAACACTGTGAACTTCCCCCCAAAGACATTTAGAACAAATCGCTATTTGCAAGTGTTATCATGTTATTTGTATATGTTAATATTAGAAACTGCTCTTGAGAATTATATATTATTATTTTTTTTTGAAATATTTTTGTTCGCTCTGTGATAATACAAACTTTGAGGAATTTATCTTTTTGAAAGGAGAAATGTTTTTGATTTAAAAATTATGAAGCGGCTGTATTTGATTCGGATTATCTACGATTTTACATGGGCTGTGTAGATGTGAAAGTTTTGATTGGAGAATTTTTTGTGAAATGTTTTTGAATCGAAAAATTTTTTTAAAGCGGCTGTATTTGATAACGGTTTGTGATAGATTTAGTGGACTGTATTCATGGGTTGGTTACGGATCGTAGGACCATATAGTTTGGCTTACGCCAAAACTAATACACGACTGGGAAAGGAAATGGTACTTACAGGTTTAGTGGTGATGGCGCGGAAGTCGTTTCGAGCTGAAAGGTTGACGTATGTACACCACACTTATTTTATCACAATGTTTGGGTTGATCCTATAAGCACTGGGTACTGGCCCACATATAGTCAATTTCAACTGCACGTAACACACGCGTTTGTAATATGAGTACATAAATACACCAATTCGAGTCACGTGAGAAATCGTCACTTTTAATTTGCACTGTACATTCGTCCGGGTCGATGACACCCCCGACACGCCTGGAGGGCGACTGACTCGCTCGGGGATGACACACGCCGGCGCGCGTGGACGGCCATCTGGTCTATCCCCACATCACGGTCACGTTCCGCCCGCGTGGATCTGAGCTGATTTTACGTCACGCCGGTTTTGGCGTGAACATATATAATATTGGGTGTTAACATAAGTTGTGTCCGTTTTTTTTCAATTTAAAAATGAGCACCAAAGGTAAAACGGTAAATGTTATACGTCATTCGAAAGAAAATTTTCTGCTCTACAAGATATTGTGTTTGCTTTTACGTTACATATATTATTTTATTTGATTACAAGCCTTCAAAATGGAATGTCAAGTAGACGAAAGTGAGCATTTTCATGAATAATATGGTTTAAGCAGTCTTCGTCGAAGTCCACTGGTCGTCCGGAACGATCCATATCTTTCAGGTCGAAATTCGCGTCTTTGAAACGCAAAAACCATCGACGAGTTGTACTTTCATTCATAGCATCTTCACCGTACACTTCGTAAATATCGCGAGCAGCTTTGGCAGATTTATTCCCTCGATTGAACGCGAACACAAGGAAGTGTCGAAAATGCTCACTTTCGTCTACTTGACATTCCATTTTGAAGGCTTGTAATCAAATAAAATAATATATGTAACGTAAAAGCAAACACAATATCTTGTAAAGCAGAAAATTTTCTTTCGAATAACGTATAACCTTTACCATTTTGTTTTACTTTTGGAACTCATTTTTAAATTGGAAAAAAAACGGACACAACTTATGTTAACACATAATACATAAATAGTTGTATTTAGATAGTATTATATATTATTGTAATTTTTTTCTGTGTTCCCTGTTTTAAAAAAAAAATATCAAGTTCCTGTCTCCTTATAACAAATTTGTTTTTAGATAATTTGTTATCGCACTGTTTCCCAATCATTACGGTCATCCCCTAATTAGTACAAAAGAAAATGTTGAGAGACACCAATGTCGCTAACAACAGCGCCCTCTGGTTATTCAGCATTTTTGTTAAGTTACAGAAAAAACTAATTCAGACGTAAAATGAATCCTACCTTACGTGGCAAATGAAACTCAAGTAATATAATAACTCCCATATGACGACATCTGTCTTAAAATAAATATTTCCAATGTTGTTCACTATGGCGGCAACTGAATGAAACAGGTTTAACATATTCAATATTCATTTTCCTGAGTTTGTTCATCTGAAACCATAGATTAGAATGTATTATTATAGTTCGGAAATTCTAGGATGAGTCTTGTGACAGTTCACAAATTTTCATCTGAAACCATAGATTAGAATGTATTATTATTATAGTTCGGAAATTCTAGGATGAGTCTTGTGACAGTTCACAAATTTTCACCTGAAACCATAGATTAGAATGTATTATTATAGTTCGGAAATTCTAGGATGAGTCTTGTGACAGCTCACAAATTTTCATCTGAAACCATAGATTAGAATGTATTATTATAGTTCGGAAATTCTAGGATGAGTCTTGTGACAGCTCACAAATTTTCATCTGAAACCATAGATTAGAATGTATTATTATAGTTCGGAAATTCTAGGATGAGTCTTGTGACAGCTCACAAATTTTCATCTGAAACC
The DNA here is from genome assembly GCA_949825065.1 of Odontocerum albicorne. Lineage (NCBI taxonomy): Eukaryota > Metazoa > Arthropoda > Insecta > Trichoptera > Odontoceridae > Odontocerum > Odontocerum albicorne. The sequence goes on from OX463861.1 coordinate 27,456,282, forward strand.
ATAGATTAGAATGTATTATTATAGTTCGGAAATTCTAGGATGAGTCTTGTGACAGCTCACAAATTTTCATCTGAAACCATAGATTAGAATGTATTATTATAGTTCGGAAATTCTAGGATGAGTCTTGTGACAGTTCACAAATTTTCATCTGAAACCATAGATTAGAATGTATTATTATAGTTCGGAAATTCTAGGATGAGTCTTGTGACAGCTCACAAATTTTCATCTGAAACCATAGATTAGAATGTATTATTATAGTTCGGAAATTCTAGGATGAGTCTTGTGACAGCTCACAAATTTTCATCTGAAACCATAGATTAGAATGTATTATTATAGTTCGGAAATTCTAGGATGAGTCTTGTGACAGTTCACAAATTTTCATCTGAAACCATAGATTAGAATGTATTATTATAGTTCGGAAATTCTAGGATGAGTCTTGTGACAGTTCACAAATTTTCATCTGAAACCATAGATTAGAATGTATTATTATAGTTCGGAAATTCTAGGATGAGTCTTGTGACAGTTCACAAATTTTCATCTGAAACCATAGATTAGAATGTATTATTATAGTTCGGAAATTCTAGGATGAGTCTTGTGACAGTTCACAAATTTTCACCTGAAACCATAGATTAGAATGTATTATTATAGTTCGGAAATTCTAGGATGAGTCTTGTGACAGCTCACAAATTTTCATCTGAAACCATAGATTAGAATGTATTATTATAGTTCGGAAATTCTAGGATGAGTCTTGTGACAGCTCACAAATTTTCATCTGAAACCATAGATTAGAATGTATTATTATAGTTCGGAAATTCTAGGATGAGTCTTGTGACAGCTCACAAATTTTCATCTGAAACCATAGATTAGAATGTATTATTATAGTTCGGAAATTCTAGGATGAGTCTTGTGACAGCTCACAAATTTTCATCTGAAACCATAGATTAGAATGTATTATTATAGTTCGGAAATTCTAGGATGAGTCTTGTGACAGCTCACAAATTTTCATCTGAAACCATAGATTAGAATGTATTATTATAGTTCGGAAATTCTAGGATGAGTCTTGTGACAGTTCACAAATTTTCACCTGAAACCATAGATTAGAATGTATTATTATAGTTCGGAAATTCTAGGATGAGTCTTGTGACAGCTCACAAATTTTCATCTGAAACCATAGATTAGAATGTATTATTATAGTTCGGAAATTCTAGGATGAGTCTTGTGACAGCTCACAAATTTTCATCTGAAACCATAGATTAGAATGTATTATTATAGTTCGGAAATTCTAGGATGAGTCTTGTGACAGCTCACAAATTTGCCCCAATACAACCTTATGTAATGTATTTACCTAAATAACTTGCTATTTATTAGAATTGAGGCTTATATTAAAGTTGATAAAATAATTAAAATTACTGAACATCGTTACAAGGTTGTATTGGGGCAAATTTGTGTGCTGTCACAGGACTCATCCTAGAATTTCCCAACTTTAGTCTAATTTTAAGCATATTTTTTCCTTTTCTGAAAATTTATGAATCATAATTGAATTAATTGGTCCGCTATTGTATTACAGAATAGTGCAATAAAATTCATAAATTATAATTGATATAACATCTAGAAATGCTTGTCGATTCCAGTAGTCCGACTGATTGCCAACGCTACTACATCTGCATTAACAACAGACCTCGTCTGTACAACTGCGGAGTAGGAAATGCCTACAATGAGTTCATCAACGCCTGCGATGGAATCGAGAATGTCACCACGTGCACTCCAGATGTCATCCAGAGGTCGAGCTTCAAGGAGAACTCTCTCGAATCTCAGCATTCCTCCAGGCAGAGATTCTAATTTCTAAGTCTGAAGATTTCTAATGGTTGCCATATTCAAATTAAAATCATGTAAAATCAAAAAATAATGTATTTATTAATAAAAGATAAAAAATAATCAACAAAATCAGTTCTGTTCTAATCATCATCATCAGTCTAATTTACTCCAGTGTTAGATAAAGGCCTCCCCTCTTCTCCACTAATTTACTCCAGTGTTAGATAAAGGCCTCCCCTCTTCTCCACTAATTTACTCCAGTGTTAGATAAAGGCCTCCCCTCTTCTCCACTAATTTACTCCAGTGTTAGATAAAGGCCTCCCCTCTTCTCCACTAATTTACTCCTGTGTTAGATAAAGGCCTCCCCTCTTCTCCACTAATTTACTTTATTGTTAGATAAAGGCCTCCCCTCTTCTCCACTAATTTACTCCAGTGTTAGATAAAGGCCTCCCCTCTTCTCCACTAATTTACTCCAGTGTTAGATAAAGGCCTCCCCTCTTCTCCACTAATTTACTCGAGTGTTAGATAAAGGCCTCCCCTCTTCTCCACTAATTTACTCGAGTGTTAGATAAAGGCCTCCCCTCTTCTCCACTAATTTACTCGAGTGTTAGATAAAGGCCTCCCCTCTTCTCCACTAATTTACTCGAGTGTTAGATAAAGGCCTCCCCTCTTCTCCACTAATTTACTCCAGTGTTAGATAAAGGCCTCCCCTCTTCTCCACTAATTTACTCCAGTGTTAGATAAAGGCCTCCCCTCTTCTCCACTAATTTACTCCAGTGTTAGATAAAGTTAAGTTACATACTATATTCATCCGGCATTTCCAACCTTCTCTACTAGTCCATATCGTGAGCACATTGCTTCTAGTTTTCTGATGTCACCCGACCATCTTGCTAAGGGTTTCCTCACACTTCTTTTCCCTGTCCTTGGTCACCCCTCCAGCACTTTCTAAGTTCACCTATCATCGATACATCTGGTAAAGTGCCCTACCTAGTTCTATCTTTGGGGGTAATCCTCTTAGCAACATCTACAATCTTTAGACTTCTGCCTTATCCATTCATTCGTCTTCTGGTAACGTAATGAGACATTCCAAATTCTTTTCTCCATGGTCCTCTGCATCACCATGAGCTTATGCATTGTTATCTTTGTGAAAGTTGATGTCTCAAGTCCATAAATCAGACTACGAGGATACATTCATCAAATATAACTTTCTTTAGGTATCTCTGATAGCTGACTTAAGAATGGAAGATAGTTTGGGAAAAGAACTGTTACAGCTATTTTTTAATATCAAGTAGCATGCTACTTAAGTAGTTAAGTAAAAATGAGTAACGGCACCACTTTACAGCTATTCTTAGGAAAAAGCATTTTACTTGTAGTGAGTTACTTAACAGTACTGATCTTAATATACGTAAATATTTCTCTAAAACTTGAAAAAAAATATTACTAGCATATACGAGTATGTATTCTCACTGGAATAGATATTTTGTTATGATCCTTAACCCTTTTAATCCCAGCATATTTTGCATAAAATGTGCGAAAAATCCCAAGCATTTTTTGACAAAAAAAACAGTAGTTTATATTTAATTTTTTATCTCAGTTAATATTTAGTTTTAAAATTTATTTCTTTTCTGTTAACCTCCCTGTACGAGTAGAGTGTAAGAGTGTTTACCTTCCTGTACGAGTAGAGTGTAAGAGTGTGTACCTCCCTGTAGAGTGTAAGAGTGTTTACCTCCCTGTACGAGTAGAGTGTAAGAGTGTGTACCTCCCTGTAGAGTGTAAGAGTGTTTACCTCCCTGTACGAGTAGAGTGTAAAATAATAAGTAATTTTCATATTTCATAAAAAAAAATATTTTTGTTTTTTTTATTCAACATAAAAACTTATATGAAAACTTTGAGGCCGATGATCAGCCCCGTGGGATTTTTCACATACACCAGTTGGGAGTGATAATTGGCCCCGTGGGATGAAAAGGATTAAGCAGCTAAGTAAAAATGAGTAACAGTACCACTTGACAGCTACTCTTAGGAAAAAGCATTTTACTTGTAGTGCATTACTTAACAGCACTGATCTTAACGTGTTCCCCGCGGGAAGCACAAACGCCTGTGATCTGACGACAATCCAAGTTTCAAACCACAAATACTTAAAAAAAATGACACAAAACCGGAATAAAAATTGAACTAAAATTTAAAATAATCTTTATTCTAGCGACATCTCTGAAAACCTTGTCAAATAATATATTAGTTTATGAGATATTGTTGAATAAACAGAGCGCCGAATTTTTTTGGTTTCTCAATATTTCCAGCATTAACGACCTGTCGCGCGGATCGAGTCCTGCGATGAGTCTCTCTTACGTAAATAAATATTACTAAGTCTCTCTTACGTAAATAAACATTACTTGTGCTATATGCATTTGATTGGGGGAGTGTCATGAAGCATTGATTTGATCGTAGCATTCCTTTGTTTATTTTACGTAATGTTTAGTTTATCTTCTTTATTTAATGAGTCTCCTTAAGAGTAATGACTATTATTTATTATCAGAAAATTACTTAAGTGTCATGTTTACTTGGTGTTGTAATCCAATATCAGTGGTTCTAAACAAAATATGTGTTTAAACTTAGAAATTAAAAAACGCTGAAATTGTGCCGCGCACAGGATTCGTGGAATTTGATTTTTAACGCGGTGAACAGGTTAATGTACTTAAAATATTTCCCATAAAATATGTCTCTAAAACTTGAAAACAATTATAACTAGCATATACTCGTATGAGTATGTATTCTCACTAGAATGGAGATTTTGTTTTCATCCTTAAATATTATCTCTCTCTATTCAGTGCAGAATGAAAGCATCTCCATTCCTTTCAATTTCTTCCTGTCCTCTGTCAGCACGTACCTTACATCTTTAAGATTTTATCATATCAGTCGGTTCCGTGACAGCTTCTTGGTCTTCTGCAGTCGTGGGGATATCATTCAATGTCAGTACTGTTGATGCCTCGTACTTACAATACGATCAGCTCAGTCCAGTTCAGTTATTTGAAACTCATATATTAGTAATTTTGATCATTGAGGGAACCCAATTATTATAATATATACTTCAACTAGAAATTTTCATACCAGTCAATTTGGTTTTTAAGTTACACATTCATCTGGCATTTCCAAGTTTCCATGTGAGGCAAATTTATCATGAAAAAAAAAAGGAAATAAAATATTCGATAGGCGATTTATGATCTCACAACTTTCATCTGACAGGGAATATGTTCTTCCTATTTTGTTGTACTATCACACTTATCGCAACATATATTTATCCCAGCCATGATCTATTTTGAACAGTGAAGATTGTATCTGAAAATTATACCTGTTTGTAGCGAGATTTTTAGATGACATCAGACACAGATTTATAGATGACATCAGTCATAAATAATAAATTAGTTCTTAGAATTTAAATTCCAGCGTATACTTCTTCATATATAGGTCCGTCGAAGAAATAAGAAGTCAAATTCCACATAGTGATAAGCAGTGCGGTCGTAAATTTAATTTTACCTATCTCACTCTATATTTTTACCTATCTCACTCTATATTTTTACCTATCTCACTCTATATTTTTGCCTATCTCACTCTATATTTTTGCCTATCTCACTCTATCTTAGGCTGGTCAACTATATTTTAATTTGCAGCAAGAAACATATAGATGTCATCATGATAAGTTTATCACGATCTACCAATTGGTCAGGGCATGATGTTAAGTAGATCTTTACTTTTTCTTCTATGATATATATAATACAAAAAAAATATTTTAGTCTATTCTGATAAGAAATATGACAAACTGAAAAAGTGAAATTGGTTGCGTTATAAACGTGTATTGGACAGATTTTAGTTCTTTAATTTGTCAATAGATGCATCACAAATATAGAAGTTGCTCTTGTTAGCAATTTTCTCATGCGTTTGCATATTTTAAATTTAAACTAAAGAAGACATTTGCAACTGAGGTAATTTTTTATTAATAATAAATTATTATATCTCATTATAATTTTGTATTTTTTCCTGTACACTGGTAAGTTGTGATGACCCAACTCTGTTATATAGTAGTGTATCAGTACACCACCTTACAAATGTACTATATCTTCTTTTTGTTTTGTTAAGGTAAATTATATTTTTCTTCTATGATGGATATTTCTTGCAATGCACTTGCTGTTAATTAACTAATGCAGCTTATCATATGTTTGTTGTAGCATTTAATGGTGACTCGCATTAGATGCACATTATTTTAAGTGTCGATACAATGAAGTGAAAGGTATTGATGTCAACATTTTTCAATGAAATACAATGTAAGGTTATGTTAACCTGTATAACACTGCCTAATAAAATTTATATTCAAATTTCCATTTTTTTATTACACTAAAACCCCATTAATTCGAAATTTATTTTTTAAACATTCAAGGAATCAAATGATCAATTTAATTTTTTTAAATTAAAATTTGTATTGTATACAGTATAACTGGACGGACTAATTGCCACATGGCAATCTCTTCCAACCAACCAAAAAGATGATTAAGAGGCCTTGAGTGAAAACCAGACTGGTATTCTTTAAAAAAAAATTGGGGTTCCTGAAAAATAGAGCTTGAACCTCAATAAGAGAATGCTGCGTAATATGGTGGGACATGTCAAAGGACCAATACACTATGAGCTTCTCCAATACAAAGGGTCAATTCGGAAACATATCGTCGACAAATGGAAGATTTGAACGAAGCACTCGAGGAAAAGAGACCAGCACTGATCAATAAGAAGTAAATCATACTGCACCACGACAATGCCACGCCATATGCTGCTTTGGCAACTTGTCAGAAAATCGCAGAGCTAGGCTGGGAAATTCTGTCACATCCACCATACTCTCCTAACCTAGCACCATCCGATTATCATCTGTTTGTCTCTCAGCAAAATTTTTTAAAGGGAAAAAAATTAAACAATGAAGCAGATGTCAGCCAAGCACTGCTCAAGTTTTTCGCTTCCAAAGACGAGTCATTCTACAGAAATGGAATTCACAAATTACCATCACGCTGGGAAGAGGTCATTAATAATGATGAAAATTATATTGTTACGGATAGAACCTTCCGGTAGACCTAAAACTAGTAAATGTTTCTAGCCAACCAAATATTTATTGTATAAGGTCTTTCAGAGTGTTGAGCTTGTTGAGTGTGGCATGGGCATGGGTTGTGATGTCGACATGGTAAAGTTGAGTACAAACAAGCCCTTAAGATGAAATCTGCAACGTTTTAGAAAAATCAGTATTATAAATCAAACCACGCGGTAACAACACTCCCAAATGCAATGATAATTTAAAATGAATAGTAAATGAAACTAAATAATTTTTGTAAAAATATTTATTAGCCTTAAATTTAAATATAAAAATAAAATAGTTTATTTTTATTAGATATTACAATTAAAATAAAATCAATGATCAAATATGACATTATATACATTTAATAACCATGACATGAAATTATACTCAGTAAGGAACATGCAAGCGTGCGGCCAGCCTCCGTGCTGCCGTGCCTTCGACAATATGACACCTCAGGGTATAGTCTGAAGACCAAGTGTCTGGGCATGCTTTAGGAAGATGACAGGTGTCAGGTAGTGAGATAATTTGATGAATGCGACAGTTCGTCTTTGTCAGTAGCAGCTATAAAGTCATCCCAACACAGTTCATGTTTTCAGGATGCCGACTGGTAACAGCACAAGAGTTGCGCCACTTTATTATCCACGAAGAACGTGGCAAAACAGACCCACACCATACCCTGGTGTCATGATAGGGATATATACAGTCTCCGCATAACACGAGTGCAGGGCAAACTAATCTTGATGAAGGGGTTTTACAACATCCACGTGTTCCTGATGGAACATGTAGGGTAATGATCATGATGAAGATACATTCTTGGCATGCTCATTCCAAGAATAAGGAACCTTACTGAAATATGATATATACATACATACACACCATCACATCAACTCCCTATCGAGGTAGGCATCTGCCTGATAGGATAGAGCGTCACAATTTTCTATATTGACACATCCTTCCCCTCTTCCACCATCAATACACCTCATACATCCTTCCTCTCTTCCACATCATCAATACACCTCATACATCCTTCTCCTCTTCCGCATCAATACACCTCATACATCCTTCCCCTCTTCCACATCATCAATACACCTCATACATCCTTCTCCTCTTCCGCATCAATACACCTCATACATCCTTCCCCTCTTCCACATCATCAATACACCTCATACATCCTTCCCCTCTTCCGCATCATCAATACACCTCATACATCCTTTCCCTCTTCCGCATCATCAATACACCTCATACATCCTTCCCCTCTTTCCCATCATCAATACACCTCATACATCCTTCCCCTCTTTCGCATCATCAATACACCTCATACATCCTTTCCCTCTTCCGCATCATCAATACACCTCATACATCCTTCCCCTCTTCCGCATCATCAATACACCTCATACATCCTTCCCCTCTTTCGCATCATCAATACACCTCATACATCCTTTCCCTCTTCCGCATCATCAATACACCTCATACATCCTTCCCCTCTTCCGCATCATCAATACACCTCATACATCCTTCCCCTCTTTCGCATCATCAATACACCTCATACATCCTTCCCCTCTTTCGCATCATCAATACACCTCATACATCCTTCCCCTCTTTCGCATCATCAATACACCTCATACATCCTTTCCCTCTTCCGCATCATCAATACACCTCATACATCCTTCCCCTCTTCCGCATCATCAATACACCTCATACATCCTTCCCCTCTTTCGCATCATCAATACACCTCATACATCCTTTCCCTCTTCCGCATCATCAATACACCTCATACATCCTTCCCCTCTTTCGCATCATCAATACACCTCATACATCCTTTCCCTCTTCCGCATCATCAATACACCTCATACATCCTTCCCCTCTTCCGCATCATCAATACACCTCATACATCCTTCCCTTCTTTCGCATCATCAATACACCTCATACATCCTTTCCCTCTTCCGCATCATCAATACACCTCATACATCCTTCCCCTCTTCCACATCATCAATACACCTCATACATCCTTCCCCTCTTCCACATCATCAATACACCTCATACATCCTTCCCCTCTTCCACATCATCAATACACCTCATACATCCTTCCCCTCTTACACATCATCAATACACCTCATACATCCTTCGCCTCTTCCTCATCATCAATACACCTCATACATCCTTCCCCTCTTCCGCATCATCAATACACTTCATACATCCTTTCCCTCTTCCGCATCATCAATACACCTCATACATCCTTCCCCTCTTCCGCATCATCAATACACCTCATACATCCTTCCCCTCTTTCGCATCATCAATACACCTCATACATCCTTCCCCTCTTTCGCATCATCAATACACCTCATACATCCTTTCCCTCTTCCGCATCATCAATACACCTCATACATCCTTCCCCTCTTTCGCATCATCAATACACCTCATACATCCTTCCCCTCTTTCGCATCATCAATACACCTCATACATCCTTTCCCTCTTCCGCATCATCAATACACCTCATACATCCTTCCCCTCTTCCGCATCATCAATACACCTCATACATCCTTCCCCTCTTTCGCATCATCAATACACCTCATACATCCTTTCCCTCTTCCGCATCATCAATACACCTCATACATCCTTCCCCTCTTCCGCATCATCAATACACCTCATACATCCTTCCCCTCTTTCGCATCATCAATACACCTCATACATCCTTCCCCTCTTTCGCATCATCAATACACCTCATACATCCTTTCCCTCTTCCGCATCATCAATACACCTCATACATCCTTCCCCTCTTCCGCATCATCAATACACCTCATACATCCTTCCCCTCTTTCGCATCATCAATACACCTCATACATCCTTTCCCTCTTCTGCATCATCAATACACCTCATACATCCTTCCCCTCTTTCGCATCATCAATACACCTCATACATCCTTCCCCTCTTCCGCATCATCAATACACCTCATACATCCTTCCCCTCTTTCGCATCATCAATACACCTCATACATCCTTTCCCTCTTCCGCATCATCAATACACCTCATACATCCTTCCCCTCTTCCGCATCATCAATACACCTCATACATCCTTCCCCTCTTTCGCATCATCAATACACCTCATACATCCTTCCCCTCTTCCGCATCATCAATACACCTCATACATCCTTCCCCTCTTCCGCATCATCAATACACCTCATACATCCTTCCCCTCTTTCGCATCATCAATACACCTCATACATCCTTTCCCTCTTTCGCATCATCAATACACCTCATACATCCTTCCCCTCTTTCGCATCATCAATACACCTCATACATCCTTTCCCTCTTCCGCATCATCAATACACCTCATACATCCTTTCCCTCTTCCGCATCATCAATACACCTCATACATCCTTCCCCTCTTCCGCATCATCAATACACCTCATACATCCTTCCCTTCTTTCGCATCATCAATACACCTCATACATCCTTTCCCTCTTCCGCATCATCAATACACCTCATACATCCTTCCCCTCTTCCGCATCATCAATACACCTCATACATCCTTCCCCTCTTCCGCATCATCAATACACCTCATACATCCTTCCCTTCTTTCGCATCATCAATACACCTCATACATCCTTTCCCTCTTCCACATCATCAATACACCTCATACATCCTTCCCCTCTTCCACATCATCAATACACCTCATACATCCTTCCCCTCTTACACATCATCAATACACCTCATACATCCTTCGCCTCTTCCTCATCATCAATACACCTCATACATCCTTCCCCTCTTCCGCATCATCAATACACTTCATACATCCTTTCCCTCTTCCGCATCATCAATACACCTCATAAATCCTTCCCCTCTTCCGCATCATCAATACACTTCATACATCCTTTCCCTCTTCCGCATCATCAATACACCTCATACATCCTTCCCCTCTTCCACATCATCAATACACCTCATACATCCTTCCCCTCTTCCACATGATCAATACACCTCATACATCCTTCCCCTCTTCCACATCATCAATACACCTCATACAATTCCTACCATTTTTCTGGCGTTCTACATTTCCTCCTTTCAATACTTCCCTTGGTTTCTCTCAATCAAGCCTTACACTCACATCTGCACAATATATTTGTTTTGTTAGCCTTTCTACATTTATTGGTTCTACACGGGTTGGGTTAACTATTTCATTTCTTCATCTTCCTCAACATTTCAACCTTAAATGCACACTTACTTGCCCCTAGTTATATTACGTATTCTTTTCCACATCACTCCCACACATACGGTATATACAAACATATAACTTCTAATTCTAATTCAATTGTTGAAAACAACGCGAATCTAAACCGCGTTGTTTTCCACGATTGTACAAGCAAACTCGGAGGTACGTCACCTTTAAGACGGCTCCTGTAACTGGAAAATATTCATGAGACGAGGCACGGTTTTTTGATTGAACTAAAATGTGTATAAAATCTATAATAATGTGTAAAATAAACTTATTTCCTTAAAAGCTATGCGTAACATTTGATATTGCGTAATAAATTGATTTAATTTTATTTAGAAGGCGTCTTGGAAGATATTATTTGACAAAAATTTAGACATGTCGAGTGCGAGAGCTTATAAACAAGTTTTATTCTTAAAGCTCCGCACTTCATTTCTGATAAAACCAGTTAAATCATGTTAGAAACATTACTCTATTTTCTCGTAAAACAAAATCTAGACTCAATATTGCCAGGTTCTGCCGTAAGTTCCGTGTCCAAGAAGGTGATGTTGCCCATAACACTAAGCTCTTGGAAAGTTACTCATGGCATTGTGAACTAACCCCATGATACTTGTCATCTTGAGTCACAATATGTAGGTTCCAACCGACCAGACAGTAGTTACATAGGCGAGTTCAGCCTAAAAATATTTTCCCAGGCCTGATTTATAATGTTGTGTGGTAAAATACTCTTTGTAAGCTGTATGTGAAACCATTCTGTTATAAACAGCTCAACAAGACCTTAAATAAAAGGGATCTTCTTCTTTCTTTTTAAAACAATTTGTGTATTTTTTTTCATAGGCCACCATAGAATAATATTTGAGCCATGACTGTTAAAACTAAACAGCGCAGGAATAATTTTGATTTGCCTTTAAATGTGACTGTTGAAGGATTTACAAAAATAATCTACAGAAGTTGTGACAAGTTTGGGAAGGCTTAGATAAATGTGGTACTATCGAGGGAAATAGGGAATAGTGAAGTCTTTATATCAATAGGAGACTGCATGATGAGGTGTGTGGATGTGTGCCAAGATCATATGAAGTGGAGATTCGTTCTCTCTCCCTACCCCAATAGGGACATGAAGCTATGGTGACTTTATTGTTTTGATTAAGGTTCACCCACAGTATGATGACTTGTGTGATTTTTTAAAGATAAATTACAATTTAATATATTCAAATGTCATGCCATACTATAGGCATCTCACAGATGCCTATAGTATGTATAAGTGTCACAGATGCCTATAGTAAGTATAAGTGTCACAGATGCCTATAGTATGTATAAGTGTCACAGATGCCTATAGTAAGTATAAGTGTCACAGATGCCTATAGTATGTATAAATGTCACAGATGCCTATAGTATGTATAAGTGTCACAGATATAGTAAGTATAAGTGTCACAGATGCCTATAGTATGTATAAGTGTCACAGATGCCTATAGTATGTATAAGTGTCACAGATGCCTATAGTATGTATAAGTGTCACAGATGCCTATAGTATGTATAAGTGTCACAGATGCCTATAGTATGTATAAGTGTCACAGATGCCTATAGTAAGTATAAGTGTCACAGATGCCTATAGTATGTATAAGTGTCACAGATGCCTATAGTAAGTATAAGTGTCACAGATGCCTATAGTATGTATAAATGTCACAGATGCCTATAGTATGTATAAGTGTCACAGATATAGTAAGTATAAGTGTCACAGATGCCTATAGTATGTATAAGTGTCACAGATGCCTATAGTATGTATAAGTGTCACAGATGCCTATAGTATGTATAAGTGTCACAGATGCCTATAGTATGTATAAGTGTCACAGATGCCTATAGTATGTATAAGTGTCACAGATGCCTATAGTAAGTATAAGTGTCACAGATGCCTATAGTATGTACAAGTGTCACACAGATGCCTATAGTAATCATAAGTATCACAGATGCCTATAGTATAAGTGATTATTTCGTGTTTCTCTAACACATCACCAGTAACAGAACTTACGGCAGGAATAAATATTTATAAAAATAATCTTATTTAAATATGTATTGCTTAAAACGTACAAATTTGGTGCCATAAAACAATAGTGAAACAATCAAAATAAACATACTAAAACACACGTAAACATAACATAACGTCACGAACTTTATAATATAATATAAAAACATCAAAATAAAACAACCATTACTATTTGGTAACCAAAAATGTTCGCGTGGTTTTTTTTTTAAATTAAAAGTACATAACAACCGAGTCTAAGTGTACCGATTCACTGATTCAAACTTTGTCTCTGCAAGTCACAAGATACAAGTCACTGCAGCTAACTCATTAACTTTGTCTCTGCAAGTCACAAGATACAAGTCACCGCAGCTAACTCATTAACTTTGTTTCTGCAAGTCACAAGATACAAGTCACTGCAGCTAACTCATTAACTTTGTCTCTGCAAGTCACAAGATACAAGTCACCGCAGCTAACTCATTAACTCTTTTGGTTACCTAATATTAGCATATGCACCAGAGGTTTGATAGTCCATTCAAATATAATAATATTACAACATTTATCAGTTTTAGAAATAAATTTAATAATTAAATAAACTTATTCATGATTCCTATATTACTATATATGGTATTACAATGTATGACATAGTAAAGGGATTACTATTTGTTAGAGACGGATGGTTTAAGTAGAATTGGGAAAGAGACCATTGAGAGAATGAGTTGATAATGAGAGAAACTTATAAAACAAATACATGTATGAAATTAATGAGGAAGCAAGGAGTCAGATTAAAATGGAGGAAAATAAATTGAGACATTTTAAACGAGGAAAAGATATTCACAGAAAAGTGTGGAAATGTGTCCTCTCTGCTTATCCCACAGAGGCATGGTAATTCTCTTAATTTTATTTCCATTACGCTTGTTCTTACTTGTATAATAGATTTTTTTAAAGAATTTCGGCATAGATTTTTAGAGGTTTATTTCCAATAGTTGAGAGATGCTGCCAGATTACGCAGTCAGTATAATAGTTGAGAGATGCTGCAAGATTACGCAGTCAGTATCATAGTTGAGAGATGCTGCAAGATTACGCAGTCAGTAATATCACATGTTCTTCTTTTGTGTAAAACTATTGTCAAAAAATATATATCCTTATGTTAACACATGCAAAAAAGTTTCAGAATTTCCTCATACAAACGGTGATTGGGTATTATTAAGTATCCTAAATGTATGTATACATATTGCTCCACAAGTGTGTGCGTGCGCACGTCTAAGGACTCCACGGAGTCCTTCTACTTTCAAGATTACATCTTGCGCAGCATCTTACTTCAAATAATGTATTAGCGAGACCCAGTTATAAAACAAAATGTCAAATAGACATATATCAATGTTTGAAACTGATTTCAAAGTGGTGAAAAAAGAGTGCAGCAAGAGTCTCCTCCAGCGGACTTATATCGTACTTAACTATTGCAAACAATTGTAAGCCGATCAAAAAAGATAAAAGCCTCGATTGCAAACAATTGTAAGCCAATCAAAAAAGACAAAAGCCTCGATTGCAAACAATTGTAAGCCAATCAAAAAAGACAAAAGCCTCGATTGCAAACAATTGTAAGCCGATCAAAAAAGATAAAAGCCTCGATTGCAAACAATTGTAAGCCGATCAAAAAAGACAAAAGCCTCGATTGCAAACAATTGTAAGCCGATCAAAAAAGATAAAAGCCTCGATTGCAAACAATTGTAAGCCGATCAAAAAAGACAAAAGCCTCGATTGCAAACAATTGTAAGCCGATCAAAAAAGATAAAAGCCTCGATTGCAAACAATTGTAAGCCGATCAAAAAAGACAAAAGCCTCGATTGCAAACAATTGTAAGCCGATCAAAAAAGATAAAAGCCTCGATTGCAAACAATACCAATGTTTGTGTTAAAAATATTTACGCGTACATGAAGTAGTATTTTTGTAATACGTATTAATATAATTTAATATATTTACGTAAACTTTACTTTTGAATTATGTCCATAAAAAATATTTCAATGGAAAAAATATCTATTTGTTTGTATTTTAGAAATATATTTCATATGTTATTTTTACCTTACTTAACTATAATTCTGTTAATGTAATGATTTTGAGGGACACATCCCTATCGTTACACGAGGTACTACTGTATTTGTACATTTTATCTAAAAGCGATAATGTTTTGTTTTCTTCCGTAATTTAATAATATGAGAGGAAGATAGAAATGATAAAGAAAGTTCGGACACGAGGACTAATCCACTATATATACATATATATATTTACAATTCAAAAGGGAGGAACATTAGATAAATAATTCAGAAGTGCATATGAAAACTGCAGGTCACTAGTGTCACCCACAGCCTGTGCACACCACTGGAAAGATAAAAATATACAAAAGTGTTATTTGACTAGTTTTAGAGGTTGAAATAATCGGAAGAAAACACGGATTAAAAGAAGATCCTCGGGCACCGGCAGTCAGTGAAGATATGTTTCAAAAGATGAACTGGAGAAGGCCGGCCTCATCAAGTACGAGGGAGCTCGGAAGGTATTGAGAATGGTAAAAGTCAAAGCATTAAAATAAAGAAAGACTGCTAGTGCCAGTATTGAGGGATTGTTCTATCTAAATTGGTTTATAAATTTATATTTTGAAAAAAAAAAAAAAAAAACATTTGTATACATAGTTTAACATGTAATTAAAAAAAAAACAAAAGAAATATTTGTAGCAAATATATACAAACAATTTGTTATAAAGATACATTCTATATATCTTATAAAATTTTATAAAAGTTTATAACATGCAATTTGTAAACTTAAATTGGTATATAAAAGATATTTTACAAAATTTGATTGTAAAGCCAAACAGTATAATTGTCGGTGTCAACTAATATTAAGTCAACCTACGTAAATGCCTCCTGTGAACTGACCGTGCAGCGGCTTCCATCATCCAGAACGGGGATATGATATGATCAGTTCACATTTGGTACGTATCAAGTAAGACACAGACAGACCCAACCAGATAAGATAAGATGTGCCTATTTCATAAAGCGGGAAGGCGTGGAGTGCTGGCCCACGGAGCGACCGGTACCGGTGCTCCTGACGGAATGGACAGGGAGTGAGATTACAATTTGACTTTGAGAATATTTAATAATAAATTTATTTATTCCACTAATTACATTTATCCCCGCTACACGTGTTTCTACCTCCTATCCCGAGGCTCTCTTCAGGCGGAATGATGCATCATTCCACCTGTGGAATAACAAAGAAATTTTTTGTGAACAAAGTTAATGTTGAAGCCTTCGATACAATAAATTTTAAAATGTTTTTAAAAATACAGAGCAACTCACTTAAAAATGATATGACGAGAGAAAACAGAACACTTTAGAGATGTGGAGAGACGAGTTGACCAAAACTTGAAATTTAATGTGAATTGAGATGCACGGGTGCACGTGCTGTAATGCACAGGACTTCCGTGTGGAAAGGGTTACCGATTCGAACTTTGCGCTTTGCTACTCCCATCGAATGACAAAGGTATTTTTTCCACCTGGTATTTTGAGGTATAAGGATACCTATAACTTCGGTCATATCTATTCTTTAAAAGGAAAATGGTTCAAAAATCCCTTCATCCTTTCTAGGGTGATCTCGGCTACCATGGATCGTGAGTGCTGTGGTGTCGCCCCCGCAATTTGTCCATCTCGTACGGTTTTTAGCAGCTCTGGCGCATTCACGGGAGCTGATTGCTCTCTGTATCGACATTCAATGCTACTTTATAACAATACAAAGGTCTCTTTAAAAGTTTTCCCGATAGTCAAGTATATAAAATAAATTAAATATAACACCAATACGGCGGCCATATCAATCTAAATTGAATCTGTCAATATCATTCAATAAATTTGAGATCAATTTTATTTTTGTAGTAAGATTCGTTACAATATTAAGAACACTAGAAAGGTACTTGACTTGTTCATTATAAATATTATACATGACAGTAAAGTCGGAGGCCTTCGGGATTAATGCCTTGTACACACGTGTCGAGTGACTCGGTCCAGTATAAACCTGACTTGTATAAATACAAATTGACAAGTATTCTGGCGAGTGGACTGCCGAAGAATGAACCGCAATCCTATCTGTTTGGCATAGTGGCACTTTTCTCATCGCTACACTTGGCAAATGTAAATACCCGAGATTATCGGTGAGTTCGTTAGTGAGATTATAGTGTGTATTAGGAATTGCATCTAATTGGACTATAGAAACAATATTTGAAGGAATATATCTGTTTGTATGGGCTTGTATGAAATGAAATTCATACAACTAGAATTGAACCATGAAATATAAATTTATTACGCTCGAAAAATCACAACCGAGATTCAGTCAACTACGCTTGTCACTATGGACAGGTAGCGTACATGTTGTTTATATCTATATCGAGTTTAACTGTCAGATGTTCACAAAATACATAGCATATTTGATATTTCAAATATATAGCGTATTTTGTAAGGTAGATACGCTCGCATACGCATGTCCAATTGATCAGCACTCCTCAGATTTGAACAGTTGCTCAGTAAATGTTTGTTACTCGGTTAAGCAGTAGGCCGACTGCCGAGTGCTCGTCACATGTGCATGAGGCAATAGAATAGGAACTCCGATATTATTCATTTGGAATTGCAGGAAACTATGTAATTTAGGTTTACAACTAGGGGGCATTCGTGGGGGGGGGGACTAAACGTGGAACTCTGAATACCTACTTAACGATTGACCCCTCTAGAGTCTACTGACATCTATGTTACTATAAAAAACCATGGTGCAGTGTGTTTAGAAATAATTCTAATTGGATTATATATCCAGGATACTGAAATGAATATGAGTTTGAACCGGCTTTAGGATGCACTTCTGCACTGGTCTTCCCTTTCGGGTTTGTTTCATCTGAATTTATTGTTCAAGTGTAAAGAAGTCGCTCAATGTCCTCGGAGTCACCATTATATAAATCTTTGGTTTTTAAGCAACCAAGAGGGTGAAGTTGCGTGTGCTAACAAACCAACTTAGGCATTTGCCTAGAAGTGCCGAGACAAAGGGGGGCATCCAGAGATTCATAAATAGGTTGTAAGAATATTAAAAAATAAATTCCGTGTACCGTCATTGCTAGATGGTTTGATACAGAATGTAATATATGTGCATTAAATCATTACGTGCCCGCATGACGGCCACCTGCAAACCATGGCCTAGGTCTACCCACGCTACATATAGATTATTCAGGCATTTTGCAATAGTGTGAGTAACACTCTCTATATTACACAACTTATGTAGTGGTATTGGTATTAGAATGCCACACGATTGGTTCACGCAGAGTAGAGCGCACGTTTGTATTGTTGTTAAAACACTCGGTGATAAGAAAAACACTACCGTGTCGAAATTAGGAGTGCCATTTTTGTCTAATGTAATGTATAATTCAAAATGTTTCGAAAGCTTAGAATGTACTTTGTTATAACTTAAAGTTTCCTAGAATTTAGTATCACTCCATCCACTATTATTTTATAACTTTATTATTTGGCATTGTTATTATGTAATTATGATACATTAATATGTTAAATAATCTTACATACAATAATAATTGTACTTTTATGCGCTATAATCTAATCAAAGCTGACAAACATTTTTACTTTATAATACTTGTACTTATATTTATTTTTAATCTTGAAAAATTCCATTGTTGTTATTTAATGTTTCCTAGAATCTGCCATGCCTAAATAATATGTTAAATAAACTTACTTTCATTTTATTTTCATGTGCATTACAATTTAAGCTGACAGCATTTTTAATTTACAAAACTCGTGTTCATTTCAATGTTTGAATATAAAATACTATTTTTATATATTTTGCTTTTTCACTTCATTACAAAAATAAAGTGACAAGTTTTTGTAAACGCACTGTTACTCACACTATTGCATAAATACTCTTCTGGCTGAACGACCTATACTACCCATACATAGGGCATATTTTGATTAGACATTACAGACAATATAGATGTCAATGATATCTTAGTTACATTTGCGGAGAAGAAAGTAGGATATAATGAACTGTAGTGATTTGTTGTGTGGCATGAAATACACCATCATCCAAAAAAGGGGGAAATATTTTTTTAATGACATTGGTCGCCAGCTATAAAAATATGGGACTGCAAGGGTGTAAAGTAAATACAACTTTGGGAGAATCACCTATCTAAATTATAAGACACGAGAACATATTTTCGAGTGTCATAGCACACTGCAATTCCAAATTGACAATTTTATTAATTTTTGCAGGCGAATCGACAAGTACCTCCGTGTAACCAACAACACTCTCCTCTCTCTAGCCCTGGCTGTCCTCCCCCACCGTACTGGCGCTCTCCTGGCTCGCGTCGCTGCACAGCTCGGCCGCTATCGCCGAGGTGGAAGGTTCGGATCGCTCGGAGGATGCCGACTGCGCAGAGACCGCCTTCTTCACTTCAGTAAAGGAAGGTAGCGCTGTTGCGGCGGAAGACGAGGACGGCGGAGTCGAGGAAGCCGCACTGATCAGCGAGCTCTTGAGAGCTGCAGGATTGGTCGGTAATTTGACACCCTGTTTTAGCACCATCGCTCCGTCCTGTAAAATGTAACAAGAAAATAGTTAGTTATAATAAAATAATAATAAATAACCTCCATTTACATAAAAAATATGGTAAAAAACAACTAACCACTCCCCTGCTGACCAGACTCCATTAGATGATGATAAACATCCTTTTTACCCTCTATACCAGTGTTTCCCAACGTTTTTTGTACTATGCCCCACCTAAGCCTTTCTAAAATTCTTATGCCCCCCCTACGTAACGGTGACGCGACAAAGCGATCAAAATACGACTTAACTCTGAACGAGTCAATTTTCTAATTGCCCCCCTATGGGGCGTGGGTCCCACGTTGGGAAACACTGCTCTATACAGTAAAAGTACAAGAACAAGGATAAATAGTTGAATATATTGGGAGTACAAATTATTTCGGTCCGTTTCCAAAAGATGGCTCTGGCTGTTATGAATGATTCATAGTGATGACCGATTTTGGCGGTTTCAGAGAGGTTAGACATCTGCCAATAATATTCAGTTTATATCACTTTGAGTTTCATGCAAAAACCTTGTTTTGTACAGTGTTGAAAATGTCGAATTTTGTGTTAACCAAGCAGCATTTGCGAGAGGTTTTAATTTTCTGCTTTAATTCGAAAATTGCACGAGAGATGGGAAAAAGTATTGGGTGTACAAATAAGTCACCGCCGTTTGACAAAAGTTGGCGCCACCAGTAAGTTATGGTTAAAATTGTCAGATGTAAAATGTCATTATCGTAAGGTTGGACATCTGTCAACAACATGACCTTGAAATATTAGTGAATTTTTATCAGTATAACATATTTTTTTGTGTTCGAAAATGTCAAGTTTTGAGCCGAATAAGCGTCATTTGCGGGAACTTTTGATTTACTTCTTCAATTTGAAGAATTGTAGAAGCATATGGTGAGGCTGCCTTAAGTGAGAAAAGTTGTCGTGAGTGTTTTCAAAAGTTTAAGAACGGTGAATTTGACATCGAAGACAAAGAACGTAGCGGAAGGCCGAAAGTGTACGAAGACGCGGAATTGGAAGTATTATTGGATCAAGATTCGTGCCAAACGCAAGAAGAACTTGCACTTACATTAGGAGTGACTCAACAAGCAATTTCACATAGGTTGAAATCATTGGGAATGATTCAAAAACAAGGAAATTGGGTTCCATATGAACTGACACCGAGAAACGTTGAACGCCGATTTTCCACATGTGAAATGCTGCTTGCCAGGCATAAACGAAAGGGTTTTCTGCACCGTATAGTCACTGGTGATGAAAAATGGATCCACTATGATAATCCAAAAAGGAAGAAATCATGGGGAACCCCTGGCCATGCTTCAACATCTACAGCTAAGCCAAATATTCATGGAAAAAAACTCTTGTTGTGTATTTGGTGGGATCAGCTTGGTGTCGTGTATTATGAGTTGCTCAAACCGAACGAAACCATTGCTGGGGCTGTCTACCGAGCACAATTGATGAGATTGAGTCGAGCACTCGAGGAAAAGCGCGCCCACTGCTACTCCAGACACTACAAAATTATTCTCCTGCATGATAATGCTCGTCCACATGTTGCGGCGCCGGTCAAAACCTATTTGGAAACACTCAATTGGGAAGTTTTACCCCACCCGCCGTATTCACCAGACATTGCGCCTTCTGATTTCCACTTGTTTCGATCGATGACGTATGGCCTGTCTGAGCAGCACTTCACATCATATGAAGATACCAAAAATTGGGTCGATTCGTGGATAGCCTCAAAAGATGAATCATTTTTCCGACGCGGTATCCGTATGCTGCCAGAAAGATGGGAAACAGTAGTGGCAAGCGATGGGCAATACTTCGAATAAAACATGAGGTTCCGTTCTTTCACAATAAATGCCCAATTTTTGATAAAAAACGGCGGAAACTTATTTGTACACCTAATAGTAGCCAGCGATGGACAATACTTTAATTGATCTGTTCATTCATTTTGTTTAGAAATAAATGCATTTTTGAACACAAAAAAACGGACCGAACTAATTTGTACACCCAATATTTTGTAATTTTCTAGGTTCTTAAATTATATTTTTGTTATGAATTCTGTTAATTCAGAAAGCACATCATCACCCATAAATCTTAATATTTTTCGGCAAAAAGTATTTATGAATACTAATGAATCTAAATTTCCCATGTAAATCCCGGATCCACGTGGTGGGACGGGATAACTGGTGTATTTATTACACACCGGTGAGGAGCTCCTCCTGTATCCAAACATTCTAAATAGAAATATTACATATAGTATGGGGTTTCCAGTCTTCTTTTCATATAAATTATGTATTGTTTATTTTACCTTTAATAATTTCACAACTGTAAAGATTTGTCATGAAAAAGTGGCCATGATGTTCCCAGCCAGTGGGAAGTGCGGCGTAAATTCTATTTTTTTATAGTGATCATGTAATTCGTAAATAATATTTTATTGTGAAATTTGATTCCCTAAATTTGTAATTAACGGATTTTAAATGTAGTACATTAATCTACTTTCTTAAGTTGTACGTCTTTTATATGTAGTATCTTATACAATATCAGGTGTCAATATATGTAGTATCTTATACAATATAAGGTGTCAATATATGTAGTATCTTATACAATATCAGGTGTCAATATATATAGTATCTTATACAATATCAGGTGTCAATATATGTAGTATCTTATACAATATCAGGTGTCAAAATATGTAGTATCTTATACAATATCAGGTGTCAATATATGTAGTATCTTATACAATATCAGGTGTCAATATATGTAGTATCTTATACAATATCAGGTGTCAATATATGTAGTATCTTATACAATATCAGGTGTCAATATAACACATCGATAAATAAGTCCCGAGACTAACCAACATATGTGAAGTTACGTGTCAAACTTTCATGACATTCCGATATTGTGTCATTGAGTTACAGTGGTTTTAGTGATGCTACTTTTGCTATTTTTAAAACAATGGAAAAAACCGAATTTCGTGTGTTGATCCTGAAGATATAATTTGTTAGTGTTTACACTATTTTGCATGAACATTTGTTCATGAAAAAGATTTTTTCGAAATAGGTGCCGCATTTGCTCACAATGGAACAGAAACAACAACGCATCGATGATTCAAAGCGCTGTTTGGCACTGTTTACGCGAAATAGACGGGAGTTTTTGCATCAGTATGTGACAATGGATGAAACTTGGATCCACCACTATACTCCGGAATCAAATAGGCAGTCAGCTGAGTGGAGAGCAGCCGGTGAAAGTCGCCCGAAGCGACCAAATATTCAACAGTCGCCCGGGAAAGAAAGTATTTTGGGATGCGTATGGTATAATATTCATCGATCACCTTGAAAAGGGAAAAACCATCAATAGCGAATATTATATAGCGTTATTGGAGCGTTTGAAGGCATAAATTGCAAAAAAATGGCCCCATATGAAGAAGAAAAAAGTTCTCTTTCATCAGAACAATGCACAAGTCGATGGTAACGATGGCCAAATTGTATGAGTTGAACTTCGAATTGCTTCCACACTCACCGTATTCTCCAGGTTTGGCCCCCAGCGACTATTGGCTGTTCGCAGACCTCAAAAAGATACTCCAGGGAAAGAGATTTGGCTCCAATGAAGAATTGATTGCCAAAACTAACGCCTATTTTAAAACCAAATATAAATCATTCTACACGGCTGGCATAGAAAAGTTAGGTAAGCGTTGGAATGAATGTAATGCTCTTGAAGGAGACTATGTTTATGAATAAAGAAGAATTTTGGCAAACAAATGTTGTTTTAGTAGTTAGTCCCTTTACTTATTGATCGATGTGTTATCATATACAATATCAGGTGTCAATAGGTGCTACTTTTGGAGGCCCCTGAGACAGCTGGTGGCTATATGGTCCGTGCTTTGGCTATCCCAGATGACTCACCTTCATCTGTACGAGTCCCTTCTTGGTCATGGCCTCGACCTCGGCCTTGGTCATGAGGATCTTCTGCACACGGACCACCTTGGGCCCGATCTTCATCTCAGTCACCTGCGGGGACAGCGTCAGCGGGCGCACTCCCGGCGGCAGGCTCTTGATCATGCCCGCGGGGATCTGGAAACCGGGAGAATGAGAATATGTTTATACTTCTGACAAGTCTGCACACATACAGAGACATCACATAATTCTATCTAATTGATGGAATATCTATAACTGGTCCTTTTACAGAATTTCTCTATAACGGAATTGGAAACACGATCAAATACTTTGAGAATCGATATACGGAATATGTTTCCAAGGGCTTTTCAAGGAGCTGATAAATTTAAACTGTCCGTCATTTGTAAGTTAAATAAGAAGGATAGAATGAAGAAGGACTGGTTAGTTAGAGACAATACGCAAAACAGCACATTTTGTAAATACTTTTCCGTCCAGTTCCCTATTCTCAATCGATAATTCCTGAAATGGAACCTTCTAATTCCTCATTATGAACACTGTGATTCTTTATATTTGCATTATAATATATATGCACACATATGTTTTCTCTTTCTACATATTTCAAACTGCACTCCAGACTATTCTCAAATATTTTATTGACGGACAATTTGTTTCTTCATGAAATACGTCATACACATTTATTATTTATTTATATGGACAAAAATAATTCAAATATACAGAATTTCAATCAACAGCCAACTTTTCAGGAGTGCACCTCTTCCGTTAAGCGAGGTATGGGTGTACCTAAAGGGTGTAATGAATTAACAGTGAAATGGTACAATATATCTGGAATATAGGATTAATGGATAATGGCATCACTATCACAAATTGAAGACCAAGATGGGATAACAGGAAGTGTTTACTGTTACATCTTTTAAATTTTCTCTATAGAATAGAAGTAGGACATTGTGAACCAAGAAAAATCTCAAAGTTTTTCTTTCTTTTTACTCTTCATTATACTCCTGTTACATAATGTGGGTCTGTTATTTTTTGTTCATACGGAAGAATACTAGGAAGGATTTTTGTCATAAGACTATATCCTGAACCAGGCGTCACTGAGTGTGTAGCCAACACATTGGTTCTGCAAGTTGGTACATAGAATAGAATAGAGGGGGATTTCTTGCACGGTTGTACTTGTCAAGAACATTAAAACTAAGCACCTCTAATAGTACGGGACAGTTGAATTTATTGGGAGTACAAATTAGTTCGATCCGTTCCAAAAGATGGCTCTGGCTGTTATGAATGGTTCATAGTGACAGCCGATTTTGGCGGTTTCAGAGAGGTTAGACATCTGCCAATAATATTCAGTTTATATCGCTTTGAGTTTCATGCAAAAACCTTGTTTTGTACAGTGTTGAAAATGTCGAATTTTGTGTTAACCAAGCAGCATTTGCGGGAGGTTTTAATTTTCTGCTTTAATTGGACGAAAAGTGCAGCTGAAGCCCATCGAATGTTTGTCGAAGTTTATGGTGACGCTGCTCCAACTGATAAATCATGTAGGGAATGGTTTCGACATTTCAAGGATGGATATTTCAGCGTCAAAGGCAAGCCTCGCTCTGGACAGCCAAAAAAATTCGAGGACAAAGAATTAGAGGCATTACTCGAAGAAGATCAGAGTCAAATGCAAGAGGAGCTTGCAGAATCATTGGGAGTGACTCAACAAGCCGTTTCTGTACGATTGAGAGCCATGGGAATGATTCAAAAACAAGGAAATTGGGTGCCTTATGAACTGAAACCGAGAGATGTTGAAAGGCGATTTTTCACTTGCGAGCAGCTGATTCAAAGGCAACAAAGAAAAGATTTTTTGCATCGGATTGTAACTGGAGATGAGAAGTGGATATTCTACGACAACCCCAAGAAGAAAAAATACTACGCTAAGCCCGGTCAATCGTTGCCATCGACCTCAACATCAACACCAAAACCGAACATCCATGGTTCGAAGATCATGCTCTGTAACTGGTGGGACCAAAGGGGTGTTGTTTACTATGAGGTGCTGAAACCTGGTGATTCCATTACGGGCGATCGGTATCGGCTACAATTAATTCGTTTGAGCCGTGCATTGCGAGAAAAACGGCCGGAATACGAGCAAAGACATGATAAAGTTATTCTTCTTCATGACAACGCTCGGCCTCATGTCGCAAAAGTCGTAAAAAAATATTTGGAAGCGCTCAAATGGGATGTTTCACCGCACCCGCCGTATTCCCCGGACATTGCTCCTTCTGATTACTGGTTGTTCCGAAGGATACAGCACGATTTGGCAGGTCACCGGTTCACTTCTTTTGTAGAAACCGAAAATTGGCTCCAAACTTGAATCGCCTCAAAAGACGAGTCATTTTTTCGAGATGGAATTCGAAAATTGCCTGAGAGATGGGAAAAAGTAGTAGCCAGCGATGGACAATACTTTAATTGATCTGTTCATTCATTTTGTTTAGAAATAAATGCATTTTTGAACACAAAAAAACGGACCGAACTAATTTGTACACCCAATACATTGCAGTAACTTTAATATGAACAAGGCGATGGACTCTCTCTATAATTGCATACGGACAAAAGTTCGATATGGTGTGCATATTTTGGATAATCACTCTCTGTTCTATATCACAAATATCTCAGGAACTTTATTCAAATTTGTTCCGGCATATTTTTATATCTAACTTGATGAAGAGACCAAACTTTCGAGGCATATTCTAGTTTAGAAGGAATTAAATAATCATACAAATTTCGCAGGATATCATCGGGTACTATTACACTCTCGAGATATTATAACTATAACATGTAGAAGTTCGTAACAGTCCGATTTCAGTTGCGAAACAGGGTTAGCAAAGTGAGATCATTCATTCCACATGGCCAAACCATTCCAGTGCTCTTCTTCATCATACTTAACACATCAACCTTAAGGCCTCGGCCACACAGGTAGGAGCCTCGCTTGATGCTTAGAGCTATGTTGCGAGTTAGGCGACATATCCTAGCGAACCAACGTACCGCATAAAATCACTTTGGAATGAAGTTGCACAGAAAGTAAATAAAGATGGTAAGTTGCAATGAAATTGGTTAGTTTTGATAGTGACATTGTGTGTTGACTCAACCGCTCCCAGCTGTCAAATGAATTTGTGCGTAGCACTTTGGTGTGGCCAGGCATGAAGTCACCTAGTATATGAGTCACGTAAAACCTAGCTTAGCACCTAACGAAGCACTTTGGTGTGGCCTCGGCTTAAGTTCGCATTTATCTCTAATCACTTCATTTCATATTCTGTCATACATTGTCACCCGTGTATTCTTCTCAGTGCATGCATTTTTACAGCATTTAATCGGCTCCTAATCAATCTAGTTCCACGTCTACATTTCACTACCATACATCAAAGTTAGCACTAAAATACTATTGTGGACTATCATCTTGGCAGATTTTGATAAGGAGAAAAGTAAAGCAACACGAAGGCACCTTCTTGAGAGGCTGCCCCGAGGGTGACATGAGTACAGTCTGGCCATCCCGGTTCACGGACTGGACCACACCCTCTATCTTCTGTATCCTCAGCGGGGCTTTAGGTGTTTCCTTGACTGCCGATTCTTCCGTTTCATTGCTCTGAAAAAAAAAATTATATAATGAAAACCTTCATTTTCTTGTTATTCAGGCAATTCACCCGGAGACGGAGCTATCCGGAATTTTAATAAAATTATGACCTGAGTTTGAGATTCTCTTATTAAATGATTTTAGAGATCCAAATTTTACAAATATTTCCTTAGTACATAAAATGGACAATGTGGACCTGTCTCCTTCGTAACATACAAATATTTCCTTAGTAGATAAAATGGACAATGTGGACCTGTCTCCTTCGTAAAATACAAATATTTCCCTAGTAGATAAAATGGACAATGTGGACCTGTCTCCTTCGTAAAATACAAATATTTCCCTAGTACATAAAATGGACAATGTGGACCTGTCTCCTTCGTAAAATACAAATATTTCCCTAGTACATAAAATGGACAATGTGGACCTGTCTCCTTCGTAAAATACAAATATTTCCCTAGTACATAAAATGGACAATGTGGACCTGTCTCCTTCATAAAATACAAATATTTCCCTAGTAGATAAAATGGACAATGTGGACCTGTCTCCTTCGTAAAATACAAATATTTCCCTAGTACATAAAATGGACAATGTGGACCTGTCTTTTTCGTAAAATACAAATATTTCCCTAGTACATAAAATGGACAATGTGGACCTGTCTCCTTCGTAAAATACAAATATTTCCCTAGTACATAAAATGGAAAATGTGAGCCTGTCTCCTTCGTAAAATACAAATATTTCCCTAGTACATAAAATGGACAATGTGGACCTGTCTCCTTCGTAAAATACAAATATTTCCCTAGTACATAAAATGGACAATGTGGACCTGTCTCCTTCGTAAAATACAAATATTTCCCTAGTACATAAAATGGACAATGTGGACCTGTCTCCTTCGTAAAATACAAATATTTCCCTAGTACATAAAATGGACAATGTGGACCTGTCTCCTTCGTAAAATACAAATATTTCCCTAGTACATAAAATGGACAATGTGGACCTGTCTCCTTCGTAAAATACAAATATTTCCCTAGTACATAAAATGGACAATGTGGACCTGTCTCCTTCGTAAAATACAAATATTTCCCTAGTACATAAAATGGACAATGTGGACCTGTCTCCTTCGTAAAATACAAATATTTCCCTAGTACATAAAATGGACAATGTGGACCTGTCTCCTTCGTAAAATACAAATATTTCCCTAGTACATAAAATGGACAATGTGGACCTGTCTCCTTCGTAAAATACAAATATTTCCCTAGTTCATAAAATGGACAATGTGGACCTGTCTCCTTCATAAAATACAAATATTTCCCTAGTAGATAAAATGGACAATGTGGACCTGTCTCCTTCGTAAAATACAAATATTTCCCTAGTACATAAAATGGACAATGTGGACCTGTCTTTTTCGTAAAATACAAATATTTCCCTAGTACATAAAATGGACAATGTGGACCTGTCTCCTTCGTAAAATACAAATATTTCCCTAGTACATAAAATGGACAATGTGAGCCTGTCTCCTTCGTAAAATACAAATATTTCCCTAGTACATAAAATGGACAATGTGGACCTGTCTCCTTCGTAAAATACAAATATTTCCCTAGTACATAAAATGGACAATGTGGACCTGTCTCCTTCGTAAAATACAAATATTTCCCTAGTACATAAAATGGACAATGTGGACCTGTCTCCTTCGTAAAATACAAATATTTCCCTAGTACATAAAATGGACAATGTGGACCTGTCTCCTTCGTAAAATACAAATATTTCCCTAGTACATAAAATGGACAATGTGGACCTGTCTCCTTCGTAAAATACAAATATTTCCCTAGTACATAAAATGGACAATGTGGACCTGTCTCCTTCGTAAAATACAAATATTTCCCTAGTACATAAAATGGACAATGTGGACCTGTCTCCTTCGTAAAATACAAATATTTCCCTAGTACATAAAATGGACAATGTGGACCTGTCTCCTTCGTAAAATATAAATATTTCCCTAGTACATAAAATGGACAATGTGGACCTGTCTCCTTCGTAACATAAAACAAATAATCCTTTGCATACCAACATGACACACCTCATTTTACACATCTTTATTTGCGGTCCCTTTCTTATCTCTGAATGAGTTCCTTCCCTCTAGTTCTATCATTATTGTTTATCTTTCTCATCCCTGAATGAGTTCCTTCCCTCTAGTTCTATCATTATTGTTTATCTTTCTCATCCCTGAATGAGTTCCTTCCCTCTAGTTCTATCATTATTGTTTATCTTTCTTATCCCTGAATGAGTTCCTTCCCTCTAGTTCTATCATTATTGTTTATCTTTCTTATCCCTGAATGAGTTCCTTCCCTCTAGTTCTATCATTATTGTTTACCTTTCTCATCCCTGAATGAGTTCCTTCCCTCTAGTTCTATCATTATTGTTTATCTTTCTCATCCCTGAATGAGTTCCTTCCCTCTAGTTCTATCATTATTGTTTATCTTTCTTATCCCTGAATGAGTTCCTTCCCTCTAGTTCTATGATTATTGTTTATCTATTTTATCCCTGAATGAGTTCCTCCCTCTAGTTCTATCATTATTGTTTGGTCATTTACTTGTTTTTTTTTACTCAAATTTAAGCAATAGTTTATGTAAAATCCGTCATGGATTAAATCAACTTAATGTATCCTAGATAAGCTAGTTGGCTAAAAGAAATTGCTGTATAGCAATAACCTCGCCAGACGTACCAAGTAGAACCATGTACCTACACAAAAGAAAAATATAATTAAATGCATACACTTTTAGTTAGTTTTCGTTTACTTTTTAGTTTTTAACCTGTACACCGCGTTAAAAATCAAATTTCACGAATCCTGTGCGCGGCACAATTTAGGCGTTTTTTTAATTTCTAAGTTTAAACGCGTATTTTGTTTAGAACCAATGATATTTGATTACAACACCAAGTAAACATGACATTCAAGTAATTTTCTGATAATAAATAATAGTCATTACTCTTAAGGAGACTCATTAAATAAAGGAGATAAACTAAACATTACGTAAAATACACAAAGGAATGCTACAGATCAGATCACAGGTGTTTGTGCTTCCCGCGAGGAACACGTTAACATTCTTATTTCGTGAGTTGTGTGCTATAGCAGATGTGTGGAGAGGAAGTTTAATAAGGAAGAAGAGAATAGTGTAACCTGTAAAGGAGATCAGTTGTAGCTGGAAATATCTGTGGCAGTCGTCGCACACTCGGAACACTGTGGGCGTTCATACACACGGTCAATGACCGATGAAGTGACCTTTGCATTCCTCGACAAATCTAAATAAACAAGTCCGAAGTTCACACGCCGGCCATTCAACCCACAGCCCGGAGCGGACCGCATTCCATACTAGAGCGAGAACGCACCACGCTGTCTCGCCAGTTCCGTAAATAAATTGTCACCTACATACGACATTAATCATTTTGCTAATGCAGAAACGAGATGAAGGATATCTTGCTCGCATTCCCGCACACACGCGGAAATAGTATAAATACCTAAGTTTACTAATAAAAACTCTTCTTCCGCATTGCGATCCAAAATGTGTTTTATTTATCAACAAATCATCATCATCTCTTCCCTTAAGGACTAGCTCCTAAATATCCAACTTAACTAGGATGAAACTATATAAACTATAGGATACATTTGATAACAGAACTCTTCATGTTTATACATCACATATCAATTTTGTTTGTGATATGTTCCTGCTATTGTTTTTTTTACTTTTATTTGTCTGAAAAGTGTAAATTTCACATTTTTTTAAATTTATTTTTTTAAATCTTTATTTCGAAAAAATCTGGTTGGCTTATTACCTGGCGGCATTCTCTTCTGACCAACGAGACAAAAAATATAAAGGAAGTTACACGATCGTAAAAATTATTCAAATCATTATTCACCTGTACAGAATTAATGAACAATAAACATTATCACAATAAAAGTGACATATCATCAATCAAAGGGAAAAAGGAGAGATAGAGGAGAGGAAAGGAAAATTGTGAATAATACTAGGTTAGTCAAAAAGTTTTGAAAGCGGAAATGAAAATACATTTTTTTTGGGGGGAAATCACTTTTATTGCTCAGTATAGTCTCCCATAAGATCAATACACTTGGTCCAACGATCTTCCAACTTTGTTGTCCCATCACGGAAGTGACTTTCTGGAAGGCCTGCAAAATACTCATCTACGACGGCTATAACCTCTTAGTTTGATGAAAAATGCTTTCCACGAAGGAATTTTTTGAGGTGTGAGAACAGCCAGAAGTCAGAGGGAGCTAAATCTGGCGAATAGGGTGGATGCTGCAACAATTCGTACCCCAATTCACTGATTTTCGCGATGGTTTTTTGAGCTGTGTGAGCAGGTGCATTGTCTTGATGAAAAATGATTTTTTTCTTCTGCAAACCGGGTCTTTTTTCACAAATTTTTTCATCCAACTGGTCCAAAAGGTCACGATAATAATCAGAGTTGATTGTCTTACCAGTTTGGAGATAATCTATCAATAAAATTCTTTTTGCATCCCAAAAAACTGACACTAACACCTTCTTGGCCGATTTCTGGACACGAACTCGCTTCGGAGCCAAAGTGCCTGGTTCACACCACTCCTTAGCCTCTTGTTTTGATTCAGGATCATGGTGGTAGACCCGAGTCTCATCCATAGTGATGAATCGACGCAGAAAATCCTTTTTATTCTTTCTAAATTGCTCCAAATGTTGCTCAGAAAGTCGCATTCGAACGTGTTTTTGTTGCAT
Source organism: Odontocerum albicorne (assembly GCA_949825065.1). Lineage (NCBI taxonomy): Eukaryota > Metazoa > Arthropoda > Insecta > Trichoptera > Odontoceridae > Odontocerum > Odontocerum albicorne. Next base: position 27,488,317 of record OX463861.1, read on the forward strand.
TGTTAGCAAATGCGGCACCCATTGTGCACACAGTTTTTTGAAACCTAAAACTTCAGCCAAAATATGCCATGTTGTTCCATGTGAGATGCCTATGGTGTCAGCTATCACATCCACAGTCGATCGATGATCTTCCAAAACCATATCCTGTATTTTCGCTATGATTTCTGGTGTTGATGCACTTTTTGGACGTCCTGAGTGTGGATCGTCTTCAACGCTTGTACGGCCATGCTTAAACTCCAAAACCCATCGGTGAACGGTTGGAAATAAAGGAGAAGACTCCTTTAATACTTTCACCATCTTTGCATGGATCTCAGTAGCCGATAAACCTTCCAAAACAAAGAATTTAATCACTGCACGATATTCGGATTTTTCCATTGGTAAAAAATACACTGACACGTCAACTTCAAATGGCTTGTAAACAAAGAATGAATGACAGATCGAAATGAAATTTTGAGTACGTTCTTATGAAAGATGAAATATTAAAATGGCGTAGAAATTTTGGTTTTCTACTGCTCCATAGATGTCGCTTTCAAAACTTTTTGACTAACCTAGTATACGCGTTATATTACTGATATGAAATTAATAGTTTTTTCAGTCGCTTTTTAAAACAACATGTTTTAAAAAGCGACTGAAAAAACTATGTTACCGAGAGTCCAACATTAGTTTGTAACTGGTTCCAGAGTCTCACTGCGTGGACAGTAAAGGACGACATAAAAAAGAAGAACAGTGAATGTTAAAGCCACTAGACTGTTCTTTTCAGTGATGAGAGAATTTAATTGACACACATGATAAGCTGATTGACTTAAAATAGGAATTCCGCCAGCGAGTCTACTGTAAGTCGGCCAGCGAGTCTGCTGTACGGTAACCGAGCATATAAATGTAACATAATGGAAGGGGAATGATTTTGTTTATGTCTTTGAACTGATGCTTTGTTATTATTGTATCTCTCTCTGTCATGTAAAACTAAATAAATAAAAATAAAAAGTCTCGATAGGGGATAGCATAGGATACCTGAGGCTTGACCTGCACCTTGGGGTCGGCACTGAGGCTCTGGACAGGCTCCTCTCCCGCGGGCTTCCTGGGGGGACGGCCTCTACCTCGCTTCACTGGAGGCTGCCTGCAATGCAATACCGACGTTCAATACATCTCTTTATTACTTATAACTATTACTTCACTTTGATGGTGGCTATGCGCGCTTCGAGAACTATATGTATAGTACCAAACGGTAAGTAATACACACCGGGCTTAAGAAAGAGACTGTCGGTTAACTTCGACTTTGAAGAGCGTCGTCTCTGTCGCACGACCACACCCTAGAACACTTGACGACTGACAAATCGCGACGCAACACGTGTATGAATGACAGAGACGACGCTCTACAAAGCTGAAGTTAGTCGATTATGACCGACAGTTTCTTTCTTAAGCCCGATGTGTATTACTTACCGCCGGGTACTGTACATACATATCAACCCACTGTATTCCTTGCGGAGTTAACAAAGAAAACAGATCTTCAAGCGTACTTCTTTTAATGTTCATGCATTTTGTCGAGCACAATTTTCTAATATTTATGCTTCTTACAAATACTACTCGGTAGTTGTTGGGACATATCATCGTTGTTGGGCCTCGTAGTTGAGGATACCTTCGCCATTCCAATGCCAATTTGGAGTTGCTCCTCCATTCTTCTCCAGAGCTGGTCTTCTGTGTGAGCCCAATCCTAGACCTGTACTCCCTCCCGTAGACAGCACAGACATATGGATCCTGCCAAGCAGCTTGGTAACACTGTTGAGACATTATCGTCCCGAGATCAGATAGCTCTCCACTTTCCACCAATATGGCAGAATATATTATAGAATGCAACTATTAAGGGCGAGTGTGAACTGAAGGCTAAGTTCCATTTGTTCTATGTGCCTCAGCCACCACCCCACCACCCCAGAGTGCTATTCCTGATCTCACTTAATACATAAGCCTTAAGTTCACATCCAACCCTTATCACTTCATCCCGTATTGTGTCATATATTGTCATCCTATGTATTCTCTCAGTGCACGCATTTTTACAGCATTTATTCAGCTCTTTTCAGTGTTTTTCTACATTCATGTTTCACTTCCATACATCGAAATTGGCATACAATACTGATATAACATATTAAAGGACACCATAAATTAAGAAAAGAAAGATTATTTAATGTATGTAAAATGTATCTACAGACAAGTGCATTCACACTCTTACATCCACACACCAGCGTAAGAACACACATTACTAAGGAAAAATTACCAAAATGGCTGACGACTTCATGTTTTTGCCATTTTATGAGGTTTTATTGTTGCATCAAAATTATTGACTAGATTGTTATGACTTTGCTGTCTACACGTCATGTTGTGCGAATGACAGGTTATAAATACTAACAATCCCTGCGGAGTGGTAACAGTTTCTTCCGGCTTTCTCTTGAGGGGTGTTTTGTCCAGCCTGCTGGATGGGTCCTCATCCCCCCTCCACTTGGCTGCTGCACCTTTAATCGGGGTCAGCTCTGCCTCGTCTCTTGCAGGACAGCTCTCAGGTGCGGGGTTCTTACGAGGGCGGCCTCGCTTCTTTCCTGTCGAGGTAGCCAGGGGCTGCAAAAGATGGGTACGAGTTACTTTTTATACTCTATTAACAAAACAATGTTTACTATATTTTTATTTTATAAAACTTAAAGAGAATTATATACGGTAATAAGGAATAAAAATTTAAAAAATAAGAAATATTTGCTAAGTCGAAACCACTTACTCAAATACTTTCTTTAAAAACAATTTCTTAAATGTTGATGAAGTCAATATTCAAGGCCTTATTCAAAATGGACAACCGCACTTGGCAGGTTAGTTCTACTTATTGCCAGGTCAGTCTAAATAGATTAATATCTATCTCGGTGCCTTGAATAGTTGCCAGGAAGATAAAATTATTAGATGTTGCTCCCGTCAGCAGCTTGAAGATATAAGAGACTCTCCTCTCATATCCCTCCTTGCGCTTAGAAGGTAGTGTAGCTTATGACGAATGTAGGCTGGCAGGAGATTCTGGCGAGTCCATTACGGGCGATCGGTATCGGCTACAATTACGAGGCATATCCAGAAAGTAAGTGTACTGAATTTTTGTAGGTATTTTTGATGCCTTCCTCGAAGTAGTTTCCCACTAACCCCTCCGTCCACTTCTGCACCTCCTCCTTTACCTCCTCGTCGGTTGAAAACCTTTTTCCACCCATGTGCAGCTTCAGGGAGGTAAATAGATAGTAATCTGAAGGTGCTAGGCCAGGGGAATGCGCGGGATGGTTCAGGACATCCCATTTAAACGAGGCGAGCAGTTCCTTCGTGGAGTTGGCCGTGTGTGGTCTGGCATTGTCGTGCAGCAGGCAGACTCCCTTTGTCAGCATGCTTCTCCTCTTGTTCTGAATCGCCCTCCGCAATTTTTTTAGGGTCTCACAGTATCTTGCAGAGTTGATGGTCTCCCCTTGAGGCATATATTCAATTAAAATTATGCCTTGACAGTCCCAAAACACGGATACCATGATTTTCTTGGCTGAAATTGTGGTTTTGAACTTTTTGGCGGAGGGTGAAGAGGTGTGACGCCACTGTTGAGACTGCCTTTTGGTTTCAGGCGTGTAGTGTGCAACCCAAGTTTCATCTCCAGTAACGATAGAGCGGAGAAATTCATCTCCATGGAGTTTGCAGCGCCTCAAAAACTCTTGCCCGGCCTCCACTCGATTCAACTTGTGTTGGTCTGTCAGCTGTTTTGGGACCCACCTCGCGGACAGTTTCCGATATCCGAGGGTTTCTGTGATGGTTTCGTGAAGTAGAGATCTGGATATTTGCGGAAACATCGCAGAAAGTTCATCCACAGTCAATCTGCGATCGTCACGGAGCGCATTTTCGATTTTTTCCACAATTTCGTCAGTCACAATTGAAGGTCTTCCGCTCCTCTGATCATCATGCACAGACGTACGACCGTTTTTAAACTCGCGACACCACTTGTACACACTCGAACGATTCATAGCTTCAACGGATGACACCGCGTTTTTCGTACTTGGCAGGAGATTTGACTGACATTTTTCACGAAACGTGTTGTCGCGTCGACACTTCTCAAGGTACTGACCTCGAACTGGTCTCGTTGCGGAGGGGAAGGGTCAGGCAGGCTACACGGAAGTGTAGCCAACATGTCGAAAATAAAATCCATCCGGTCTTGAGAGCCTCAGTACACTTACTTACTGGATACGCCTCGTAATTCGTTTGAGCCGTGCATTGCGAGAAAAACGGCCGGAATACGAGCAAATACATGATAAAGTTATTCTTCTTCATGACAACGCTCGGCCTCATGTCGCAAGTAGTAAAAAAATATTTGGAAACGCTCAAATGGGATGTTTTACCGCATCAGCCGTATTCCCCGGACATTGCTCCTTCTGATTACTGGTTGTTCCGAAGGATGCAGCACGATTTGGCAGGTCACCCGTTCACTTCTTTCGTAGAAACCGAAAATTGGCTCCAAACTTGGGTCGCCTCAAAAGGCGAGTCATTTTTTTCCGAGATGGAATTCGAAAATTGCCTGAGATGGGAAAAAGTAGTAGCCAGCGATGGACAATACTTTAATTGATCTGTTCATTCATTTTGTTTAGAAATAAATGCATTTTTTAACACAAAAAAATGGACCGAACTAATTTGTACACCCAATAATAACGCACGGAAAGTAAATAATGTAACTATAAAATCATTTCAAATTTCAACGGTTAAATAAGTAAAACGCTCGCACTGACAACCCTGTATTAGAGACACATGTCCACTGTCATGCCAAGCTTTTAGGTTAATCTCTGTAAATTCGATAATTCGTAAACCGTAATATGATAGTATTTATGCATCATCTCAATAGATGTCTCTATATGTTCCATATTTTAGATTGAATTAGTACTAGACATTGACTAGAAACAGGCATGAAGTTGAGCGATTTAACTCGCCAATTTTGTATGGCCGGCCCCACGGGCACGGCAACAGAGAACGAGTAAACTAGCTTAAGGCAGCTAACCGGTTAACCATTCAATATTATGTCTCAATATTGCAGAAATATGTTGACAAAATTTTACCTGACTTACATAAATTTTACAGTAAGAAAAAATGGCCACGATATTCCCAGCCGTTGGGAAGTGCCGCGCTAATTACAATTGTTTTTTTAATGTAATTCATAATGTGAATTTTTTGTAAAATTTGGTTCCCTGATTTAGACTTAACAGGCTTTTTCTGCACTACATATGCACGTACGAATGTGCAGTTATACGAGGCTATATAAGAAAAACAGTGCCACATACAATCAATTGATTGATATGATTCGGATTTGTGTGGGGAGGCTATTATCAATATATTATTTATTCCCTAGTCGAATCCAATATAACCTAGCGGGCTTATTGCCATATAGTTATCTCTTCCAACCAACCAGAAAGGTGTTAAAGAGACCTCAACAGAAAATCAACCCAAAAAAAAATTGGGTAACAACGGGAACCAAACTTGCAACCCCAGTTCAGAAGACAAGCATCTTATCAACTAGGCCACAGAGGTGAACTCTGTTTAGTTGTGGCTTTTCTCAAGAAATATCTTGAAGGTATCAATGTTCTCAGCTGACAAAAGAAGATTCAGACCTTTCTCTCAATAACTGGAGTGGAGCGGTGGATCAGAAACTCTTCGTTGATGTCAATATCATCGTCATCATCATCATCACTGTCCATGTCTTCCTCCTCATCCGAATCCATGCCGGAGCAGTCTCGTATCATGGCCGCGTAGTCCTTGATCTTGGAAGCCCGTCTGGACCTACGCGGCGGTGACTCTCCACCTCTTTCAGATTTTTCCTCTATTTCTCTCTTCGCCCATTTGGAACTGTCCTTGGAAGAGGATGGAAACTGAAAAGAACAAGGTATTAATTATCTTTTCACAGCAAATGAGGAGTGAAATAGCATTCAAAACATACATATAATATATACCAACACGCCTTTCACCTGTCAGGGTAGGCAGAGAGGATGGAGCATTAGAATTTTCAGACATGCTAACTAACAACCATAAGCAAACCTTTCTCACCTGTGAATTGCTGTTCTGGAATGCTTTGCTGGAAGTGATTATTTTGCTCGAGGAGGTTATCTTGAATTGAGATCTTTCCTCGCTGCTACTCTTGTTTCTGTCCGGTTCCCTGAAATTGAGGCTATAAATTTACTAAGGCTGAGGAAATATACATACACAAAAGGGTATTCAGAGAGGCTAACACAGCTTGTAAAGAAAGGTTCTTCAAACATAATTAGATATTGAAACACTGTTTTTAATCCACAAGAAATGATTTGAACTTATGAACATTAATATGTCAAAATGTTTGAATTGTAGATTATAACATCGTAATCAAGTGCGACTAAATATAAACCAGTGACTTTATCATATTGAAGAGTATATTATATTACACGGTCAAACATAAAGAAGTGGCTCCGTATAAACAAGTGAACATGTCAAAATCAAATAAGTGACAATATTAGTGTTTTTTTCTTTTTCCTACGCGTCTTTTAAATTTATTTTACCATTAAAAATGTCATGTTTCAATATTATGGAAATATTATATGTCGACAAAACTTTATTTCACTTACATCATTTTTACAATAAGAAAAAGTTCCCAGTTGTTGGGAAATGTCACACAAATTCAAATTGTTTTTTGGAGATCGCGAATTCTTAATTTGATTTTTTTTTGTGAAAATTGGTCTCCTAAATTCCGAATGAACGGACATTTACTGTATTTATGAAAATAAAATTTTCTTAGTCTACAACTAAACATGTAAAACGGTTTCTCAGTTAACTTGAAAAGATTTTGATTAGGAATGATGACAGTGCGTGGGATATGGTAAAACATACAAAACAGAACATTAATCACAGCTTAACAATTGATTAGGAATGATGACAGTGCGTGGGATATGGTAAAACATACAAAACAGAACATTAATCACAGCTTAACAATTGATTAGGAATGATGACAGTGCGTGGGATATGGTAAAACATACAAAACAGAACATTAATCACAGCTTAACAATTGATTAGGAATGATGACAGTGCGTGGGATATGGTAAAACATACAAAACAGAACATTAATCACAGCTTAACAATTGATTAGGAATGATGACAGTGCGTGGGATATGGTAAAACATACAAAACAGAACATTAATCACAGCTTAACAATTGATTAGGAATGATGACAGTGCGTGGGATATGGTAAAACATACAAAACAGAACATTAATCATAGCTTAACAATTGATATACGAGGCATATCCAGAAAGTAAGTGTACTGAATTTTTGTAGGTTACAATTTTTTTTATTTAAACAAAAAAATTACGTAGTTACCGTAGTACATATGTAAGCTATTTTTCGACATAGTCGCCATTCTTCTCAATGCAGGTGGTGAAGCGGGGTATCAACTTTTTGATGCCTTCCTCGAAGTAGTTTCCCGCCAACCCCTCCGTCCACTTCTCCACTACGTCCTTTACCTCCTCGTCGGTTGAAAACCTTTTTCCACCCATGTGCAGCTTCAGGGAGGTAAAGAGATAGTAATCTGAAGGCGCTAGGTCAGGGGAATGCGCGGGATGGTTCAGGACATCCCATTTAAACGAGGCGAGCAGTTCCGTCTGTCATTGTCGTGCAGCAGGCAGACTCCCTTTGTCAGCATGCCTCTCCTCTTGTTCTGAATCACCCTCCGCAATTTTTTTAGGTTCTCGCAGTATCTTGCAGAGTTGATGGTCTCCCCTTGAGGCATATATTCAATTAAAATTATGCCTCGACAGTCCCAAAACACGGATGCCATGATTTTCTTGGCTGAAATTGTGGTTTTGAACTTTGTGGCGGAGGGTGAAGAGGTGTGACGCCACTGTTGAGACTGTTGAGCACACTACACGCCTGAAACCAATTGCCTTTTGGTTTCAGGCGTGTAGTGTGCAACCCAAGTTTCATCTCCAGTAACGATGGAACGGAGAAATTCATCTCCATGGAGTTTGCAGCGCCTCAAAAACTCTTGCCCGGCCTCCACTCGATTCAACTTGGCGGGAGATTCGATTGACATTTTTCACGAAACGTGTTGTCGCGTCAACACTTCTCAACGTACTGACCTCGAATACGTCTCGTTGCGAAGGGGAAGGGTCAGGCTACACGGAAGTGTAGCCAACATGTCGAAAATAAAATCCATCCGGTCGTGAGAGCCTCAGTACACTTACTTTCTGTATACGCCTCGTATTAATAAATGGAAAATTTTCAAATGCCATTTTCCTTATAAAACTCGTGTTTTGATGCACGAATGGAATCTTGGTCCCAACTTTAGGGTGTGTAAGAAAAGTTTCGATACAGTAAAAGAGCAGTGCGGTTTAAATGTGAGTAGGATGAAGAACTTAAGATATATATGATCTACCGAGAATCCATTCAGGCAAACACGATAGCCATACACTACTGGCAGCTTCTTCGAGGTCTCGGTTAATGGACAATATTTGTACTTATAAATAAGGCTGCATTGAAGAAGGCTATGTTCGAGAGAAGATATTCTTGTGGTGACATTTGGTCGCAAAATGCGGCTTTTATAAAGAAGAAACATCAGTCATCAGTGAAAGTATTCCAAAATAATAATAAATAAAAGAACAAGAGAATGTACCTCTGCATTATCTTTCTGGTCCCCTCCAGCTGCTTCCTGACGGGAGAGGGTGCCTTGAACTCCTCCGCAGCCTTGCGGCCCCTGGCCCCCTCCACCTCGTCCCGCCACCTGACGCCGTGCTTGAGTGGCTTGGGTGGAAAGCGGGAGTTGAGCCCGCTGCCGTGCCCCTTGTCAGACTTGGCGTTCTGAAATCACATTGGTATTCTCAAACTGTATTACAGAGAGTTTCTTACATTTAACTGTCCGAACATTTATCAGAAATTACTATGTTGTCTCTCCAGTTTATCCAATTGGTCCTCCTGTTTATGGAATATTTTGAAAGCATTTGTCTACTCAGTTGGTGTAAAAATATTTACAAGCAGGATCACCCTAGGCACAGCACGTTTGTTTCTTGATTAAATAAAAAATAAAAATAAATAAATAATAGGTTTATTGGTAGCAACATAGTATGTACAGATTATATTTAAATAAAACTTCTAAAACACATAAATTGCAGATAATACATTAAATACAGAAGCTATCAAAAGGTCTGGGCTCATCTAATAGCATCCCCTCGGCCAAGATACACCCCACCAATATAGGGTGAACCCAGCCATGGGGACACCAGATGTTTTTCAGCCCACACCCTTGAACACGTAGAACAAGAATATATAAAAAAATAAACACAGAAAATAAATAGATGACAAAAATAAATAATGACAAAAAAAATACATTCAAGAGAGAAGACACTAAAAGGTCCGGGCTCATCCCACAAACATTCCCCCGGCCGAGATACACCCCACCAATGTAGGGCGTGCCCGACCGCAAGGGCATCAGGGGGCTTCCATCCCACACCCCCGCATATCTAGATTAAGGAATAAATAGAAAAAAAAAGAAAAAAACAAAAACGTATGGCGGAAAACAAAATAAAAAGTAAACCCACATATACCACCTCAGGCTAACTGTCAGCAAGAGCGAGAAAAAAAAAAAAAAAAAGAAAAAAGCCTCAAAGGAGTCCAAATTTTACATAATGACAAATGGGAAGTAAGATAGTTGAGACAACATTGAAATAGTTAGTTGATTCATATTTGACTGTGGTCAGGTCGCACACTCGCTTAAGTTTGACCGTAAGCTGTCATCACCGATGATAAGTAAAGTTGAATGGTTAGGTTACCTGCCTGAATCTGTTTTGAAAAAACAGACAAATAAAAACCAGTGACTTCATCATATTTATATTACGCGTGCAAACAAACAAGTTCTGTGTAAACAAGTGACTATTATAGTGTTTTTTTCTAATTCACACATATTGGCTGCCTATGAAAAAGTTAATGTAATTTTTAAAATCTATTTTACCAATAAATATGTTGTTAGATCTCAATATTGTGGAAATATATCCACAAAATTTTGACTTACATTATTTTTACATTAAGAAAAAATGATCATGATGTTTTCAGCCATTGGAAAGATCTACGCGAAAAAATGTTATTTTAGTGAATTCCGAATTAACAGACTTTTAGTGTGTAAAATACAATCTGGATAGCTTAGTAACTAACCAGAAAGATTTGGAAAGACCTGGTTGAGAATTGGTCGTGAAAAATATAAAATTGTGTGAATAGAAAAATGAGGGTGGGTGACATACGGGTATCAACTGAATACAGTCGGATCTTCTTACCTTTTGCAGCTCCATGATGTCTCTCTCCAGTATCTGCAGTGACTTCTCGCCGCTCCTCCAAGGGGACGCCTTCGAGGAGCCGCTGGAGTCATTCATCTTACTATTGCTACCGCTGCTGCCCCCTTTGACCGAGTCTCCAGACACCTTGGCCATTATGCTCACCTTCTTGGCAGAATCGTTCTTACTGCTGACTCCACTGGGAGACTTCTGAAGCAGCGAGTTCTTCTCGTTTGTTATTTTTGGAGAACTTGGCGGTACCTGTGGAGAAAATAAATCATCAAGTACCTCAAGAGCCATTTACTTCACTTAAATACAACTGTAAAATAATAACAAATAGAAACAGCGAATAGTTACACTCAAGAAAGATTAAACGTAGATGCCTTACTTTATTTACTTCACTTAAATAGCAAAATTATAGATGCCTTACTTTATTTAGTTCACTTAAATAACAAAATTATAGATGCCTGACTTAATTTACTTCACTTAAATAGCAAAATTATAGATGCCTTACTTTATTTACTTCACTTAAATAACAAAATTATAGATGCTTGACTTTATTTACTTCACTTAAGTAGCAAAATTATAGATGCCTTACTTTAGAGATCATCGTGGGAAATATGGATTTATTATTTGTAATTACAATTGATTCACTAAGAAAAATTCGTGGAGTATCAATGCTTGAAAGGACGAATGAATAATAATAATAATAAAAGTACAATTTATATAGCGCTATTTAGAGAGCAAACTCTCATCAAGGGCGCTCTAACTCAGGATTCGAATCCACTATTATTGACAGATTAAAAATATTATTAAATAAATATATGTAAGTTGAATAAAATGATAGGAAGGTAATGGCTGCGGCCATAGATTAGGTACTTCCCCACATATGCATATGTTCAGAAAAACATATTAGGATGAAAACTGAAAAATTATAGCGTTTTATTTTATTTCGTACGCGCTGCGCTGGTTATTTTACAACATATTTTTTTTATTTTATCAATAAATGTTATTAAGTCTCAATATTACAGAAATATGTCGATAAAACTTTATTTGACTTATTTTTGTAGAAAGGAAAAATGGCCGCTATATTTCTAGCAGTTGGGAGCGCTGCGTAAATTCAAATTGCGATCGCGTAATTCATAATTTGATTTTTTTTTGTGAAATTCGGTCCCTTGAATTTTGATGAAATGGACTTTTACTGTAGTGTCTCGACACCTCCACAGTATTAACTATAAATAATACGTTAATCTTATATGTATATAAGATAGATTAGAAATGTATGGTGTGCATGGAAAAGATAAACTGGGGAAAACATGGCTAGGTGGAATCGACACATTTCGAGAGAAGGTAAAGTAGGAAGTTCGAATAATAGAAAATTGTACATGACGAGATGTACGGCTGCGGGGAGAGTGAAACTAGTGTACGTGGATAGAATAGCGTGGAAATCTTCTCTTTATGCCTAGTCTGACAGTATATTTTTTGAACTAAGAATTTTTTTATTTAAATTGTAATTAAAACGGACATTGCATGGAAACAGTCGGTTGACAAAAAAATTGCCCAAAAATATGGAATCATGATTAATATTCAAAATATCTGACAGGCGTAATGTCACGAGATCTCATTATATCCCCCCCGTGTGCATGCGCAGACAAACACCTCCCACCAAACTCACTAGAACCCTAAAGTACAGAGTTTATGGGTATTACTATAGTATACTCATAGTTTTATCTATATGGATACTTCCAATATACAATAATTACCTTTTGAATGACAGATTTAGCTTTAGGACTCTCGGGCTCTTTTTGTTTCTCTTCCGTAACTTTCTGTTCAATTTTCTGCACCGAGTTTGCCCTCTGTGCTGTCACAGTGGCAGATTTCAGTTCTGTTTTCCCCTTCTGCGGCTCCACCTTCTTCTGTACTTCCTTAGCAGCCATCTGCTTCTCCTCTAGCTTTTGCAGCATGCTCTGGTCCAGGTTGGCCAGCAGAACCGCCTTCTGCTTTTCCCGCTCCTCTTCTGCCAATTTCCTCTTCAGCTTTACTTCTTCAGCCTTTTGCAGGATGCTCGCCTTGGATGTGGAGACTGGATATGAGGATTTGGACTGAAGGATTTCGACAGGTTTCTTGATGAATTGGGCAGGTTGGACTGTCTTTAATTCAATATAAGTCGGTCTGGATTCATCTTCTGCAAAAAAATGTTTTTTTAGGTTTTGGAAATCTATCTACAAAGCTATAGTCTTTCTTCATTCATTCGTTCCACATGCCCAAATCATCTCAGCATGTGAAAGGAAGACCAAGAAAAGTATGTTTAGATTAAGTGTATGACATTCTGAAAGAAGGAAACACAGAAAGTCAGAAAAATCATACAAGATGTATGGATTTAGAAGAGGCTATGGATGTGTCGAGATAGAAAATTCTGACATGATGGTATGTATGTACATGAACCAAGCAATAGCGATTATTTTATCATTTGTTTTATGAAGAAATTTTCATTAACGTGTTCCTCGCGGGAAGCACAAACGCCTGTGATCTGACGACAATCCAAGTTTCAAATCTCCTTAAGAGTAATGACTATTATTTATTATCAGAAAATTACTTGAATGTCATGTTTACATGGTGTTGTAATCAAATATCAGTGGTTCTAAACAAAATACGCGTTTAAACTGAGAAATTAAAAAAAACGCCGAAATTGTGCCGCGCACAGAATTCGTGCAGTTTGATTTTTAACGCGGTGTACAGGTTAATAAAAATAAGTTGCCAATGGGTCAATAGTGAAGATAGTGTTTGTTGTGTTATAAGATAATATCTTCTAATACAATAACATAACATAACATATATGTATATAATTAGTACAGCACCCACCTGAGGGTACGCTGGGGCTATTGACAGGTTGCGGATCATTGCCATGCAACGGCAGTTCTATACTCAGCGCACTGGAGTTGCCGGACCCATCCTTTGTTAGCTGCAACTGGAACAGACACACATCCATAAGCGGCTAGCACGGCTATCAATGGCTGATTATTAACTTAGACCCATTATGGACAAAATGGAGTGAGGATTATCAAACAGGACGGATGGGAGATACTGCCTTATTGATGTCGAGTTAATATTTCCTAGTAATTTATTCTTATTTCTTGTTTACTGTATATATTTCCCTTTAAGCTTTGTATGTAATTGGGTCTAATCTGAACATATAAGATTTATATAATAAAATAAATAAATACTACTTGATAACTATCTTCCTACAAAGACTTATCTGTGAATCAAAACTGAGGATTTTTTCTCTTGTGTCTTGGCAACATACTAAGACTAGATGTGGTTTTAGTATATTCTAAAACTATTGAAAGTGTTTTTTGTGATAAACTAATTTGATATGGAAAGTTATCCCAGGTACAGCATGGATAGAAGGGGATGAAATAGTATTTACCTCAGTTACACCCAAATTCTCGGTTTGGTCCATTTCTTCTTCCTCGCCCATCTCTTCCTCTTCTCCTTCCCCGTCATGTGACTCACGGGAGCCGTCCCGCTTGCCTGAGAGCAGATGAGAGGAATAAATAAAAAATGAATGTGTAATATACTAGCGCCACGGTATTATGGTATACCACGGCCAGAAGTGAGGACTATAATTGGAGTTAAAAAGTGCTAATATACAATTTTTAAAAAATATATTCTTTAAAATGGTAGCATCGAATGCAATACAGTTATTTCCCACATCAACCAATTAATTTATTACTAAACTTGGCTCGGAAAATAGGAACTAACTAAAGGTAAAAGTAGTTCAATGAAAAATGACTAGAACCTTGAATACAATTTAATTCCACATGTTGGCCATTTTGCTTGAGAATATCATTTTGGCGGATGGATAACTGTCTAGCTTGCGGATAGTAGTTTGAACTAAGTAGATTGTTTGCAACTCTCAACTGGTTCTCCAGAGAGAATATCCACTCTTTACTACTCCGCATACAGTCTGTTACCCCCCTGAAGGGTTAGGTTGAGAGGGCAGAGCGCCAGACATACTTCTTGCACCTTCAAGTCCATTCACTCGCTAATTCTCTACTTTCTCACCACACCACTTACTACCCCACTGTAACTCGCAATGCAATGCAATGCCAATGAGAAGGAACTAAAATGCCTCCCGACTGACCGGTGTGAAAGAATTCCTCGTCATCTTCCTCTTCCCCCTCGGCCGCCTCTGCACTTTGGTCGATGCTCATCAGCTCAGACTCGTCCACCTGCAAAAAAAACCCACTAATGTACCATCCCTAGCGACATATAGTATAATAACTGTCAAATGGAACACTTTAGAAAAATGACAATATCTTGATAAGAAATCATCTTAATAAGTGACAAAAACATTCATAATTTTCCACAGAGATGGCAGTATCTGTATTAATTAGAAAATATACTGTAACCGTATATCAAATCGGTAAAATTAGCTTAACAATATGAATTCGAATATAACTGTACTTGGTTTGTGCGGACTTATAATAAGGATCATCCTAAGGTTTATTATTTTTAAATAAAATTTTAGATCAATCATTACCGGATATTAGGGAGAGTTGACTACACTCGGTAAGATTCTCAATAGCAACATTAAAACATTTGAGATTAGCGAGGTGAATCTTGGGATACGTACCAGTCTGCCCTCCAGGTAGGAGATCTCCTTGTAGAGGTCCTGGTCCGCGCTGGCCGCCTCGCGGTGCTCCGAGTCGATATGCGTGTCCAACTTCTCCTCAGACATGAACACCAGGTCGCACCACTCGCACACAAACTGTTCTCCTGTATAATACCAAAATACTGATTCAAATCATCGACACCTAAACACATGTGTTGCCGATAGATTAAACAAAATGTTCCAATTTTTGTTGAGTTTTCCTCCAATTTATTATAAATTTTGTACAATAACATTGGTCATTATATAAAAGCTACTAGACAATATTCATTGTACAATTGCACATATTCAGGTTGCTCAACGGAATGCCTCCATTGTATCTTTTGTGTCTGTTTGAAAGATTGTTCCTTCGGAGAGGAGTAGAACTTTGAGGTCCATTTGTCTTCTTCTAATAAATTAATCGTTCCAAATCAACCAATAGGGCGCGGGTTATTATGATAGAGCTTTTACCGTTACTATTTCTGTAGTATAGAATGGTCTGTCCAAGCGTTAGATAGGTGGCGTGTGCAGCTTTAGAAAGCATTCAAAGAAAGCCCATTTTGATAGGTCTTATCAAAATTGATGATCATATATATTAACGTTACACACATAAACTCGTCGTCGTTGCCGGGCCTCGCAGTCGTGGATACCCTCGCCACTCCAATGTCAATCTTGAACCGTTCTCTCATGTCGATCTTCTGTGAAAAAACAGCCCGATCCTAGATGCGCACTCCCTCCCGCAAATGCCACAGACATGCGGACCCTGCTGAGCCGCCTGGCCCTGCTGACGCATGTTTGCAGTGCTCTGACTGTTTCTCACACATAAACTACATTACATCTAAAGCCAAATGTGTTATTATCACATATCGGAAGATCTACAAAGGTTTTTTTATAATTTATCTTCCTTTGGTAACTTTTCTGCGGTTTTCTTACCAATTTTTTTCTGAACATAGACAGATAGAGATACTTGTATACATCTAATGGCCGCAGACACTACATTCCTATCCTTACACTTCACTTATATATATATATATATTTATTTTGTAATATTTTTAATCTGTCAAAAGTATTGGGTTCCAGTCTTAAATTGGAGCGTCCTTGAGGAGAGTTTGCTCTTTAAATGGCACTATAAAAATCGTCCTTTTAGTATTATTATTTACTACAATTAATATAAAATTGTATGCCATGTATTGTATGTGCATCCAACAGAGCAATCATTATTGTCTCCACTGACTTGATATTGCTATCATTATTGTCTCCACTGACTTGATATTGCTTACATTGTTGTCTCCACTGACTTGATATTGCTTACATTCAATTCAATGCATTTAAAAGAGGAGTTAAAAATGTAAAGAGCCAATTCATCCATAGTATTTCCATTGGGAAAGTATGCAAAATATTAAAAAAATTATCTAAATTATCAAGATAATTTTTGCATATGAGCTGGTACCGACAGACTAGACATATCTTATGGTAAAAATTCAGAATGGAGGTTTGGGTGGAAGGAGGCAGGAGATGACTTGGGAACGTATGTGTTTAGCAGATGTTCAACCCAATGCACTTTTGGATTATTTCTGGGTAAAATTCAGTCTTGTTTGTGCTCCCTGATGAGGGGAAAACTTTGAAACTGGTAGGGTCATTGTTTTATAAAACTAATTACAATATCTTAAAACTTCCCCAGTGTTAATGTCTCAACTATGTAATGATTTAACAAAGCTCTGACGAGTTTCAACATAAACAGTTCTAGCTACTATAGTTCGGAAATTCTAGGATGAATCCTGTGACAGCTCACAAATTTGCCCCAATACAACCTTCTGTAATGTATTTACCTAAATAACTTGCTATTTATTAGAATTGAAGCTTATATTAAAGTTAAAAATAATTAAAATTACTGAACATCGTAACAAGGGTATTGGGGTAAATTTGTGAGCTGTCACAGGACTCATTCTAGAATTTCCCAACTATAGTGCTGCGCATATGGGGATGAGAAGGGGATGGGTTACCTTCAATGTGCGACTTGATGTGCACCACCACCTCGTCCACATCCTGGAAGACCTCCTTGCACAGCGGGCAGGTCAGGTCCTGCGTGGCGTGCACGGCCGAGTGGAATATCAGGTCATCCTACAACACATTGTTATTTACATGTCATTTCTCTCTCTCTCTTTCTCTAGCCGTCATCCTCACGGTTGCGATCGAGGATTGTGATCTTCATGAAGAAACCTGTGCAATACTTCTTCAGCCATATCTGTCTCCGTCCAGATGTGAAGCATCGTACTGAGCAGGGTTGGTAGTGTCCTCGATCTAGTCGGTCCAATACGGTTTTAAGGGAGATGGGAGTATCAGAACTGTCTGGTACTCCCATCTCATAGCCCTGCAGCTGCTATCAAACTGGGCATGTAACATTAATAAACATTAAAAGAAATAGTAATAGCTTTTGTGTTTGCTATGCAAATCTTCCAGACAGGTTTTATTTCCATATCTTACGTTAGCCCTTTATTGTACTTGCCAACTCTACAACAAAGATAATTGTGGAGACTTCATAGAGGATTTATAAGATCGTGAGCATTCATTATGATTGCTCTTTGCCAATATTTACTTTTAATCAAAACACATATTTGACACGTTATCAGTTAAAACTCTCCAACCCAAAATTGCACAATAATCCAAGAAAACATTGTTTTACTAATGGAGTTGTGTAATCTTGGAACAAACTGCCCAATAGTGTCGAGTGCTGTAATAATGTGTCAGGATAGAATGAGTCGGAGATCTGTTTTATCTGCCTACCCTAATAGGGACATGGCATCCTGTGTTGTGTGTTTAATGCGCTAAACTTCTGTGGTGAAAGTCACTGTTCCCCATTTTTCAGATGGATTCTTGGTATATAAGGATTTGTATGATTTCCCGCAAAGAATGTTATCTCGCCAAGATGGATTCTTGGTATGTAAGGATTTGTATGATTTCCCGCAAAGAATGTTATCTCGCCAAGATGGATTCTTGGTATATAAGGATTTCTATGATTTCCCGCAAAGAATGTTATCTCGCCAAGATGGATTCTTGGTATATAAGGATATGTATTATATGATTTCCCCCAAAGAATATTATCTCACCAAGATGGATCCTTGGTATATAAGGATTTGTATGATTTCCCCCAAAGAATGTTATCTCGCCAAGATGGATTCTTGGTATATAAGGATATGTATTATATGATTTCCCCCAAAGAATATTATCTCGCAAAGAATAATCAGCGTCTTTCCTATCATGGACTTGGGCTACGCTCAAACAGAGATTGTTTATTGGCTTTCCCAGTCCACCACTCTCTTCTATTTTGTATCATTCTTTATTATTTAGTCAGTGAAACTCTGGAACCAGTTACAAACGAATGTTAGACTCGCTCCATCATTGACATGTTTGAAAAAGCGATTAAAAAAAAATCTTAATTTCAAGCAATGTGTTTCATTCTCAATTTTTCATTCCTTTCCACCATAACTTGCTTTTTCTTAGATTGATGATATCTCGCTAATTTTTACAATGTGTTTATTAACTTTTTTATGGTAGTTGTAAGATAATATCACCTGGCAATAAGCCAGCCAGATTATTTTACAATAAAATATTGAAAAAATGAATAAATGTTTCCGTGTCCCCCACCCACCTGTTTATCAAAGCTGACCTCGCACTGTACGCATTTGTATTGCTCGGCGGAGACGCTGCCCTTCCGGCGCTGGAACTTCTGGGACTCGCGGAGATGTTTGGTCCTTAAATGTCTGGAATTATCAATTACCCATTTATTATAGTCGTTACGTGAGGGACCTCAATAGACAGAGTTAAAAAAAACTATCCTTTGAACATGTGAACTAATGTTTCTTCAAGATTCTTCATGAATACATCACGGCACGCTCACTCACTCACACAACACACTCATCTCATGGAGACTAGAGAAGCACTTACACATCTTGTGATAAAATACTTCAAGATTCTTCATGAATACATCGTGGCACGCTCACTCATTCACTCACACAACACTCATCTCGTAGAGACTAGAGAAGCACTTACACATCTTGTGATAAAATACTTCAAGATTCTTCATGAATACATCGTGGCACGCTCACTCACTCACTCACACAACACTCATCTCGTGGAGACTAGAGAAGCAATTACACATCTTGTGATAAAATACTTCAGTGCCAACATATACTCTCACAATTACGCCTTGTCCCTACGCCATGTAGAGAGGGTACATTTTCATATCTTTCCGAATATATCCTTTTTTTAGTGAGCTTTTCCCACATCTAAATACATACACGCCCTTCTGTTTCTTATACCTCTCACCTTCTCTTTGTCAAAATGTCTCCAACTACTTCTTTCCTTGTTCTTCTCAGTCTTCCTCTGCTTAGTTATCAAGATTTTTGAAAAAAAATCTTCATTTAACATCAGTCTCTAACAAATCCATTCATTCTTCGTTCTATTGTAAATCATAATACCAAATATTCTTCATAAAGAACACATTATTCTGCTACAGCATTTTTTCGCTCTTATCACTCTCTAACATGTTTCCCCTGCCAACCGTGGAGTAGGTAGTGTGTACCTGTAGGGCAGACTGTTTCTGACATTTTTATTTACGTTTAAGTTGATTACTCAAAGTTTATTAATATTCTATGTTTTATGCCTCTATTTGACAAAATTCTATGGATTTTTCACTGTTTCTAAATTAAATTCAGGGCTGTCACAACATTAAGAAATGTAAACTATATAACCCAAAGCACAAATTTTATTAATATATAACCGAAAGATTACCTACCACTTTTGTTAAAGAAATACATGTTTATGCCTTTCCCTTCCTGTGCTAAAAATATCCGTCTGTTCCGGTGCTGTGTATTCAATACATATGTAAAAATGAGCGATTTAAAATTGGAAAAATAAGAATATTCATAGCCAATCGCTTAAATTAATAAAATTTGAAGTCAAAAGTGATAATAATTAAATTTAATTGCTGAAAACATGAAAAAAAACATCACATGACGTTCACAAAACGAGCGAAGCGATCACCTCGAACAAAAGTCCACTGGCTACTAAGCGAGAGAACTGAGATTCTATTTCTTGCATTCCCTTATACCGAAGTAGTGAATAGCGTCGCTTCCTCACCCATAGCGGATTTTTAGAATGAATATACCTACATCACACACTGGCACACGTTTGATTGTATCGGTGAATTTATTCCCGATTTTAACAAAATATCTCTTATGTGACCGATAAGCGCTAATTATTATTAATATTATTTTTTTCATTCAATGCGTAAATGTATTACGGAGGAACACCTAAAATCTGAAGCCAGTATTTATTATATTTATAGAGATATTAAAGTTTCTAGAAGCAATGTGTACTAGTTACACATCACAGGACAGGAAGGGTTAACAAAGATTTTTAATATACAAGTCATTTTTTTTTACTTTTATGACCCACGAGATAAATATTGCGACACAAATAATAAATAAATAATGCGGAACCCATATAAATAAACTACTGATGCATCAAACAGATTACTTTAGAAAAATAACAATATCTCGATCAGAAATTATCTTAACACGTGATAAAAATATTCATAATCTTCTACAGAGATGGCAGCATCTACACTAATTGTAAAAAAATAGTATAACCATATGTCGAATTGGTGAGATAAACATAACAATATGAACATGGATATAACTGCGCTTGGCCTGTGCGGTACCAATCAATTATGTGGACCATTCCGTCCTTGGCATTGAGACGGTTAATACCACTTGGATACATCAAAGCGGGTTCTAGTTCATTATTGAAAACCATTATTTTCATTGCCAACACATTTCCGACATATTCTTGCCTGTCATGTCTCGTCTACACCACTCTACATACTTGGTGACTGTGCGGGGTTTGTAAGAGATGGTGTAGGTAGGTACCTGGTGTAGTGGTGCGACAGCAGGAAGGACTTGGGGCAGAACTTGCAGAGGTACGGGCGATCCCCAGCGTGGGTCTGCACGTGTCTCTGCAGAGCCAGAGACGAAGTGAATGCTGCAACACAATGTAATCTCATTTCTCATTCTTGTATCGATTATAACTAAGTTTTAAATCATACGGAGCATTTGCTGCAGCAGCTTCATTAACCTGAGAGAATCCTATCCAGTTATTGCTGAACCCATTATACAGTTGTGGTCAGGTAGAGAGATAGGATTCAACATTGTCAGGAATTGTTGGTGGAGTTCCATTCACCCATTTCATGTTTCGTAACAGTATTGTAATGTACGGACATCTGTGATTGACTTCCGAAAGGGCTTCTTTTTATGACAGTTAAGAAAATGAATCACTGACACTCGTGGTACTACCAAGAGAATGATATCAGACTTTTTGAAACCACCTTGCTACGAGCATGTCAACTAAAAGGATCTCCAAAGTAATGAGGACTTTGACAGGACAAGGACAAATATAGTAATTAATATAATGCAGTGTTTGTAAAACTGCTTCAAGTGCCACTTGATAGGCTTTAAAGAATTTTCATTGCAATACATTCAGTACATTACAAATTTTAATGCTATCAAATTTATTTATTTACATGACATGTGATTGTATAAATACATCATTTATAAAAAACAAGACAAATAATAAAGTAAAAACAGGTCATTTAAAGTGGACACTCAATTTGTATGGATCTGGGTTCGTTGAATTTTATTTGTCATGCCCCCAGTAAACTAGGTTTTTGCCTGTATCTTACTGAGGACATATAAACATGGGTAAATAAGTTGATGGTATTTACCGATTGTTGTTGAATTATTTAATAACTCTGTTATAAACTCTCACCAACTTGATAAATTGTGAGACTTAATTATAAGTATATACCACGTGAGTCAACCCTCGGTGCATCTTCATCATTTCAGATAAATTAAAAGTCCATCTCACAATTTCTTGAATACAATCATTAAAAACACACAACATTTACTTCAACTTACACCTTCGGCAAGCTGAAGTACTCAACCTTGTGTGGTAACAACAACAAAGCTCTCATCCACGTCTGATTTTTGGCACCTTTTTGCTTTTATTGAATTCGGAATGTCCTTATCGGGTTAGATAGGCATATTGCCTTTGGGCGAAAGATATTTTAACTCTAGGGATTGTGAATATTAGATCAGTTACCATGCACATGTCATGTGTCTTTACTGAGGTTTTATTTTATTTTTTTCTTGATTATTAACTCCACCGTTTACGGAACCCCATTGATTGAGCAGACCTGACTGGGTGGAGTTCAAGCTGTGTCTCACGGTGTTCAAAACTTTCGATTATCTAACCACCCCGCTATGACCGCAGGGTCAGAGATGTAACCTCTGGGAGGTGTGGTGGATAAGCGAAAACATCTACTCACACTGCGGACAGTATTGGCACTGGAACGGACGCTGGGCGCTGTGCGTGACGGAGTGCCTCTCCAGCCCCTGCTTGAAGGCAAAGCGCTTGTTGCACTTGTCACATTTGAATGGCCTTTCCGTGGAGTGCCGCTTGATGGTGTGGTTCTCCAGCTCCTCGGCCGATAGGAACATCATGTCGCATTCATTACACAGTAGCTTGGGAATGCTGCGGTGCACCTGAAAATACAGTTGTGTAATGTTACTATAAGGAAATTGGAGTAGGCTTAGATGTTTTCCATGTTTCTACATCATTAGAAATAAAAGAGTACAGAAAGTCCTTTAATTAGAAGAACAATAATTTGTAATTCTATTTCAGATAAGGACAAGAATATGAAGAGCCGTGTTGTCGAGTTGACTAAATTGTCCAGTGACACTAGCAGGCCCCTTTGGTGCAATTAGTTTTATGAATGATTGAGAATATAACAGTTTGCGTTACCTTCTCGTGCCTCCTGAGCAGCGTGTCCCTGGAGAAGGTCTTCTGGCAGATCACACACTCGTAGGGCTTGATCCCCGTGTGGATGATCTCGTGCTTCTGCAGATCATACTTTGTGTAGAATGATCTGTAATGTGAGGGACACAAGCTTATAAGAGAATATTCGAGATCCAAAAGAAGTCCAAAAGAAGACTCAACAGGACAATTCAAAGGAAAAGAAGTAAACTGGCTCTGTATGAGTATCTGGACAAAATGTAACCAATTTATTCTAGATTTCTTTTAGCCTTAAATCTTTACTCAACGTGGAAAAACAAGTACGGTAGAAAAAAAAATCAGGTAATGATGCAAATTAAAATAAGATGTAGCCCTAACGATTAATACTTTCATTGCTGAAGACATGCCTCGCATGTCCATACAAAATAAGATGTAGCCCTAACGATTAATACTTTTATTGCTGAAGACATGCCTCGCATGTCCATACAAAATAAGATGTAGCCCTAACGATTAATACCTTCATTGCTGAAGACATGCCTCGCATGTCCATACAAAATAAGGTGTAGCCCTAACGATCAATACCTTCATTGCTGAAGACATGCCTCGCATGTCCATACAAAATAAGATGTAGCCCTAACGATTATTACCTTCATTGCTGAAGACATGCCTCGCATGTCCATACAAAATAAGATGTAGCCCTAACGATCAATACCTTCATTGCTGAAGACATGCCTCGCATGTCCATACAAAATAAGATGTAGCCCTAACGATTAATACCTTCATTGCTGAAGACATGCCTCGCATGTCCATACAAAATAAGATGTAGCCCTAACGATCAATACCTTCATTGCTGAAGACATGCCTCGCATGTCCATACAAAATAAGATGTAGCCCTAACGATTAATAACTTCATTGCTGAAGACATGCCTCGCATGTCCATACAAACATACACCTAGTGCATTCTGTTGATATATTTGTGTCATTGCTCAATTTCTCAGCACGACATATATTGATGAAAAATTGTATTCGCAGTGAATGTGTTAAGGGAGATTTAAGATGGTTTAACCATAATGAAAATCTGTTACAATAATATAGAGCATGTATGACCAGTCAATTGCGATCAACTAATCTGTTACAATAATATAGAGCAGGTATGACCAGTCAATTGTGATCTACTAATCTGTTACAATAATATAGAGCAGGTATGACCAGTCAATTGCGATCAACTAATCTGTTACAATAATATAGAGCAGGTATGACCAGTCAATTGCGATCTAATAATCTGTTACAATAATATAGAGCAGGTATGACCAGTCAATTGCGATCAACTAATCTGTTACAATAATATAAAGCAGGTATGACCAGTCAATTGCGATCTAATAATCTGTTACAATAATATAGAGCAGGTATGACTAGTCAATTGCG
The DNA here is from genome assembly GCA_949825065.1 of Odontocerum albicorne. Taxonomy (NCBI): domain Eukaryota; kingdom Metazoa; phylum Arthropoda; class Insecta; order Trichoptera; family Odontoceridae; genus Odontocerum; species Odontocerum albicorne. The sequence goes on from OX463861.1 coordinate 27,512,558, forward strand.
ATCAACTAATCTGTTACAATAATATAGAGCAGGTATGACAATAATATAGAGCAGGTATTACAATAATATAGAGCAGTTCAATTGCGATCTACTAATCGATCACAACATGCTTTTAAGTATTATTCCATTGCATATACTAAAAATTACTATTTTAGTCGAATTCTAATAAGAAATATGATGGATTGAAAAAGAGAAATTAATTTGTTTTAAATGTGAAATAATAAGGATATCTACCTTACCGACTGACAGATTTTAGTTCTTAAATTTTTCAATAGATCCATTACAAATCAGCATCATTTTTTGTTCATAATGAATATTAAATGATTATATCCGATTATATGATAATTTTGTATTTTTTCTGCGCACTGGTCGATTGCGACATTGATCTTGTATAAAAAGGTTGGGTAAAGGCAGCCCTGATATAAAGGGTAATAAGATAATGATGAAAAAAGATTCTAAAAGAATGAAGAGTGAAAAATGTTCAAAATAAGAGTGTATGGCTTAATAAGGTATATGGACGTGGCAGAAGCAAAATATACAATGCCAATGTAAAAATAAGTGGAGATCTGTTCTCTCTGCCTACGGGTTGTCGACTACACTGTTCAGTTCCATGACAATTTCAGTCTACTCTCTAGATAACAGGCGGCGATCATATGTCATGTTTGACGTAAACCATGACATGGGAATGCGTACAAGGTGGAGTGGTGGAGTACCTGTCGCACACCTGGCAGCTGTGGGTCCGCTGGCGCATGTGGTTCCTGCGGTGGATGTCCAGCAGCTGCTTGAGGGGGAAGGAGCGCTCGCAGTCCGGACACGGGAAGTTGTCCGTGTGCACCTCATCCGCCTCTGTGTCCCTCTGCCGGTGCAGCTCCAGAATCTCTTCTTCTGTAAACATGGAAATCTACATATTCACATTTTTAACGAGTTCATTGTCAAACTTTATCCTCAGGTGTAACAACCATAATTTTTAAGATAAGTCATAAGTACGACAAAAAGCGCTAAATATTTCAAATGATGGAGAGCGGCGGTGGACAGGGACAGGGACAGGGACAGGGGTAGCCAACCGTTTTCATTATTTATGGCCTCGTGGGCCACATGTGTATTATTTTTTAATTAATAGGTACAGTGGAACCTCAGTTCTTGAACGTCTCTCATCTCAAACAATTCGGTGCTCAAACATATTGTTTTAATTTAGTTCTCAAACATACATTTTTTATGACAATGTCATATCTCACATCAGCATTTTTTAAAACACAGTCAAAAACAAACCTCATTGAAAATGTTTTTAGTGAGATAGAAAAGAAAAAGAACCCGAGGACAGTCACCCGACGTTTTTAAGCAATTTGACTCCTTTTACAAACAATAGCATCTCTCCTCTTCACCACCTTCCACTTACACCATCACCTCTCCCCAGTACAGGTAAAGTGCAGTTAAATTGTAATTTATTTAATCTATTTATTGTGTTGCCGCGCTGTGTATTTTTGGGGGTCTGGAACGGATTAATCCAATCTACATTACTTCTTATGGAAAAGATTGATTCGGTATTCGAACAGCTTTTTGGAACAGATTAAGTTCATAAACCGAGGTTCCACTGTATATAAAATGTGAATGCCTGAAAACGAGACACTATATAACATCTCAAAACGGTGCGACTAACTCACAGTCGAATATGGGACGGTGATGATCAGATTCTTGGACAGACTTTGCGAGTTCCACAAATATTCGGGATCAAATGGCAGAGGGAGCGGGTGATACCAGAGGGCATACTGATCTTAAGTATAGGTGTGGACTTAAGATAGCCTGTAATAATCGTGCAACTCTTGTTCAATGCCGTGTCATGTATGCTTTGGGACTGAGTTACAAATGGCAGAGGGAGCGGGTGATACCAGAGGGCATACTGATCTTAAGTATAGGTGTGGACTTAAGATAGCCTGTAATAATCGTGCAACTCTTGTTCAATGCCGTGTCATGTATGCTTTGGGACTGAGTTACAAATGGCCATAGTTTACATGCTCATAGTATGAGGATTCGCCCGCTAGGTACTAAAGACATTTTGAAAAAAATCTTACGAATTATTACTTTTTTTATGATTAATAAAAAATAGGTCACGGTTGCACAACACAGAAGTTTTTTTACTCTCATAATACTTGTATTACGATGTAAGATTTTTTATTTCCAATTCTTAATAAAACAGCCCACATCAGCCTGGGCCTGCTCCTGCTCGAGGGGGAAGGGAAGTTGACTTGCACACGTTAAATTCACAAATGACTCTCGGGAGATTTGACAGCTCTCAGCATAAAAACATATTTGCACTATTTCATTAAAACCCTCAAAAGCTGTCCAAAAATAACGAATCGACAATAATATCAAAATATGAATAGGAAACCAACAAAAATGTATAGATCATTCAGCCAGAAGACTCATTTTGCAATAGTACGGGTAACAGTGCATTTACAAAAATTTGTCACTTTGTTTTTTTAATGAAGTGAAAAAGCAAAAAATTTTAAAAATAATATTTTATATTCAAACATTGAAATGAACACACACGTTTTGTAAATTTAAAATGCTGTCAGCTTAAATTGTAAAAATCATAAAGAATAAAATGAAAGTTTATTTAAAATATTAATTGTTTAGGCATGGCAGATTCTAGAAAACATTAAATAACAATAATGGAATTTTTCAAGATCAAAAATAAATAAAAGTACAAGTATTATAAAGTGAAAATGTTGGTTTGCTTTAATTAGATTATAGCACATAAAAATACAATTATTATTGTATGTAAGATTATTTAACATATTAATATTAGTATCATATGTAATAACATAATTACAATGTCAAATAATAAAGTTTTAAAATAATAGTGGATGGAGTGATACTAAATTCTAGGAAACTTTAAGTTATAACAAAGTACAGTCTAAGCTTTAGAAATATGTTGAATTATACATTATATTAGACAAACATGGCACTCCTAATTTCAACATGGTAGTGTTTTTCTAATCACCGAGTGTTTTAATAACAATACAAATGTGTGCTCTGCTCTGCGCGAACCAATCGTGTGGCATTCTAAAACCAATACCACTACATAAGTTGTCTAATACAGATAGTGTTACTCACACTATTACAAAATGACTCTCCTGGCTGAATGATCTATAAGAATAAATTAATTTTTTTGTTTCTAATTCATAAGAAACTTCAATATTTAAATAAATGAACGTTCATGCATATAAGTATATACACATCTACATACAAGCACAGACATACATAATCCACATGCAATAAGTGCATACATATATATATAAGCAATAGGCACACATTTATATACATAATAGTGTGTTTGTGCCCACTTTGATGTATGGAAGTGAAACTAGGACTTTGCAGAAGAAGGATAAGAATAAGAGTTAGATTAATGCTGTGGAGATCTGCGCGCACTAAGGAAAATTTGTGGAGTGTCAATGTTTGAAAGAAGACAGAATGGAGACATCAGAAATGAATTAATGGGTTTAAGTAAGATGAAGAAAGGAGCTGTGAGATGGTTTGGACACGTGGATAGAAAGAATGACTAAGGGAATATACAAGTCAGAAGTGCAAGGTGTGTGTGGAAGAGGTAGACCGAGGAAAACATGGCTGAACCAAATGGTCCTCATTTTGAAAGAATGTAAAATGAGAAGTATGAATAGAAGATTGTGCATGATGATATGTATGAATGTGGAGGAGGCGAAAGTTGTGCGCTTAGACAAAAAAGTTTAGAGACCTATTCTCTCTGCCTACCCCGCAAGGGCCACGGCGTGATGATATGTATGTATGTACATATATTCATACATCTTTCTATTTTCCATAACGTTTTTATAATTTGACTGTCTCGTGCATTATAATGGTCAAACATCCACTAATAAACGACACAGTATCTGGCTCGCTGGCTGGCACTTTGCCGGGGGGGCGAGTGTGCACTCACCGTTGGCCTCCTGCATGGCGACGTAGGTGCTGTCATCCTGGCTGCTGTTCCCCTCTAGCGGTTGAATCTCCACCACGGTCTTGCGAGGGCGTCCACGCTTCTTCGCAACAGGCACCTCTAACTCGATCGTCTGAAACAAAATTCATACACAATCAGGGGATGCAAAAGACAGGGGAAATGTTAGAAATTGAAGCTGTCAAAAATATAAATTGCATGGATTACTTTAGTGTGTTTTTTTTTCCCCTTTTTGGTGAAAATCATTTTCTAAAATAAATACCAAATTGATGAATTAAAAGTAAAAAATAAATTTGACTTATGCCAATCATATTTTTGACAGTAGCTATATTTAAAGTTGTGGAAATCTTTCATAATCAAATAACATTAATGAATGTCCAGTTCATGAGCTGGACTATCATTTGCCAGTTGTGGTCAGGTTGGGATTTTCTACCTCAACATTCTCATTACAGTGTAACGTTCATTGATCATTCCTAGAAAAAATCATGTTCCCGTACGTATCCTTTAGTTCAATAAGTTCCTTTGAAAGCGATGGAGGTTTCGCTGTATTACAAAAAGTATGTTGGGATTTGTCTTATTATACTAAGAATTCGAATAACAAACCTGAATTTCTTTCTTGATGATAGGGATGGTGATAGGGATGGTGATTTCTTCATCTTCAGAGAATTCCTCCCCTACTGTTAGTTTGGTTGCGCTGGCTGTTAACATCTCTTCGGGGACATTCTACAATTTGAAAAAAAAAGTGCATATTCTGAATTATATCAATTCATTCCTAGTCAATGTACATATGGTCCTTTTTCTTCTTTTTAAAATGAATAAATATGACTGAAAGCGTAGGTTTCTTTATAATCCCGAGCACTAAGCCGAGAGAGTATACCTGCAGCATGTCCCTCGGCCAGGGAATGGGCGGGCGCAGGTCCCCGTGCGTGAGGTAGTGCCGGAGCGCCTCATCTCCCTGCTTGCAGATCTGCTTGAAGCGGTACGACTGGTCCATGAAATAGCGGCAGATTTGGCAGATGGTACCCGGCATTCCGTCCGATGGGAACACCTAAAAATAAAAGTTACAAACAAGTAAGGAAATATAATGCGCTAATCATTTGTTTACACTCGACCATTGTTGAGTGCACAACTCATCCTACTTGAAATAAAAATATCTACACATGGAAAAAAACATCTCTGTCCAAAAGTTATATGGTTTCGCAGTTATGAAAAGATAAAAAACATATCATCCCGAAGCAATTCCACAGTTGGTATACATCCCTGCCAACCAGCACAAGAGTTCATGACTTAATAACCCACGATACATCAAGTCAGAGGAATAAATAATATGTTGTTTATACTCGTAGTTAACGCATTAATGTTGTGGAGGTTTAAAGACATTGTAATTTATTTTTATCAAACATGAGTCTTGTTTGTGCTCCCCTGAATTTGATGTGAAAGCTTTGAAACCGGTAGGGTTATACCGTCACAAAAAAGTGGAATAAACAGTTTGATAAAAATAAATTACAATAAAATAATATAGAAAAAACAATATTTTGGAAGTGTTTCAGTCCCCTTTTTACAGTTGTTTTCACCAAGAAAGGATTAAGTCCAAAACAGGTGTCCATATTTAAAAATTTTAGGTGATATGTTTTTAAGTTACTCACTTTTTTGTAGTAATTCTTAGAAATAAATAAACTGTCTTTAAATAACATCTGTTTGTATTTTATTTAATTAAAAACTTGATTTGACATCGCCTTCCCAAACTTAAATTGCATTTATCTCAAAACTCTATATTTGGACTTAAATGCTTTTCGCAGAACAACGACGACATGGTGTCTCTCTGTCAGATAAAAATGAAAGTACAATTTATATAGCACCGTTTAGAAAGCTTCTCAAAAGCGCTCTATTTCGAGATCCGAATCCATTATTGAGTCAAAATGGAGTGTAAGGATAGGAAGGTGGTGGCTGCCGCCATTAGACTATGAACTTCACCAACTCTGCATATATTTATAAAAAACATATTTGGTAAGAAAACTGTAGAAAACCTTTGTAGATTTTTCGATTTATGATAGTTACACATTAGGCTTTAGGTGGAATGTAGGGTAGGGTATGACAATATATAGTATTCATATAAAATCATAAATTTTGATGACTTCCTAAAAAGGGTCGTCTTAAAGTGCATTCTAAAGTTGCAGATGCCACCTATATAATATCTAACCCTTTGAAGAAGACAAAATGTTAACTGAAATAATTTTTTTCATAAATAATAAATTCAAACCATATGGTTTGGGTTCTATTAGAAATTTTAAAAGAATAAAAAGATCTATTTATTATAAATATTACTCAAGAAAACGAACATCAACCAAAAATATTACTCAAGAAAACGAACATCAACCAAAATATAACTCAAGAAAACGAACATCAACCAAAATATTACTCAAGAAAACGAATATCAAGATCATCAATTCATTAAATACTAAGCAATAATAATAATAATACATCAAAAAGGTCTGTCATCTTGCTTACAGCTTCGTTGGTACTCCAATGGATCTCCTTCAGTCCTCCTGCGAATTAATATATCGAACAGTCCTCCACAAATGTGAGCGAAAGTCTGGACCATTCCAGATGAGCACAACACTGCCCTCATAAGCAAAAACACAGCCAATGGCAAAAGTTAAGTTTTGAAAAAACTGTACTTTTACGTTTTTCATTGCCGCTTAAAGAAACATTGATCAATTTTAATAAATCCTTCGATTTTTTAAAAATCGTCATTTTGTCTACAAAAACTATAAAAAAAAACAAAATCTTGAATAAAAAACATGAGATTTGTGTTTTTGCTTATTGTTTTGAATGAACCAATATTGATTTCATAAGCAAAAAAACGGTTAATGATTATTACCGCTTTTTTGCTTATGATCCTTGATAAAAAAAAATAACAATTATAAGTTTTATTTAAATATAAAATACAACAAGATACAGAATCATTTTTACTGTCATTAATACAATACTAGGTTGCAACCCGTGAAATATTCACGGAAGTAAAACCAATTCTACATTTATGAAAATATATATTCATAAATATAGAATTTGTTTATATATATATATATCATTTATATATCGTCCCCTTTTACACCGGTTCAAAAATTGTTAGCTAGGTATTTAAAATTCGTTCAGTATAATTTTTTATCACGCACCCACCGAGATTCATATTTCCAAGTATTCCTCTCTCGCTCTCTTGTATTCAAAATTCAATTCTCGTATTTTTTCTTAGGTGACAGCCGTCGTACGGGTTTTGGCCTATTTATACTATAATTTTAATCATAATAGGTATATAATACATTCGAACACAAATCAATTATAATTAATATCTGTGGGAAGATTCTCCCAAAACATGATCCTATTTTTGGGCATAACTTTGCCCACTTTTTCTATTGTGGCTTTCCATTCACTCCGCAAGGTACAGAATAGTTACACGCTTGAGGTTTAGGTACGTTAAGATAAGGTTTAGTTAAAAAGTTCATCTCGTACTCCACGGAATCATTATAAAATTAAGTGTTATATTTTAACCCTTCCCTTACGGTGATAAAAATAATACGCGTGCTCCGGTTTTGGGTAGTGAGTACGCAATAAAAAATTGGCGATTTTAAATCGGTAAAATAAGAACATTCATAGATAATCCCCTTAATTAATTATAATTGAAGTTAAAAATTATAATAATTGAGATTTATTTGCTGAAAACATAAAAAAAACCATCTGGCAACGCTCACGGAACGGGCGTACGTCTAACCTATTTGCAAGCCTAGAAGCTACTAGTGGCGCGGAACGTCAGTCGCATACCCCGGCGCTTACGCTTATGCTTGCGACGTTGAGACAATTCAGTCTAGTATGCAAGAGTGAGATGCGAATATAGTGTCGCGCTTCCCGCATACTATTCACCTATCGTCAAGACGAGGCACTCGCAGCGTTTAAATGCGAATTTGTTTTCGATCTTTACAAAACACCTCGATGTAGTCGATAAACTCTGATTATTATTAATATTATTTTTTTAATCAATGCGTAAATATATTATGGAGGAATACCTAAAATCTTAACCTTGTATTTATTATATTTATAGAGATGTTGATGGTTATTAGAAGTAACGTGTAGAAGATACCCAACACAGGGAAGGAAAGGTTAAAAATGTATTCCCTCTGAAGGCTTTGCCAATTAAGATGTCCTTAATATAAGGTCTGTGTGGGTTGATTTTTTTATTATTAATTTAATAATTGGATGATCCATCCTTCCACTTGATCCAAATCCAAATGATCCGTGGATTTTACTTCAGTCTTTCCTGAATTGGCTTTTGAAACTGCCTCGTGGAAATCATTGAAGTGATATGTTTTTCCTCGGGCTTTCAATGACATCTCTACAGAATGATGAAAGCTATCAGCTGACATAAATGTATGCCCCGGCTCCAAGTATTTCAGAATGATCTCTTCGGCCATTGTTTCATTAGAATTGATCATATATACAAGAAAAGTACGTAATGACCAATTTTTGTTTTGTGCCGAGCAGTTGTCGAGCCAAATGGTATTTTTTTTTACATCACGGTTTTGCAAAAAAAAGTATAAATCGTGCTTATTAATTCCTCCTTAGTTCTCCCAGTTATTCCTTCACGCCAGATTACTGCAAATGTATAAGATGTGCTTATTAATTCTTCCTTACTTCTCCCAGTTATTCCTTCACGCCAGATTACTGCAAATGGTTTCATATTTTTATCCAACAGCTACAAAGACGACCTCCGTGGCCTGGTGGTAAGATGCTTGTCTGCCGATCCGGAGGTTGCGGGTTCGATCCCAGCTGGAATCCAGATTTTTCTAAATGGAATTCCAGTCTGGTTTTCACTTAGGGCCCATTAAAACATCTTTCTGATTGGTTGGAAGAGATTGCCACGTGGCAATAAACTCGCCAGGTGAAATAAATAAATAAAAAAACAGCTCTCGCGGCAAGCGATTATTAGTTGTGAAAATAATGCAGATTTAAAAGAATTAATTCTCGGTAGCGTGATAATCTTTTGAAGATCAGCTCTGAAAAACACAGAGAATCGGGCAGGCTTCTCTCGTAGCATAAGCTTGTTGTTTGTGTGCTCTAAAGGAAACACCCAATGTCCCGATCATCTAGCATATGAGCACAATGTTCTTAATGAAGTGTGTAATGCTCACATTCCTCATGCCCCAATTTGGTGGAATGTATTTTCATCTCCTTCAACAAATTTCTACATGCATCATATGAGCACTTCAGATGCGGATGTTTCGTTATGAAATCTTGATGCATCAAAGTTATACTAATGTCACTTGGCAAGTAACGAATATGGGGAGCATGCTCCATTCTATAATGAGAAATCATAGGGTGAAAAAGTTCAATATGCGCAGAAATTGGGGCCTTGTCTATTTTATTAACTGCTGCTTGTGAACCTTGTCAAATGCTTGTGAACCTCGAACCTTTAAAAGTGGTTATTGAATATAGAGGCGTTTTTTTTTGTATCTTGAACAAAACAGAATAGTTTTTACCATGATACCACAAAGTAGTAAAAAAAAAACGTGTTGCAGGGTATTTTGCTCATCTGTAAAAAAATACTTCATAGTGAATTTTTTTATATCCTGTTTTTTTTACTGGTTTACATTGACAGTTTGCTAACAAATATGGTTTACATTGACAGTTTGCTAACAAATATGGTTTACATTGACAGTTTGCTAACAAATATGGTTTACATTGACAGTTTGCTAACAAATATGGTTTACATTGACAGTTTGCTAGCAAATACGAATGTTGATCCTTCCCAGACATTTCCATAAATTGCTGATGTATTATTTTTCTTCGATTATTATTATCAATTTTTATCAGACTCTTCATTTTGCACCCATCAGTATCGCAAGGGTCGGGTCCTGGTCCCAGAAAGGAAGTGTTTTGCTTGTAATTGTTTGACAATAGCCGGTATTTTGATTTTTCGTTTCCTTTCTGTACCTCGTTTTGTCAAAGATGAAAGTGAATCTTGTAGACAAAAGTCAGATCCTTCGACAATTTCAATTTCAACATTCTCAATTGTTGCCCAGTTATTATAATTATTACTCGGTTCAACATTCCCTTTTTCTTCAACAGCATATAAAGATTTCTATAAAATTAATTGAATTATCCGCTAAATCTGACATATAAAAATCTAAATTATTAATGAAGTACTTGGGTAGCTAACTGTAAACCAATATGTATTGTAACATGCGTGTATTACATACTCCATGAGTACCATTATTTCATGGGATTTTGCAGCACTTTGAACGTTGCCTTGCCTTATTCAATAATGCCACTGCAAGGTGGAGGGAGAATCTTCTTCCCGCCACTCACAGTATAAGATAGAACAAATATTTTTTCAATAAAATGCTGCGCAAGACAAACTTACAAAAAGCAGTCAAGTGTGTCAAAAATGTGATTCATAAGCAAAAAAGCAGTAAAATGTGATGCACAAGCAAAAATGCGGCAAACGCATACGCACTTGCTGTCTTTTTGCTTATGAATCACATTTTACTGCTTTTTTGCTTAGAAAAACCTAGTATTTTGTAAAATTAAAAGAGAGGTTATGTCGATTTTTGTATTGAAATAAATGGTTTACTGTATTTTTTTCTTATGGATTATGGTTCAGAATTTGATATGGGACATTGCCTCATACTTAGTTAAATTTCTGATTTTTTCCCATTAGCTGCATTTTTGCTTATGAGGGCAGAAAAGGGAATTGATGAAACCCCACTGAAAAATATTTCTCCCGACGTGTTCGACTGAACACTGATTTAAATCCCTTGGAAATATATATTTAAAACATATCGCATAACTCATTTCAAACCCTTCTTTTGGTTTATTTTAAATATCTAATAAATAATAATACGCTAGGTTGTTTGAACTCTCGAGACTTGAATCATTTTCCTTCTATCGTGATGTTCAATCTCAAGTCCGTCGTCATTGATTTATTTTTTCATGCTAAATATCCTCAGTGAGATACAGGCAAAAGCCTAGTTTACTGGGGATACGACAAATGAAAGGCAACAAACCCAGATCCATTAAAATTATATGTCCAAATCAAATTACCTGTTGTTTTTTCTCAAATTGTGTATATTTCTTGTCATGTGTAATAATAAATAAATAAATAAATTGCTATTCTTTTCACTCGTGTACTAGGTAAGTCCAGAAAGTAAGTGTACTGAATTTTTGTAGGGTACAATTTTTTTTATTTAAACAAAAAAATTACGTGGTTACCGTAGTACATATGTAAGCTATTTTTCGACATAGTCGTCATTCCTCTCAATGCAGGTGGTGAAGCGGGGTATCAACTTTTTTATGCCTTCCTCGAAGTAGTTTCCCGCCAACCCCTCCGTCCACTTCTCCATCTCCTCATTAACCTCCTCGTCGGTTGAAAACCTTTTTCCACCCATGTGCAGCTTCAGGGAGGTAAAGAGATAGTAATCTGAAGGTGCTAGGTCAGGGGAATGCGTGGGATGGTTCAGGACATTTCATTTAAACGAGGCGAGCAGTTCCTTCGTGGCGTTGGCCGTGTGTGGTCTGGCATTGTCGTGCAGCAGGCAGACTCCCTTTGTCAGCATGCCTCTCCTCTTGTTCCGAATCACCCTCCGCAATTTTTTTAGGGTCTCACAGTATCTTGCAGAGTTGATGGTCTCCCCTTGAGGCATATATTCAATTAAAATTATGCCTTGACAGTCCCAAAACAATTTTGTCAATTTCGTCAGTCACAATTGAAGGTCTTCCGCTTCTCTGATCATCATGCACAGACGTACGACCGTTTTTAAACTCGCGACACCACTTGTACACACTCGTACAATTCATAGCTTTATCACCATATGCAGCTTTCTCCTCATTATAAACCTCAACCGGAGGTTTTCCCTTCCAAACGAGATAACGGATGACGCCCCGTATTTCGCACTTGGCGGGGGATTGGATTGACATTTTTCACGAAACGTGTTGTCGCGTCGACACTTCTCAACGTACTGACCTCGAACCGGTTTCGTTGTGGAGGGGAAGGGTCAGGCTACACGGAAGTGTAGCCAACATGTCGAAAATAAAATCCATCCGGTCGTGAGAGCCTCAGTACACTTACTTTCTGGATACGCCTCGTATGTCGTCACCAGAGGAAGAGTCCCTTCGAGCGATTCTTTCTTCGTCACTATGTGACACTGCGCTCATATTTTTATTTATTTTTTTACACATAAGAAATATACATAATTTGCAAAAAAAACAACATGTAATTATAATGAATTTGGGTTTGTTGCCTTTCATTTGTCGTGTTCCAAGTAAACTAGGTTTTTGCCTGTATCTCACTGAGGACATATAGCATGAAAAATAAATCGATATTTCTTCTTTTTGATTTTGTTTATATTATATAAAACTCCTTTGCACATTCTCAACAATCTGACGTGACACTCAATTACATATGTATATATCACGCAAAATCCAACTCCTCACCCGTCATCACTCCAGACATACCAAAACATTCATCCCACAATACACCGCACACAATCATAAAGCAAAAAGAAAAAAATACATTTATACAAAAATATAAAACAACAAAAAACACGTCACTCAAGAGCTCACACAAACTTCTTCCACAAGTCATTCCTCTTGCAAGCCCAAGTACTCAAACTCCTGTCACAATAACAACCACACTCCGATTGACTGCCTAAACTGTGTTCCTCCCTTTACCTTTATTGAATTCGGCACCCCATTGTATGTCATGGGAGCTAAATAGGCATATTGGCTCATAAAAAATAAAGTAGATTTTCTAGGGTAGATCACGCCGGATAGGGACATATTTAGTCAACCATAACAGGGTATGTGGTGATGATAACAGTACTCCTTGCCTTGCCTTGCGTAGAATATCTGGTATTGGAATGCTTGTTAACCTTTCCTTCCCTGTGTTGGGTATCTTCTACACGCTGCTTCTAATAACCATCAATATCTCTATAAATATAATAAATACAAGGTTAAGATTTTATGTATTCCTCCGTAATATATTTACGCATTGATTTAAAAAATAATATTAATAATAATCAGAATTTATCGACTACATCGTGGGTATTTTGTGAAGATATCGGAAACAAATTCGCATTTAAACGCTGCGAGTGCCTCGACTTTGTGTCTTGACGATAGGTGAATAGTATGCGGGAAGCGCGACACTATATTCGCATCTCACTCTTGCATACTCCACTGAATTGCGAGGAGCTGAATTGTCTCAACGTCGCAAGCATAAGCGTAAGCGTCGGGGTATGCGACTGACGTTCCGCGCCACAGTAGCTTCTAGGCTTGCAAATAGGTTAGACGTACGCCCGTTACGTGAGCGGTGCCAGATGATTTTTTAATGTTTTCAGCAAATAAATCTCAATTATTATAATTTTTAACTTCAATTCTAATTAATTAAGGGGATTATCTATGAATGTTCTTATTTTTCCAATTTAAAATCGCTAATTTTTTATCGCGTACTCACTACCCAACACCGGAGCATGCGTTTCAATTTTAACACCGTAAGGGAAGGGTTAAAGAAATAATAGGTTTAAAGGATGACTGTTAGAGATGGATGTTATAGGTAGAATGAAGAAAGGAACGTTGAGATGGTTTGACCATATTAAGAGTTGCGGAAGTTGCATGAAATAATATATTAGGGGTACCCAATAGTAATGTTGTTTTCACGATGATTATTTTCCATGGTCAGTTGTGTTCAACACGTGTTTTGAGTTAGCATGATATCTCAAAAGTGGATTTTAACATTCAACATTCAATTATTTAAACTCATTTGAAGTAATCGGGTGGTTGTTTTCCCACCGAGAGGGCTCGCCACATTCCACAGGAAGAAGTAATGGGAGACTCTCTCTGTAATGGGAGAAAAGTACAAACTTGGTAATAAGGATTGTATTTCCACGCCATAAATCGTTATAAAAACAAAAACCTCTCCTGGATTTCAAAAATTCTTGCCCATCGCACCAAATAACATGTTCCTGCTTTAAAAATAACACCATCCAGTGAAGATACACAGACATCACCTCTATAAAAATAACACCATCCAGTGAAGATACACAGACATCACCTCTATAAAAATAACACCATCCAGTGAAGATACACAGACATCACCTCTATAAAAATAGCACCATCCAGTGAAGATACACAGACATCACCTCTATAAAAATAACACCATCCAGTGAAGATACACAGACATCACCTCTATAAAATAACACCATCCAGTGAAGATACACAGACATCACCTCTATAAAAATAACACCATCCAGTGAAGATACATCACCTCTATAAAATAACACCATCCAGTGAAGATACACAGACATCACCTCTATAAAAATAACACCATCCAGTGAAGATACATCACCTCTATAAAATAACACCATCCAGTGAAGATACACAGACATCACCTCTATAAAAATAACACCATCCAGTGAAGATACATCACCTCTATAAAATAACACCATCCAGTGAAGATACACAGACATCACCTCTATAAAATAACACCATCCAGTGAAGATACACAGACATCACCTCTATAAAAATAACACCATCCAGTGAAGATACACAGACATCACCTCTATAAAATAACACCATCCAGTGAAGATACACAGACATCACCTCTATAAAAATAACACCATCCAGTGAAGATACACAGACATCACCTCTATAAAATAACACCATCCAGTGAAGGTACACAGACATCACCTCTATAAAATAACACCATCCAGTGAAGATACACAGACATCACCTCTATAAAATAACACCATCCAGTGAAGATACACAGACATCACCTCTATAAAATAACACCATCCAGTGAAGATACACAGACATCACCTCTATAAAATAACACCATCCAGTGAAGATACACAGACATCACCTCTATAAAAATAACACCATCCAGTGAAGATACATCACCTCTATAAAATAACACCATCCAGTGAAGATACACAGACATCACCTCTATAAAAATAACACCATCCAGTGAAGATACACAGACATCACCTCTATAAAATAACACCATCCAGTGAAGATACACAGACATCACCTCTATAAAAATAACACCATCCAGTGAAGATACACAGACATCACCTCTATAAAATAACACCATCCAGTGAAGGTACACAGACATCACCTCTATAAAATAACACCATCCAGTGAAGATACACAGGCATCACCTCTATAAAATAACACCATCCAGTGAAGATACACAGACATCACCTCTATAAAATAACACCATCCAGTGAAGATACACAGGCATCACCTCTATAAAATAACACCATCCAGTGAAGATACACAGACATCACCTCTATAAAATAACACCATCCAGTGAAGATACACAGACATCACCTCTATAAAATAACAACATCCAGTGAAGATACACAGACATCACCTCTATAAAATAACACCATCCAGTGAAGATACACAGACATCACCTCTATAAAATAACACCATCCAGTGAAGATACACAGGCATCACCTCTATAAAATAACACCATCCAGTGAAGATACACAGACATCACCTCTATAAAATAACACCATCCAGTGAAGATACACAGACATCACCTCTATAAAATAACACCATCCAGTGAAGATACACAGACATCACCTCTATAAAAATAACACCATCCAGTGAAGATACACAGACATCACCTCTATAAAAACAAAAATCAACCGTTTAACACGAAAATAAAGGATCTTCAAAGCTCCAATAAAAACATCAACCCGTCCCACCGATCCTGTCGGCCCCCCGCCACATATTTTAACACTTAAAAATGGTAAAACCAAATCAAGATTATTTTGAAATCTGACACTTTTGTTTTTGTGTTTATTAAAATTAAAAAATGGAACAAATAAAAAAATATTTAATAAAATATACACTACACATAACAACTGACCAAATATTTAATAAAAGATACAATACGCATAACAAATGACCATTCCTACTCCCCAAACTGTAAGCTCGCACTCTTTGCTGACGATGCGGCATGCTACGCATCGTCACTCAAGGTGGATCAAGCTGGTCGCCGTCTTCAGATTGCTCTTGAGATCCTTGAGAAATACTACCAGGACTGGAGGCTCAAAATCAATGACGCCAAAACTGAGGCCATCATGTTCTCCCGAAAAATCAAGGAAAGAGTGCCGTCGATGCCCTTATTCATCGGTGGTTGCCTGGTTGAGTGGCAGGACGTGGTTAAATACCTCGGCCTGCACCTCGACCGGCGACTGATGTGGAAAACCCATTTGAATACCATCAGACAGAAGGGTCACAAGGGCATAGGGGCTATCAGTTCGATATTTCATCGACGCAGCTTCCTTTCACCCAAAAATAAGCTCCTCCTCTATAAAATCCTTATTCGGCCTATCTTGACCTATGCTGCACCCGTTTGGGGTAGTGTGAGCAACACGGACCACCTGAAACTCCAGCGAGTGCAAAACAAGGCATTCAAGATATCTTTTAACACCCATCCCAGAACAAACCTTACCCGACTTCACGTCGAACAGCGAGAAGAAACCCTACAACACCACATCCTCGCTTGGACCGTGAAGTTCTATAAAAACCAACCAAATCACAGCAACCCCTTAGTCGCTGCCCTGGGGGCTTACGAGAGTAAACCCGACCTACCCTTCCGTTATAAGCACAAGCTCCCGAAGCATTATCTGTTGCCCGACTAGTCCACCTACAGTATTATCATAGCTGGGACGACCAAGGTCTGAGTGAATGTGATGGAATACAAGTAGCCTGAACGAGTGAACCTGTTTTTGCTAAATAATTAGTGTAAGAATTGTTATCTAGTTATAAGTAGTATGTAGGTGTTAATTATTTCTAAGATCTCATATATTAAGATTGAAAAAATAAATAAAGCAATATGTAGGAAAATAAGATGAAGAAAGTGCATAAATTATAAAATACAATTAAGATTAGTTAAGTAATAAATGTGTATATAAGTATAGCCTTGACAAATGTTTGTACAATAATTTACTTTGCTAATAAAAGATACAATACGCATGACAACTGACCAAATATTTAATAAAAGATACAATACGCATGACAACTGACCAAATATTTAATAAAAGATACAATACACATGACAACTGGCCAAATATTTAATAAAAGATACAATACACATGACAACTGACCAAATATTTAATAAAAAATACAATACACATGACAATTGACCAAATATTTAATAAAAGATACAATACACATGACCACTGACCAAATTTCCCCCATTCCTAGTGTTAGAACATTTTTTGCCCAAAGGCCATATTCCATTAAGTTGATGAGAATATATGACAGATGTATTAAATAATTCATTAGAAAGCATCCAACATTTTTTTATATATTTCAAGTATTTTCATATGTCCTCAGCAAGATACCGGTAAAAGCGGATGAGGACTTTAATATATCAAATCTGTCTCGCAGAGGACAATCGAAAAACACATCATGGTCTATAGTTTCATCATCCAAACCACACTCGAAGCCGAAATTCTCCACAATACCTATTCTGTAAAGGTCTATAGAGCATAAATAAACCAAATCAAATAAAAAAATATTTGAAATGAATATAATAAATAAAGCCATTTGAAAGTGAAATATGTCACAATTGTTAATTAAATAGAAAATGACGTAAGTAAACGAATGAACAAAATCTGCCATTGAAATAGTCAAAACTCCCGCGATATTCCCGTAGTAAGAGAGCGCCATCTTTTAAGGATTCCCCAAATTGATAAAAAAATCCGCTTCGGAATGGGCGGTGGAACAAATAATAATTTTGTCTCGAACCCAAAACCGAATCGCGTCCTCATTCGGGATACAAACCCGATCACCGACAAGCCTGGAAAAATAATATGCGGCACACGCGACAGAACATAAAAAATACACAAAATTACAAGGAAATAATCTTTTAAAATGATATTGATAACGATTTGTACCTCAATAGCCACACACGCCATTATCTGCAGCGCCAACGGGACGGAGTTCTTAGCACGAATAGAACGATCAAAAATACTTGTCAAAGGCTCGTCGTCTTTTAAACAAAAACGACAGACACGTTTTGTCCGCAATAATTCTTTCCGTTTCTCCATTTTCACAGTGATTTTTCAATAGTTTTCCATCAAATTAGGGACAATTTATTTGATAAACTAAATAAACGCAGACACAAATACGAGGGAAAATGGTGGACGATAATAGCGACACGCCCGACAACGCCTCGAACTAAAATAATAATCTCATCGCTACTAGGGATGGGATAAAACTCTAGTTCGTGTATACAAATTGAACAGTTGATTAATAACAAGTACAATAATGTTTTATAATAGTTTCATATTTGAACTTAACTTGTTCATTATTTTTAAATAAATTTTACATCATGATTTTTATTTTTTCATTTCTGAATATGATATTATATATTAATCAGATAAGACAGTTTGTAAATACATTTTATAAAACTATTTCAATTCATCAAGAAAGGAACTAATTTAATTAAAACAAATCACAATTTCATATTTAAATAATAAAATACAAAAAAATACTTATTTAGCACTTTCTGATTTATTATATAGTTATTAATTTACGAAAAAATATTTCAAATAGTTACAATAAATATAAATAAAAAATAGTCATTTCTTTTTTACTTGTATATATAAAAATATTTGATATATAAAATGTTTACTTGAGTTTTTTAGCATAAAAAGATTACTATGTGACTTAAAAACAAACATTCACAATCCGGAATTTCAGTTTTGTACCGTTAATGTTTTATTTCGAGTTATAACAGTGCAATATCATAAATATTGCACTTTTTTTTAAATATGTCAAATCAAACATTATGTTATGCGCTAAATATGAAAGCTGTCTCCGAGTTTCAAGTATTTTAATCGTTTTACTGCTTGACATTTAAAAAAACGTCTATATATATAGACTCTCAGCACTCTAACGGTTAATAATGTAATATTTATGTTGTAAATAAATACAGTAAAGGGTTTATCACATATTTGATGTACTTCAGTTTTTATATTCATATTAACATTTACGAGAATGTAATATTCACTAGAAATTTATTTTAAAATTTCATGTTCATCAAAAATTCTTGTGTTAATATTCGATTTAATTTTTTTTAAATATTTTCCCAGTAAATACATGCTTTAAAACAAACACTAGAGAACAGCTCATGTTTTAAACCATCTTCATAGTTTTCTTATTTCTGGAAATAATAATTTATTTTTAAATAGGTTGCTCACGACTGACCGTATTTAATGACAGGAAAACAATTTATTTGTTTTCTTTTGACTTTTTCAAATCATCAACAATTTGTTGAATAATTAAAATGTATTCAGAGTTATTCAAGATTTTTCGTCTTATTTTAAACAATGATTTTTTTAATAAAAAAATATTTTGATTTAAAATTTAGTTTAAAAAAAGAAAAATGTTAGTTTTAAAACGCAACTCCCGTTATAGGTGGCGTTGGCATCGCGGCATAAATTGATTTTTTTGTAATCATATCAAAATATTTTTAGATTTTTCTAACTTCAAAAACATTTGTTGCCTCAATTATTTTATTAATCTTATAAACGAGGCTTTTCCGTTAGTTTATTTTCTGAAATATCCAAAAATTACCCCATCTACAACGTCAAAATGACATTCGTGTCATTTTTATACGAAATAATTTTTGTTTGTCAAACAAATTTAATTTGTGGTTCCTTCTTTCCCTAATTTATAAATATATATATATGTATTTATGATTTCTCAGAAAATATGTATATTTAATCAACAGTTTTAATGGCAAAGACTATTAAATACAAAAACATTTACGAACTATGAAACGTTTTCACAGACTTCCGCTTGAGTTGTCGCGAACGAAAACAAGAATAAAGTTAACATTATTGTTTGATCGTAAATTTAATCAAAATTGATATTTTTTTTATAACTCAGTACTTATCCAAAAAATATATATTTGAATAAATAAATAAGTAAATTATAATGAAGAAAAAAACATTGAGAGTTACGCATTATTTAACATTTTCGAGATAAATCTCTCGGTATAAAAAATATAAATCGCTTTAAGTGAAAATTAAAAAAGTTGCCTTTGAGTTCTCGAAATTTGAAAAAAAAATACATACGTCTTAATTTTTGTTTTCTAACAAATAATTTGAATTGATATTAAGTACCGAAATTATAAAAAATAACATTTTTAAACATAACTATCTTTTAAATGTATAGCCTAGAAAATATAAAAGTGACATTTATTTTATTATTAACCTGCAGAAGTTTATCGTGTCTAAAATGTAAACAATTGGTTTTGATCCAAGGAAATGTCCGGGGGGATTTGACCCATTTCAGTTAGTACCAGTGACAAGTACCTCTATGTTCGAATTAAATAGTGATATCTTTGGTTGTTTTCTCGAACTAAATAATACAATAAATATTGTAGTTTAAAGATTAGCCTCTGTTTAGATTTTAGATTATTATAATGGGTTATAGATTAGCTAGGTGTGACGTACATACATACTATATCATACATACCATCTCAGAATTCCCTGTTGGGGAAGGCAGAGGACGGATTGTCAAAATATCCTATTTCGACATACTTCCTTCCATATTCATCCCTATTTTCATACAGTTCCTTCTGTGCCTTTTACAATTCACATTTCCTTCTTTCTAAATTCAATAATTTTCTCGGTCGTTCTCTGTCATGAATATCATTATACATTTATTTAGTCAGTATATCATCTGTTGAACATATTCAAATCAAATTAACGTGATATTTAGTCAGTATATCGTCATTCATCTGTTGCACATATTCAAATCATCTTAACGTGATATTTAGTCAGTATATCGTCATTCATCTGTTGGACATATTCAAACCAACTTAACGTGATATTTTTCATTCCACTTAACACAAAGTAGTTTTTAGTTCACATTCATCTTTAATAATTACATTGATATATGTTACATTGAAATATATATCCAAAAAACAGCCAAACTAAAAAAAATATACTCTTAACGATATTTTCCCTTGTGACTTCATTTAGCGACGGTATCTCTCGTGACGGCATCTCTCGACGGTGTCTCTCGTTCTAATGGGTAATAGGGCTACGATGGAGTATACTTTGCTGGAAAGTGTACCTCTACAAAATATCCTAATGCGCCATGTTGCAATACCACCAGCAACACTACTACCAAGTCCAATTCATTAGCGTCCTCGAGTGGTCTTTTGGCCCCGCGAACCCTGGGCAATGTGGCCACTGACATTAACATCAGTGTCATAGCAGATAATGAATGGGCGAATGGCGAGTCTTCAGCGCCACAAAACCGGATCCCCCCAGCTAAGGGAAGGTGACCCCTACAGAAAAACCCATCAGAGAAGGCAACGGGAAACCACTCTGATTATCTTTTCCCAGGAAATTCACTATGGCGAGGAACACAACAATGGCCCCTAGTCCCGGGCAGCCCTTCAGTGGGCAGGGGGTGCGAAGAATCTCCCGGCTCAAAATAGTGAAATCGCAATTGAGAATAGGAACGTGGAACGTGAGGAGTTTGTATGCTGGCAAACTGGACAACACGATACAGGAGATGGAGAGATTGAATGTTGGTATTCTCGGTGTCGGTGAGCTGAGATGGACGGGAAATGGCGTACACCAACACGAGAAGGGAAATTTATATTACTCAGGAAGTGATCCACAGGATAGGAACCGCAGAAATAGAGTCGCTGTATTCGTCATGAAAGACTATGTGAAATTTGTCAAAAGCTTTGTTCCTATATCTGATAGAATAGTCTTGCTCCAGCTGCACTGCCAACCAACCAACATTAACATCATACAAGTATATGCGCCAACATCGGAGATAAGATACGACGGTGATGTGGAGGCTTTTTATGAATCACTGACCAATACACTGAAGAGTTTAAAGGGAGGTGAAATCAACTTTGTCATTGGAGATTTTAACGCCAAGATTGGTAATGGCCGTCGCTCTTATATAGTTGGCGAACATGGATTGGGTGTAGGTAATCAAAGGGGTGAAAGATTGTACGAGTTCTGCCAGGAGAGAAACCTTGTTGCAATGAATACCTGGTTTAAGCTTCCAAAAAGGAGGTTGTATACCTGGAAGTCACCTCAAGATGGAACTATCTATGATGTCGTGAGAAACCAAATTGATTATATCTTGGTGGACCAACGATACAGAAATTCTGTAAAAAGGGTTGTTACATACCCTGGTGCTGACATTGGATCTGACCATGTGCCATTGGTGGCCAACGTGGAACTGAGTTTAAAGAAAATAAAGAAGCCCAAACCGTCAACTCGAACGGATATGTCAAAGTTACAGGTTGATGTAGTCAGAGGTGAGGTCTCGCAGGCAATCAACAATGGGATAAGACAACTCCCTCGTGATCCATCTGTAGAAATACAAGCGCAGTGGGATGGATTCAAAGACATCCTTTGTAAAGCTTGTGAGACTCATTTGAAAGCTGATAGACAAATAAGAAGGAAGAATTGCGTGACAGATCGCATCGTGAACTTGATGGACGAAAGGCGTAAATACAAAAATAAAGAGACACAATATAAAAGATTACAAAGGACAATAAGAAATGAAGTGAAGAAGGCTAAGGAGGAGTGGATGAAGTCACAGTGTGAGGAACTGGAAATGTATAACCGTAGCCACAACGCATTTAAGCTACACAAGAAACTCAAAGAAATGACAGGAACTGCGAGAAAGAGCACTCCATCATGTTTGGTCGACGACTCCAACAAACTTATATTGGATGATAAAGAAATTTTGCAAACATGGGAAAAATACATCTGTGATGCATTTAAAGATAATAGACCTGATACCGATATTTCCGCAGATTTATATGGACCACCAATAATAAAATCTGAAGTTCTTCATGCGATACAGACTTCGGACAACCGTAAAGCATGCGGCCCGGACAGCATCCCAGTCGAAGTGCTGAAGCTTATTGATGATGACAACATTGACTATCTATTGACATTTTTTAACGCAATATATGATACGGGGAATTTACCCCAAGACTGGTTGAAATTCACCTTTGTGACGTTATCTAAAAAGCAACACCCTAAAAAATGCAGAGATTACAGACTGATTAGTCTTATGAGCCATGTCTTGAAACTGTTTCTTAAGATAATTCATGCCAGAATACGTAGTAAATGTGAGCGGGACTTGGACCATACTCAATTTGGCTTCAGGAATGCGTTTGGAACACGTGAAGCACTATTGGCTGTAAACGTACTAATACAAAAGTGTCGAGATCAAAGAAAGGAAGTAGTTGCATGCTTTATTGACTACGAGAAGGCATTTGACAGGGTAAGACATACTGACTTAATGAGAATGCTTACCGATTGCAACATTGATACTAAAGATTTGAATTTTATTAAGAACCTCTACTGGTTCCAGACAGCCGAAATAAGACAGGGATGCGAGAATTCGAATACAATTGCTATCAAACGAGGCGTAAGACAGGGTTGTATCCTGTCTCCATTGTTATTCAATTTATATTCTGACCATGTCTTTAAAAGATCCCTCAGCAGCACCGATAAAGGTTTGAAGATTAATGGCGTTATGATAAACAATATCAGATATGCGGATGACACCGTTTTACTAGCCGAAAGCGTCAATGATCTCCAGGACCTTCTTAATCTTGTTGACGAGTCCGGTGAAAGAGTGGGTCTTACAATAAATGTCAGTAAAACCAAGTGGATGACATTCGGGCGGTTGGATTACAGTGGGTCAGTGTTGCGTTTGAACGGCCGTAGCGTCGAAAGGGTGGAGAAATTCAGATACCTCGGCAGCATACTCACGCAGTCTCTCGACCCGGATGTGGAAATCAGGTGCAGAATTGAGGCAGCAAGAGCTGCATTTAATAAAATGAAGTCGCTCTTCTGTGATGACAACTTAAATTTGAAACTCCGTCAGAGGATGATTAGATGCTATGTGTGGTCTGTTTTATTGTACGGTTGTGAAACATGGACTTTGAAAGTCCAGGCAATGAACAGACTGGAAGCATTTGAAATGTGGTTGCATCGTCGAATGCTCAAAATTCCCTGGACAGACATGGTGACAAATACCGAAGTCCTGAGGTGAGCTAGAGCTGACAGGGAGTTGTTGTCCACTATAAAAGTTAGAAAGATTTCATATCTGGGTCACGTGCTGCGTGGAGAGAAGTACCACTTGCTCCAGCTTATATTGAAGGGGAAAATCGAGGGACACCGGGGGCCCGGAAGAAGACAGATGTCCTGGCTGCGGAATGTGAGGGAGTGGACCGGCATCCGGAATGTAGAGGAGCTGTTCCGGGCGGCTCAGGACCGAGACGGATTCGCCGAAGTGATCGCCAACGTTGGGGGGACCCGACGGGGCACTTAGAAGAAGAAGATCTCTCGTAACGTTGATTTTCAACTCGACAGTTTCGGGTTTGATTCTCGACGGTAACCGAAAAAAGGATCCCAGTCTGGTGAGTGCGTTCAATAGGTTAGTGTTATCCCTCGGCGTGCGCTAGTAAATGTGAATGATTATTTAAATATTATTGCGACCATGTTTTTTTTTTTAATTTTAATCTGGTCGGTTGGAAGATATTGCCACTTGACTATAAGCCCGCCAGATTGTTTAACAATGAAGTGTTAAATAAATAAATAAACATAATACTATGCCACTATCGATTAGCCTATATATTTATTTTATTTACCATAGATGTCGGATTTCAACGTGAATCGATTCTTTAATCCCTGAGCTGGAAAACAAACGCTTTACCAATTAAGCTACGCGGGTCAATACTACCCGACCTACTCAGAATCCTACGTGTTTAACATATTACAGGATGACTAGACCCACGCATCGAGGAAGGACAAGTTAATCCAGCATTTTTAATCCCGTAGAGTCAATGAGTCAAAGATAATATTTTCTTCCAAAATTAACTCCAGGCTTCACGCATCACCAATGCATATACAGGGTGTCCCGTGCCTCAATGTCAAGCCGGTATCGAGGGATAAGGCCAGCTTATGACGGTTCAGAGTTAAAAAAAACTTGGAAAAGCCTTATACTTTTCGAGTTATAGGCATTTCTTTGAAAATTGTGAAACTAGTTACCCTGCGCCAAATGTGTATATGCTGTGACTACAAATTGCCATATTTAATGATTTTAATGGTTGTATCGCAATCTTAGATAGCCCTGCTATTAGTCGGACTCCGATATAAAACAGAAAAAATCTGCACGTTCGAAAAAAAATTGTTTTTGTCCGATCATAAAAATTAATATTTTTTATCAGCTAACTTTAACTCATCGTACTATACAAAATAATGTACTACGCTAACCTGGCAAGTTACATAAAAAGATGGCCTGTTTAGTCAGAATATAAGGTTTTGTTAATTTTGCGTATGCTCGATATGGAATGCGTAGTCATAAAAAATGTATATTAATTGGATAAAGTCGTCATTTTTCTATGGGTGTTCGGTATGTCGAGCCAACACCATTAAAATATTATCAATAGACGCTTCGTTAACTTTGCGCATGTTCTATATGCTATCGTTATAACATTACTATGCCGGTATTCCAGAGCTTGTTTGTTGTTAACTTTGCGTATGTTCTATATGCTATGGTTATAACATTACTATGTCGGTATTCCAGAGTTCGTTTGTTGTTAACTTTGCGCATGTTCTATATGATATGGTTATAACATTACTATGCCGGTATTCCAGAGCTTGTTTGTTCTTAACTTTGCGTATGTTCTATATGCTATGGTTATAACATTAATATTACTATGGCATAGTACTATGCCGGTATTCCAGAGCTTGTTTTTTGTTAACTTTGCGCATGTTCTATATGCTATGGTTATAACATTACTATGCCGGTATTCCAGAGCTTGTTTGTTGTTAACTTTGGCATTATTACAAACAAGTTCTGAAGATAAAAACTACAACGTTTTTGAAACGTCGTCTTCGTAAGCCAAACCAAATACTTCGAAACACCTTATACATACTCGTATAACCGATACGAAGAGCCGCGAAAGGCTAAAAAGATGTTTAACAAATCATTTATTCCCGGATTAGGAGACACGCGTCTTACCAACTAGGCCGTGGAGGTCGTCTTTGAAGATGCAGGTATGACAAAAGACTATATAAATAAATTAAATAAGTCCACCACTTGCGCACCCCCATCGAACCATTTCTGTAGAAAAAGTAAAATATATATTTTATATGTTGCAGTAGTAACGGAAATAAATTGGACAGATTAGAGGCCCTAGAAATTTCTAAGTCAGTTCATCGATCCGAACATCTGTTGAACAGTTATATCCCAAAAATTCTCCGCTCTTGG
This sequence comes from Odontocerum albicorne, assembly GCA_949825065.1. Classification (NCBI taxonomy): domain Eukaryota; kingdom Metazoa; phylum Arthropoda; class Insecta; order Trichoptera; family Odontoceridae; genus Odontocerum; species Odontocerum albicorne. Next base: position 27,538,872 of record OX463861.1, read on the forward strand.
CCGAAATCGTCCAATGCCTCCCTCACCCCTATGCCCCCAACCGTTGAAGCGTGTATATCGGTACCAGTTCGAACAGAATTTGGTCTTGTTTGTGCTCCCCTAGAGATGAGGTGAAAGCCTTGAAACCGGTAGGGTTATACCGTTACAAAAAAGTATAATAAACAGTGTTTGATAAAAATAAATTACAAGATATATTTTATGGTTAGTTAAGGGAATATTAGAGAAGTTAAATAGAATAAAAATAGAAACAGTATAAATGAGAATGTAAATAAGCGGAGAAACCATACAAATGCTGGCTGATTGGAAAAGTTGCTTTGAAGCAGGCATTACCAACCCGCGCCGCGCGATCTGTTTTTTTATAAATCATGAAAGAATTAACAATAAAGCATAGCTGTTTAGTTAAAAGTAACACACTCTGGATTTCACACACGAACAAGAAGATTCAAAAATCTAAAAATCTCATTTTAATGTAACCCAAAATGACAAAAAATTAAAAAGAAAATACAACATAGGTACATATATTTTTTTACGTGTAAAATATCCAAAACAATACTAATATTTATTTATTTCCGTAATATGACACTCATATTATATGACACTCATATAATATGACACTCATATAATATGACACTCATATAATATGACACTCATATTATGTGAATTGGATTGATTTAAATTTAAATTAATGCTAGAAAATAATCGATAAAACATTTTTTTGTAATCGAATTATGAAAAATAATGTCTTAGAAATTAATGTCGAAAGATGTGTGTAATATATAAAAATATAAGGCATTTTATTAGATTTTTGTTGTCAATTACTAACATATGTATAATATTGCATATGGATATGATATTGTTGTTTTGATAATATTTGAGGTTATACAATTACTAATATATGTAATATATTGAATATGGATACGATGTTGTTGTTTTGATAATATTTGAGGTTATATATAATATATATTTTTCTGCTTTGATAAAGTACATTTTTATACATCTCTAAAAGATAAAACAAAAATAAATTCACATTCTACATCTTGATACATGCCCACGTGGTCGCATAAATGTTGTACTTGCACAAAGACGATCAGTCTAATAAGGTATCTAGTGTTTTACATCATGAACAGGGCAGCTAAACAATTTGAACTTGTCGCGAATATGTATACGAGCGACAAAGATCCGGATACGAAGTGTTAAAATATATAATATAAGAGTGTCACAACCCAAATTAATTTTTTTTTCTTCCAAATAACATTTAAGTTTAATCGTTTCCTTTAATTGTTAGGATTAACTTTGTTAACTATTTTGCGTTTTATGGATAGGAACTTTTTTAAATACAAGGTGACTATTCATGAAGGCAGCCACATTAAGGGGTGGCCAGTGCCGACAGAAACGGTCGTCTGTGTGCGCCGCACTCAATGCACATATCGCTACCCTAATTTGTAAATTTGCTAACTCCATAAATATAAATTTTACAGGGCGGCAATAAAACTGCATAACTATTCTAAATTAAATCTTTTTAGTATTTTTTCGTACTTAAATATCAAGACGATCAAGAGATACACTCCGAGTAAAAAAAAAGTTAAATATCATTATATCATCACGATTTTATCGATAATTATTGGAGTTAGCAATTTTGCGATGGTGAATATTTAAAAATTGTTGTTATTATGGTAGGAGTTAGCAAAATTGCATCTTAATATTAGTTTTTACTGTGGAGGTCACCTAATATTGAAAAACAAATAACTTTTAGTATTTTATTTGGATATAAACAATGCAAGAGTGATGATAAAACACACAAATCAAACAATATAAAACAAGTTATAAAAATATAAATTATAAAAACAAAGGTTATGTATGCACAATTTTGTTTTATAATATAATGTTGAAACATTAGATTTTGGGGGCAGAAGGACAGCTTATTATTATAGATCCATGGTGAATACATCAGTTTGTTCTTCTTTGTCTTTGTTTTTTTTTTCATTTCTGACTTCTTTCTTCCGTTGGTGTAGTTCGTACTCAGTGGACGAAAAATGATTTTGTTCATAAGGGGTACATTTGTCACATGCATCTTTTTTAGGTTGGAACCCCCCTACATTAGCCCTTTCAAAATGTTTGTGAAATGAAGTAGACGAGAGATGTGTTGTAATATCTCTTCTTGTGCACCATTCGGTTTTACAAAAATTATAAAGTTCTGATTTTGACCTCCATTCGGGCAATAAGTAATTTTTGGAAGTTCTTTTTCGGCAGAAATGGGACTCCATTTTTGGCAACTCATTAAAAAAAGTTTGTAACATTCTCACTATAGTAGCTTCAACAAATCGATTCTTGTTGCTTTTTTTTGACAATAATTGTTATTTGTAATTCTAAAGTACCGCTTTTCTTCTTACAGTTTAATACTGTCATCCTATTTAAATCTAATGTATGCAAAAACATCGTTTTACATAGCCGTATGTCAGAACCATTCTTTCTTAGAAAATATGTTGTAGACGACACTTGACTGGATTTTTCCGGATCTGTTCTACCCCTCGATATTTTTACCAGTAAAACTTTCATTACCCCATCTATATAAATTCGTTGTTCTTTCCAATTCACATTCCAAAATTGGTTAAAAATGTTTATTCTGTCCTTATCCGATATAGAATAACACATCAAGACACTTTTTTTAGAAACATGACATTTACACCTTTTTTAAGTTTTTTATCATTCTTCGGTATTTTATTATTCCATGATCCATTGTTTTCCTTTTTTCTGCCTAAATATCTTTTCCTTTCTCTCTGCTTGCCTTATTCTTAGTAGAGAACCAAGAAGAGCTATCTACGTCACACCTTTTCTTTCTCCCTTTTTTAGTAGGTTGAAGTGGTCCATTAGAATCATCTGAATCGGAATTATCTGAATACGACACTAATAAAGTGTTGACTCCTTGGCTTTCATCATCACTTATAATGTCATCAATGGTGTTAAATACCATCTCGGATTGTGTTATCAGTTCAGTCGAATTTTGTACAATATCCGTATTATCAGCACTTTCCATAATTATAATATTGTTGTAAACCGTGTCAGGTTGTGTTTCTATAATTCCTTTTGATAAATCTTCTGAGTAGTATCCGTTATTGACATAATATTATGTGATTTCTGCACTATTCCTATCAACGACTAAAATTGTCAATTCCATAAATAAATAAGGACTTTCTTGAAAATCATCACTTTTATGATTTTCTTCATCACTTTTACGATTTTTTCATCACTTTTACGATTTTCTTCATCACTTTTACGATTTTCTTCATCACTTTTACGATTTTCTTCATCACTTTTACGATTTTCTTGATTAGTCCTACGACTTTCTGTCACTAATCCAACCATAAATTTTCCTCGGCCATTCATCTATAAAAGTAGACAATACTTATAAAAGTACTTCAATGCTTCAAATATTCATATTAATTTAAATAAACACAATTTTGTTTAAGCCCACCCAGTAATAATTTAAATGCAAAGTTGATGACTCCTGTTGAGTCATAATGCAACACGATGTTTTACATGTGTTGAAAAATTGCTAACTCCCTTAGATGAATAAAATGAGATATTGAGTCATAAGTAAGGGGGAAAAAACTTCAAATTATCTTAACAAAATAGTGCTTATACTTATATTCATAAGAAATAATGCATTTTTTTTCAAAATAGCGTAACCGAACTCACCATTTAAATTGAATATTCTGACCGCTACCACAATGCTACTTGATTCTAATCGATTCACATGCAAAATGGTGGAGTTACACATTTTGCTGTGTTGGAATTGGTGGCAAGGGAGTTATCAATTTCTCTTGAGGCGTTTTTCAAGGCACTTTCAATAATTGTGGACATGTCAAATTTTTATAGCATGTGTATTTGAATGTCGAGAACAAAATGCAATTGTAGTAATTTTTCGACAAAAGTAGAGTTAGCAAATTTACAAATTAGGGTAGCTATATGGACGAGTGCTCCTGACTTAACTTAATTGCAATATCCAGAAAAATATTTTAACGAAGTTTGGACTTGATCAAACTGTCAAGATTCGCGTCACATACGAGGCCACTATGTGCACATCCATTGCATATTATCAGGAGCAAATGAGCAAATCTAGTGGTTTGTTTTTGGATACAATTTCACGCCTTTTGAGATGTCTGCTTGAACTTGATTTTTATAATATATCTCGCCTTTTATATGAAATCAAAAATTTTCGAATCCAACAACATGGAATTAAAGCTCCGCAAGCAATTGGTGAAAACATATGGTATGTGTGGAGTATTTTGATGTATGGTAGCGAGACATGGTGCGTGGGCGAAAGGGATCGAAAAAGATTGGAGGCCTTCGAGATGTGGACCTATAGACGAATCCTACGGATTTCCTGGAGATACCACATTACAAATGACGAGGTTCCCAGCAGGATCGAAGAAACCAGGCACCTGTCAAACACCATATCGGAAAGGCGTGCAGAATGGATGGGGCATATGCTGCAACATGAAAAACTCCTGCACAATATACTGGGAGGGAATGATTGTGGGATCGATTGGCAGAGGGCCCCCTCGCCGGAAGTATCTGGAGCAAATATGCCACGATATGGACTGCACCTCCTATACAGAGCTCGAGAGGATCGCTGAAGACCGAGCGGAGTGGAGGAGGAGATGCAGGGCTTTGCTGCTAACCAATCCCCAGGATTGAAACTGAAGAAGAAGAAGATCTAGATATCGTTTTTTTTTATTTTTCCCATGGTGCTCTTCAACACATTCGAATTGATGATTCAGACTTATTGAAAAGTGTGATCGGGAGACAACATTATTTGTGGACTAATTCATTAAACCTTTGGGCGTAGAACTACTTGAGTAGGCACGTAACTCGCGTTTCGTCATTCCGCATGTTGGCAATAGAAAAAAACAATAACACTAGCACACGTCTAGCGCTCGTGAGTATTGTTATTAGACGGACTCTTTTACCTGACTGGAACTTTTTTACTGGGTATCATTGGCACCTCTGTGATACGAGTATATAATATTTAGTACTCGTATATAATATTTAGTAAGTCTTCCAAACATATCACAATGGTCGTTGTTGAGATCGGCGACAGATTGAAATAGAAAATAAGATTGTTTGATCTTTTGTGGGGAGCTGCAGAAGCTCCCCCGAGAAAGTTAGCAGCCATAGTCTAACAGCTACGAGTAGCATTCACGCTAAGTAAGCAGCCATAATCTAACAGCTACGAGTAGCATTCACGCTAAGTAAACAGCCATAGTCTAACAGCTACGAGTAGCATTCACGCTAAGTAAGTGTACACTCCAGATTTGATTCATGTTAGTTTCACTTCCGGACCGGTTTTACTATTAGACCGTTGTACATCAGAATTTGTGTGTTTTTTAACGGCTTATTCGCTGCATTTTATAATTTCTTATAATGATTTTAATAGATTTTCTGTCAGCCAAATGATCGCACTTCAGAGCAAGGCTGAAAGACAGTAAGAAAATAAACCTCAATAATTACAAAAAATAACTTGATATTAATTAGTGTTAATTCATTATTAAGTGGAGTTCAAAAGAAACTTTGAAGGGTAATCCCATCATTTTTAAGATGGTAAGTGCGGTGTACAGCAAGCAGCAAGTGACATCCCTGTATCTATTTTTTATCAGATATCGGCCCAGTCAATTAAAAGTATTTATTTATTTAATTTATTTATTTATTTAATTAACGACACAACAGTGTATTTTATATACAAATGAATATATGATAAGTTATAATACAACTACTTAAAATTATTGACAAAAAATACAAAACTTTATCTTAAACTAACATGAAGATACAAAAAGCAGTAGTTATAATAAATTACAGTCATTCTTTAAAATTATTTAATATTAATATGTATATTTAAGTTCAATATATGTATATACTCGTATATCACAAAATATTACCAAATTTTATCAAGCAGACTTACGTTATTGTCGAAGACTTGTTTTATAGTGGTAAAGAACTTAGATTTGTTTTTAGTGGAACAACGCTTACATAGAACAGGAGTAATTGGATTTTTCGAGAATTTTATGGATAGATCTTGAGATATAGAAAACACACGGCCTCACTTGTAGAACGAGATGAAAGTTGCTTTGCAGAATCGAAACCTTCCACATGTCGATGCAGGGTTACTCAACTCCAGAGGCAAAGTAGTGTCCTTAATGTTTCGTTTATACTAGTTTATTTGTATTAATAAAGGTGAGCACAAAGTTAGTAGCTATTTCTAAATATTGTTGTGATATTCTTTGAGACATATGTTAGGTCAAAAACACTAAACAATTTGGTTAAGATGCGGCGGCCGGTGTAACCTATTATTTGTTCTTCTAAGATGCGAAATCTTTTCATGTTAAACGTTCTTTGTCTCATGTTTAAAGAAATTAGATGTATAAAATCGCATTACATTCTGTCGGGATCCGAATATTTTTTGATGTCAACAAATTTTTTGCGATAAAGCTTTTCATATTAAACTATTTCCACTATATTTGTTTATATATTTATATCATCTAAGCGATTGATATAGACCTCAAAATATAGGATTCACTCTTCAACATGTCCCCGTCACATTGGTGACGGGGACATGTTGAAGATAACACTAGGGAATAATTTCAATTGCCGTGTTCACAAATTGAGTTATTGAGAGCATCATTCTTGCACACAGAATGCTTTTGTTGAACTTATTTTCTGATATTGATAACTTCCATATTTCTGTGGATAATTTGAGGATTGAGCTCTTTAATACAATTTGAAGACACAACTGAGTCCCTCACAGATAAACATGAGTTATTATTGCTCTTATTATAACTTTTAGAGTTTTATCTCAACTGTATCAACAATGAAATATAATAAATAATCGAGAAATCATTGAACCAAATGCCTGACGATGAAAATAAATTAATATTTCTGTATGTTGGATTTGACCCTACGATCTTTTGTTGACGGGGAAAGCCAAATGAAAAACTCTCAGTTGTTTGTACTCCTTCTCTCCCATTTGGTTTCTCTTAAAAAGTTGGATGTTCAGGTTTCTCATCCATTATACAGTCTCGAGAGTAGTCTGATAGACCTTCTTCAGTCCTCTCGGGAATGAATGCTCGTACACTGTATATTCTTCAATAATGTGATCTACAGTCTAGACCAGCTGTCGGCAACCTATGGCACGCGTGCCACTAGGTGGCACGCAAAAAGTTTTTTCATGGCATGGCATAAAGAATAACAAATAATGAAATTCTTCAGTATATTAACCCTTACCACTCCATTATTTCTTGATATTGTTTGTCAGCCAACTCTAATTAAAATAATGTCAAAATATTAATTTATTGATAGGTAGTTACAAAAAAAATCGTTAAAAATTCATTTGTAATGATTTATTCTTCAAATAAAAAACAATTTACAAAAAACATTATGGACTACTTATAGTTTTGCATAGTATGGTACTTTTTAAAACAATCTCCAGGATGGAGACCAGGTTTTCTGGAACAGGTCTCACAAAACCACACTGTTTCCCTATGACTTTCGACACTTGTTGTACTATCATCATTATTTTCTGTGCTGTTAACACTATCATCATCAGGATCTTCAAAATCACTGGAAACAGACTCGTACTCACTGTCACTTTCATAAGATTCATCTTCCGAAAACACTTGGTATTCAGAAGACGTATCACGCGAAGTTCCCGCCATTTTAGGTTATGTGAATTTGCAAGGATTATTTTATAGTAAAATAAAAACGGAAAACAGTCAAAATCTTATTAAAACGTGAAATTAAATGCTTTTTTAACGAATATTCACAAGAAACAACGACACGTTTCAAGTTTTGCGCGCAAAAATACCTCTTAATATTTCTAAATATGTCTTATCTTGTCGGCCGCCAGCCGACAACTGAGTTGTAGCGTAGATATAGCGATGTCGGCTGGCATTCGACAAATGAGTGGTAAGGGTTAGTAAAAATAATTTATTAAAAAAAATTCTAATGAATACGACTGGTTTTCTTACACGAAATTATTCGTTTTTGGGGAAACATTAAAAAATTCTCGTTGCGTGGCTTATTTTCTTAAACGAATTAATGCGCATGGGGTCATGTACGTAATTTGGATTTTAATGAAGTAATGTTATAATAATTAAATATATTCAATTTCTTAAAGATAGATTTTTATTTAAAAAAAGCCCCCCTTAATGAAAAATTCCTGGATCCGTCAGTGGCACGCGGAGTGTCCAATAAATAAAAAATAAAATAAAAATGGCATTTCAGTGCATATAGGTCGCCGACCGCTGGTTTAAACCATTCCAAATGTTATTTCGTATCCAGGCTTCCCTTCCATACATTTATTTTTATTTATTTAACACTTTTATTGCAATACAATCTGGCGGGTTTATTGCCAGGTGGCAATCTCTTCCAACCAACCAGACAAAAGTAAATGAAGCAAGTTACGTGGTCGCATAAATCATTCAAATGACTATCCATCCCCACGAAATCCATAAACATATACGCGAGAACATGCTCACGAACCCCACAAAGACGGACAATCACCCGAACATTATTTTTTATATAAAGTGGGATATCATCAATCAAAAGGAAAGGAAAGGATGGTGGAGAGGAAAGGAAAAGAAAAATCAGGAATGAAACACGTTATTTTACTGACTAGAAATTAAGAGTTTTTTCAGTCGGGGCTTAAAGCATGCCAATTACGGAGCGAGTCTTATATTGGTTTGTAACTGATTCCAGAGTCTCACTGCATGGACAGTAAAGGACGACGTAAAGAAAGAGGAACGGTGAACTGGAAAGGCCAATAAACAATCTTTGTTTGAGCGTAGCGCTAATCCATGATTGGAAAGACGCTGAAAATTTTCGGCGAGATAAGAGGGTGCTGCGGGACAGTTAAGGATATTATACAATAGAGACAGTATGTGAATTTGGCGTCTATTTCTAGCATTCAACCAGTTCAATGCCTTCTGGTATGAAGTTATATGATCGTACTTTCGTAGGTTGAAAATAAATCTTAGACACTATCATATTTGTTTTATTGGCTAATACAGTTATGAATAATTGCGCTGTTTAATTAACACTGTTCCCTACTGCAACACGCCTTTCAATATCTTGTCCTTAATTATTCAACTTGTTCTAGTCTTTAATTGTTCATCCATACATTCAATAAATCCAACAGGTTCAGGAGGATGGATATAACCTGTGAATGGTAGTAACCACCAAAGAGTGGGTTATGAATTTACTCCAATAATGTTATTGTGTTACCTTGAGATTATCCATATTTTATTTCTTTATTTAATTATCCTAGTAAGCTATTTTTCCTTTCCCATCAGCCTATTTTTATCTTTTATAGGCTATATTTTCATGGTAATCTGCTGTTTTTAATAATGCCAAAGAATTGAGCCTGGTCTCCACTATTGTCGGGAAAGAAATATAAGTATCAGTTCTACATAGACTGTTCTATCCAATATCTCATTAATGCATAAAAGTATCAGTTCTACATATACTGTTCTATCCAATATCTCAGACATGCATAGAAGTATCAGTTCTACATAGACTGTTCTATACAATATCTCAGACATGTATAAAAATATCAGTTTAACATACCCTGTTATATCCAATATCTCAGACATGCATAGAAGTATCAGTTCTACATAGACTGTTCTATCCAATATCTCATTAATGCATAGAAGTATCAGTTCTACATAGACTGTTCTATCCAATATCTCAGACATGTATAAAAGTATCAGTTTAACATACCCTGTTATATCCAATATCTCAGACATGCATAGAAGTATCAGTTCTACATAGACTGTTATATCCAATATCTCATTAATGCATAGAAGTATCAGTTCTACATAGACTGTTCTATCCAATATCTCAGACATGTATAAAAGTATCAGTTTAACATACCCTGTTATATCCAATATCTCAGACATGCATAGAAGTATCAGTTCTACATAGACTGTTATATCCAATATCTCATTAATGCATAGAAGTATCAGTTCTACATAGACTGTTCTATCCAATATCTCAGACATGTATAAAAGTATCAGTTTAACATACCCTGTTATATCCAATATCTCAGACATGCATAGAAGTATCAGTTCTACATAGACTGTTATATCCAATATCTCATTAATGCATAGAAGTATCAGTTCTACATAGACTGTTCTATCCAATATCTCAGACATGCATTGAAGTATCAGTTCTACATAGACTGTTCTATCCAATATCTCAGACATGCATAGAAGTATCAGTTCTACATAGACTGTTATATCCAATATCTCATTAATGCATAGAAGTATCAGTTCTACATAGACTGTTCTATCCAATATCTCAGACATGTATAAAAGTATCAGTTTAACATACCCTGTTATATCCAATATCTCAGACATGCATAGAAGTATCAGTTCTACATAGACTGTTATATCCAATATCTCATTAATGCATAGAAGTATCAGTTCTACATAGACTGTTCTATCCAATATCTCAGACATGCATTGAAGTATCAGTTCTACATAGACTGTTCTATCCAATATCTCAGACATGCATAGAAGTATCAGTTCTACATAGACTGTTATATCCAATATCTCATTAATGCATAGAAGTATCAGTTCTACATAGACTGTTCTATCCAATATCTCAGACATGCATTGAAGTATCAGTTCTACATAGACTGTTCTATCATATATTTCAGACATGTATACAAGAGAAAGAAAGAGTAATAAAGAGGATGTCTCTATTCTATTCTTAATTTGAAGCGCCCCACTCTGTGATTGATTGATTTCTAAGGTAAGTGGCATATCTGTGTTGCTTTGGGGTCTCAGGGTCCGGACTCGCTTTGTATACTGATAAAATAAATAAAAAAGTGAGTGGTTGAAAAAATTTATTTGACAGTGTCACAATTACATAAATTGTTAAAAAAATCCAAATAAGAGAGAACACTTAATATTATATAAAAATAAATTTAATTTAGAAAGAATAAAATACTCGTTAATTTCACATTTACTTTGGCATCAGCTTGTTATGTTATATATGTATTATACCATGCAATATATGATATATTATACCATGCAATATATGATATATTATACCATGCAATATATGATATATTCATTTCAGCTGTCATCTTTGAACCATAAAGTCTTATTGATATTATAACACAAGGATAGTTCTCGCATGTTTAATTCAAGTATAGCCTGAAGTGGAAAAATATGGTGTTTAAAAAATACTTAAGAATTTTGACTGCTTGTGACAATACATGTCAAGATCCAAAAATTGCACGTCATTTCCTATACCGTACACTTTTAGAGCATGCACCAGTTTTTTTTATCATATCCACGGTCAATGCTGACCTCATAATAATGACATAGAAATTTTGTTTGCAATGACATTAACGCAGTCGAAAATATCAAATGTTAATAAAATTGCGTCATATTTAGAAGGATTGAGATAATGTTATTTTAGATTGCACAAAGCACACACCCACACCCACACTACTGTTGTATTACAGTTGTATTATAAAATTAAGATATTTTCAAACGTTAGACGTGGATAAAGATTAATACCAAATGAGATCTAATTTGTATTTTATTGTTGTAGTTAATAACAATGGCAATATTAATACAACAAAATGGTAAAATTCAATTTAGGGGGTGTAATAATCTGTCTTCAATATGGGCATCATTTTAATTTTGAGAATAGGTAAATTGTGCAATTTTTGGATATATGTAAATGTATAAATTTTAATAAGAACATAAAAGAAAATAGTTAACAAAATATTGCGTCCTTATTGGAATCTTTAAATAGAAAATGCAATGAAAGAAAAATATTTTAATTGAGTGTTTATATATTTTTTTCCATTGCTATAAAACAAAATCAAATATAAATGTATATTCTTTAATATACAATAAATAAAATGAATTTGAAATGTACGGATCTTGCAAAATGTATATCTTTAACAAAATGGCTTAGTTAATATTATATTATATTATATTATATTATATTATATTATATTATATTATATTATATTATATTATATTATATTATATTATATTATATTATATTATATTATATTATATTATATTATATTATATTATATTATATTATATTATATTATATTATATTATATTATATTATATTATATTATATTATATTATATTATATTATATTATATTATATTATATTATATTATATTATATTATACGTTGTACTTTATTTAAAAAAATATATTTATAAAACATCTTATTCTATTTAGAAGCTTTGCACCAAATTAAAAACAACTTTTATATAATCAAGTTTCAGGAAGAAAATAGAATACGTCGTTTTTAATATTAAATAGATTTATAGCGAAAAATAGCGCTGAATTCAATTGAGTAATAATAAAAACAAAATCTCGTTTAATTATTTAACTTTGAGGTTTGTATAATCAAAACTAATTGAATGGTTGAAGTAAAATAGGCACTAAGTACAAAAAAAAAACAAGAAAACTAAGTATGCAGTTTCGTTCTATATGTCATATAGAATGAAACTGCATACTTAGTTTTTTTTATGTTTTTTTGTACTTAGTGCCTATTTTACTTCAGCCGTTCAATTGTGTAAAAAATTTATTAAAAAAAAATTATTATTACTTTTAAAAACACAGGCAGTCCTCGATTTTCGTATACAATTGATTTCTGAATATTTCAATAAAATTTGTAAGTAGAGTAATTTACTTACAACTTTTGTTGCAATATTCAGTAATTTACTTACAACTGTTTGTTTTTTTAAAAAAAACAGAAAAGTTTGGTTTAAAATGTTTATTTTACAATGGAAACATGGGTATAATATTCACGAATGCAAAATATAAACACAAAATTAGTTAAGTACTGAGATGTTTTATTAATGAAGTTAAGGAGGCGTGTTCTGTAGTGTACTGCTATCAGGTGTTTACTTTATAGTCGACTTATCAAGAGATAGTTGCAAACTGCACTCCTTTTCCTTTTCTTGATAGATAATTTTGGGCTATAGCACGCTGCCTCTGTGAATTGCCCTACGTACCTACTTGTGATATGCGCTCTCCATTGCGATCACATTCTTCCATGATAGTCAATAATTTATCAGGATGCTGAAGACTTCTTTCATATTCTTGACTGTTGAAGTCTTAACGACGGGGAGGGGGGGGGGGGGGTGGGGTGGTATGATACAGATGTTTGTAGTTGGTTTCAAATATCGATAATTGAACTTCGTAGACTAAGAAATAGCTAGTTGAAAGTATTATATAAAACTCAAACACTATTACGAGAATCGATTAAAAGAAAGTTGAGAATTGCCTGTATATATGTGTGTATATTATATTTGTATATTGAAAGCAACGAAAAAATAACATTTTAAAATATATCTTATCATTATGTAAATAATATTTCGTTACCATGCATATCATATCATATATTTAATTATATTGATATTATGATTTACAATATATTTTTATTTTCTTAATAAAACTAAAAAAATGTTTCCTTTTTTTAATGTGTATGAGCTTCTTCCATATTGTTTTTATTACATAAAATTTTATTTCATAAAACAAGAGAAATATCAATGTATGATATATTTGTGATAAATCAAAAATGACATTTGATTCCAGGTATCTCTCATTAAATGTATTCCAACTTAGTGCGATTTAAATAAAATTAAGTAAAAAAAATATAAAAAAACAATTTCAATTATTCTCAATTGAAATAAATAAGCTGTGCAGGTGTATGTATTCTAAATGGAGATAATAATGCGATTGATTTTTTTTTACCATTTTAAGGTAGCTATTTATAATTTGCAACTAATATATCAGGCAGGTTAAAATTAATACACTTTACGTTTTTTCCAGTAATAAAATATTTCCTAGAAGTAATTAATTACGTAAAAAGGGGAATACCTGCATTTCAATCGTTTTTCACTTTATATCTTCTTGTAAATTAAATAAATACTGCAGAATTTTATGAATTAATTAATGCAATTTGCTAACAGTATTTTTATACAAATGTTCATTTGAGATAAGTAGATTTAAATTGACAGATTACATTAATTTTTCAAAAATATATACTAGTCAAGTTATCAGAAACTGATCAGAAAACAAAGATATCTTTCTGTGTTTTTGTATAATTGAAATATAATAATATTGCGTAACCTTTTTTTACTGGGATGAGTCGTTCTTTTTACTGGGATGAGTCACTCTTTTTACTGGGATTAATGGTTCATTTTACTGGGGGATGAGTGGTTCTTTTACGAAAATTACGTATATTTCTCAGATAATTAACACTTTAAGAAATATTCAATATTTAATGTTAAATAAAATAAAAAATGATATAAAAATGAACACTAAAACATAATTACAAACCTATTATTAGATTATTGTGTACTTGAATAAAATAGATTTTAAAAATAAATAAATAAAAATATATTATTTAAATAATTTGTGACATTACTTTATCTATTTTTTAAAAGGCCACATTAGTTTTTTTTTATGATAAACGTCATATCATAATTGTATTAAAACATGTATGTATTTATATATAATATATTATTCGCTGAAGAAATGGATATGCACATGCTAAAATATTTTGCCCAAATATTCAATAAACGTGTTAAATAATAAAATTTCTTTATTAGTACATGAACAAAGATAGGCAAAATATATTATTTTATTGGTTCGTTATTTTTGTATTCATATCAACATCATAACCTCCATGGCCAGGTTGGTAGAAAGTTTGTCTTCCAGCTCGAGGGTTGCGGTTTCGATTCCAATTAGCACCTAGATTAAAAGGGGTCAAGTCTCATTTTCAACTAACACGTTTTTCGTTGTTTGCAAGATTTTGTCACATGGCAATACCTTGAAAACAACCAGGTTGTATTATATATGATGAAAGTGTTGTACAGTACAATACAATAAGAAATACAGTTGAATACAATTGAACACAGAACCCTTTGTAACATAAATAGGGAGGTCTCAACTGTAGTGGGGTGTACATATTTGTATATTTGGTCAGAGCCGCGTTTGCTAATAGGCAAACCTAGGCATTTGCTTAGAAGCACCGAGTCTGATGGGATACCCAAAGATTCATAAATAGGACTGCAACCCACCACCCCCACCCTTAAGGTGAAGGGGAAAACAGTAACTCCAATCGGACATTTCAAATAAGAAATGTATTTTGAGGATTGGGCATTTTTTTTGCATGTAAACATCCATAATATAAAAGAAATATGTCACCAAAAATATATATTTATATAATTATTAATATTAATAAGCCTTTTTTGAGTAAAATAATAATAATTATAACTTAAGCTAATTTATTTTGTATCTTTAATGACTTTTGTCCCATTAAACCGTCGCGCCTTCTCGCTTCTCGTTCTATCCTCGTCTTCAGGGCAGATCATCGTGCTTACTGCCGTTTCCGTCCAACCTCTTCATCTGAAATTAGAAAAAAAACATATATTATTTATAAGGCATTAGAATATTTCGCAATTTTGCATTTTAACAAGTTTTTTTCCTCTTAACACAATATTATTTACTTATTAATAGTGTATGTTAGGTTGGTAAATCAAAGCAAAATACTAAAAAAAAACAAATTATAGATTTTTAAGGCATACTCGTATGCTTATAACAGATCTATTAAATTATTTCATAAAAAATAATAATACAAATGTTCGTATACAATTAAAAAATATTGTAATTATTTTATAAAATACTTTCATTGTATACAGTACAACCTGGTGGGTATATTGCGATGTGGCAATCTCTTTCAAACAACCAAAAATATATATTATCACTACTATATTGTATAATATCCATAACTGTCTCGCTACCCCCTCTTATCTCGCCTAGAATATTCAACGTCTTTCCAATCATGGACTTGCCCTACGCTTAAGTATAGATTGTTAATTGACTTCCCAGTTCACCATTCTTTTTTTTACGTCGTCCTTTAGTATTCATGCAGTGAAACTCTGGAACCAGTTACTGACTAATGTTAAGACTCTCTCCTTCATTGGCATATTTTAAAAGTGACTAAAAAACTCCTAATTTCGAGTCAGTAATGTAACGTGTTTCATTTCATTTAACAATTTTCCTTTTCTCGCTACCATCCCTTCTTTTTCTTTTGATTGATGATATTTCACTTATATTGTTCATAAATTTTGTGACCATGTAACTTTCTTTATTGACTTTTGTCTGATCGGTTGGAAAAGATTGCCGCCTTACAATAAGTCCGCTAGATTATTTTACAATGCATTTTACCTAAATAAATAAAGATGCTTAACAAGTCTTAAGTGAAAACCAGATGGGAATAATTTTTTTTAAATCTGTATACTAATGGCAATCGATCCCGTAATCCCCGATTTGGAAAACGGGTGTTTCATCAACTAGACTACGGAGATCGTCAAAAATATTAATCTACGTTAATTGAAAAGTTGTGCTGAAAAAAAAAACTGTCGTCGAAATGGACGAATTGTTTAATGGACCATTGTTTTGTTGGCACAGACTTTCGACAGATGTCTTTTGCGACATCTAATAAAAAATAATTGAAAACGTTATGCCGCCCGAGATACTAACTTAATCAAGCTGCTTTTTAAAATATTATATTTCAACCCAGACGGCTCTCTATGTCTCATTTAAATTCTAGACAAATTCTTTAATTAAAAACATCAACACGAATCTAAAATTACGAAGCTTTTGTTTGCTACAATAGCCCTTATTTATCTGCGGTTTCACTTTCTACGGATTTAGTTACCCGCGGTTACTCCGTGGCCTTATTGTTAACACGTTTGTTTTCCAACCTGGGGTTTGTGGGTTTTGCATTTTGATACCCGTTGTTTAAAAAAGGAGTTTAAGATGGTTTCCACTCTTCAGGTTTTTAAAACATATTTCTGGTTGGTTCGAAGAGATTGCCACACGGTGTTTTTTTTACTGTATTCAACGAGATTGTTAACAAATCATGTGGTAAATTCCATCGTACTATCGGAGTAGCGCATGAGGACCATGCAGTTACCGATTGTGCGTGTCAAATGTGGTTTAAAAAAATTCGTATTGGTGGGACTATACTTGAAGATGGTGTCCGCTTTGGAAGGCCGATTACCACTGATGACGACCAAATTAAGGCTTGATCGTGGATCACCAGCGTTCTACGACACAAGTGAATCACCGTCCACGGGCATTTGGTGAAGCTTATGTTAGTTACGTGAATCGTTACGAATTCGAACTAAGAATACGAAATTTCTTTTCAGACAACCTATTTTATTTAAAAAATGGTTAATGGTCAAAATTCACCGTAAATAATTTTTTTTTGTATTTGTACACTTCGGTTCGCCTTTTAATTAAATTTATTTTAAATTTCATACGTTGTATTCGTATTGTGCCTATTTGATTCTATAATACGAGTATATAATCATAAAGAATCAAATAGCCACTATTAATAGCTAAAAGTGGCTATTTGATTATTTATGATTATATCTACATTTGATTGAGACAGGCCACCGTTTCTCACTTGAATCAAAAATACTCGACAATAGAAATCTATAAATATCCAAACAATATTAACAGAGACGACGGATTCTCATTTAAATCAGCATGGCACCCCATAATCAAATCGAAGTGGCAACTAAATGAATAACATAATAACTTCAACCTTTGTGAAAGCCGCGCGCTTGTAGGGCTGTGGAGTCGGAGTCAGAAGTCGAAGTCGTGGAGTCGCTAGGTTTTTAGTCGAGTCGAAATCAGAGTCGGAGTCTGGAGGTACTATTCAAAATTCAACTCCGACTTAATTTTTTTTAGATATTCAAAAACTTATTGGCTACATAAATGCATTATAAAATTATGAACTATGATATATACCATCTAGAACAAATGGCGTGTACTATGACGAGGAATCCTCGTAGATATTATTTCCAAAAAAAACTACATTTAAGTAGTTACTCCACGTAATTAAGCATGGCATGTGGTTAGCAATATACTCGTATGTACTATAATCGGAGTCAGAGTTGGAGACGGAGTCGGGGCAAAACATTTAAAATTTTGTTTTTTTTGCCGACTCCACAATCCTGTGCGCTTGTTGTTCTGTGGTTGGATGGACTCGTGCGCTCACCTTACGGTGTGGTTGGATGGACTCGTGCGCTCACCATATGGATCCATTTATGACTTTGGGACCACAAATAAGCCCTGAAGATGAAATCTGCAACGTTTTCGAAACGTCAGCATTATAAATCAAACAACGTGTTACAACACTTCGATAGACCTGATACCTTATACTTACCCCATCTTCCTGCACTGTCCAAATTTTAGGTTCCGTTTGTTGCTTGCAACGAAAAGTACAAATATGCACATAAGTAATTAATCACATGTACTATATCTATCTTAAAGCATGAATATTTCTTTGCAAAGTACTCGTAGAAAACGATTGTGCGGGTATCTCAAAGATTTTCACTGATATTGTTCACAAGTTAAAAATAATTTTAGGGTCTTGCTTAGAAGATGGCCGATGTTTCAAAAGTTTTTGTAAATGCTTATTATATATGGTAGTTTTTTTTATCATCCCTTTGAGAATATATCCTGCAGTCCCTTTGATATGTCACAAATCTTTTAAGTCAGCCCTGTGCACATTACGGTCCGCCTCTAATTAAATGTGGCTTACTAGTTATAACTAATTTTTATTTACATTTAATTTTGTTTTGTTTGTATAATTATATAAATTTTTAAATTATAACCCGCGTCTGCCGAAAATCGTTTTTTTTATTTTAGATCCGAGTCGCATTATAAAAATCCACACTCCTCATCCACACTCAACTTATCCACACTCCACTTATCCACAATCAACTTATCCACACTCAACTTATCCACAGTCAACTTATCCACACTCAACTTATCCATGCTCAACTTATCCACACTCAACTTATCCACACTCAACTTATCCACACTCAACTTATCCATGCTCAACTTATCCACACTCCACTTATCCACACTCAACTTATCCACACTCAACTTATCCACACTCAACTTATCCACACTCAACTTATCCACACTCAACTTATCCACACTCAACTTATCCACACTCAACTTATCCATGCTCAACTTATCCACACTCAACTTATCCATGCTCAACTTATCCACACTCAACTTATCCATGCTCAACTTATCCACACTCAACTTATACACAGTCAACTTATCCACACTCCACTTATCCACACTCAACTTATCCATGCTCAACTTATCCATGCTCAACTTATCCATGCTCAACTTATCCACACTCAACTTATCCACAATCAACTTATCCACAATCCACTTATCCACCACACTCAACATATTTATTTATTTTGTAATATAAATCTGTTAATAAAAGTAGGTTTAAGTCTCGAGATAAAGCGCCCTTGATGAGAGTTTCTCTCTGTAAATGGCGCTATACAAATTGTCCTTTTATTTTTATTATTAGGTTTCTTTTAAATTTAGTTGGCGTATTTATATAACATGTACATTAAATGTAGATGGCGTATTTATGTAACATGCACATTAAGGCATTTTTTGGCTTTTCTGTATAAATGAAAAACATGTTCAAGTCTCATATATAGTATGTATGTAAATTTAAATAGTGTTTTTAGCTGTTCTGTAAATTAAGATCATACATTTTCTTAAAAAACCATTGCTAACTATTAATATAATATATAATAAGTGAAGATACAAACTTTTCTCAATAACCTCACAACATCCGCTTTTCTAAACTGGCAATACACACACACACACACACACACACACATGTCATGCATGTTAATACTCGCACTCGTGTGTCACGCAGTGTTGCCAGATTGGCAAATCAACATTATTTATTTTTATGCAACTAAGGAAGAACATTAATCTAACCAGCCGTGTCTGAATCCCGCGAGAAATATTATATTTTCAGACAGGATGGAAAGTGGGATTTATGGAAATTTTTTATTATTTTTATTTTTGCCTAATAATATATGTTAATATATAAATTTCTTTATAAAGCGAACACTTTATATTTTATTAATATGAGATTGAATTGTTTATAAATCATATTCCGTAGTTAAAATTAAAACACCATCGTGTGAAACGTACAATTGTTTCCCTATTTTTATGACGAAATTTATTTGTAGCTTAATTTATCAAAGGTTTCGGCTTTTACTTTGACAAACTCCATAGTAGAATATTTAACAAGAAATAATTTTGTTATTCCATTAATTACATTGATCCTCGCTTTACGTGTTTCTACTCCTCTCCCGAGGCTCTCTATAGGCGGAATGATAGGGTCCTGGTTTGTTATGAGAGCAGTGTCTATATACTCGTATATCAGACTGGTGTCGTGTTACTTTACTACGGACCGGCCACATCTAAATTGTATATGAAAAATTTATTTTAAATAAATACATTAAAATATTTTATAAAAACATTATTTATGAATTCTACAATACTAATTCAAAGGAATAAATTTTAAGAGATGTGAAACTTATTGCATTCTTTGGTTATTTATTACTATTTCGATTTTGATTATGGTTTTGTGTATTCATAGTTACAGTAATCATATGCATTTTCCACAATAAAATGGCAACAGTCTGATAAACGAGTAAGCACTGCTCTAATAACAAATCGCGATCATTCCACCCTATGAAAGCCATGGGATGGGAGGTAGAAACACGTGTAGTGGGATCAATGTATTGCAATTAGTGGAATAACAAAGTAATCTATAGTGAAATCTTCTAATATGGAGTTCCACAAAGATAAAGCCTATACAGTTGATAATGTATATCTTCTTCATGTATACTAAAATATTGTACGAACATTGACAAGATGAGTGTATATTATAAGAAGACAATACACTCGCTTATGAGATGGATACAATAGTAGATCGTGGACAGTATAAAATGTAGAACTAGGAACTGCAATGGACAATCGAGGCATGAACAGCAAAAAGCAAATCATAAAGTGATATGTGATGAAAAGTGATATGTGATGAACCTGAATGCCCAACCGACTTACTTCTACTTCTACTTAAAAGCGCTGGAATTCCGCACATCGATGACAGAAAATCCGTTTCTTTTTAAAAATGAATTGGAGCGATGGGATAATTGTAAGCAATGTCATCATGTCAAGCAAATGTAGACATAAAGCCGACTCAGGACATAGAACTATGGTACGAGTAATACGAGTAGATGTAGACATGAAGCCGACTCGGGACCTAGAGCTATGTCACGAGCAATATATGATACTTTGTGCGATACCCATTTTCTAATTTTGATTGTACCATATTATACCTTATGCAGGCATTCTGTATTCATTGTAATCTGTCCAAGAGTCGCTTCGTTGATTCCTAAAGATATACTTCGGTGTAATCTAGAATAGGAAAATATAAGGATTTTATTTCTATGGATTTGATTGAATGAATGAATGTCCACTATCCGTGAGGGGTACAACATAATGTACAGTAAAAAGTAGGGGTTAAGGGTTGGCATCACCGGAAATGACTGTGTAAGTGAATTTGTGACAGACATAACATACCCTGTTGCATATATAACAAAGAGCTTCAATACTTGCAGATTGTTTGCGTCGTCTTTCTCTATTGGGTCCCTGATGACTAGCAACAATTCTACGTCATTTTAATGTATCCATGCAGTAGGTCCTTATATCTTTTGCGATGCCCACTGTGCATTCTTCTGTCTTTCGTCAGCTTACCAAAGAGAATATTTATTTCTAAGGAGTCTATATTCAGGCATGCAAGATACATTTCAGACCGAGGCAGGCGAGCACGCGGCACCAGAATCTAGATGCTACAGCAGTAAACTCTTCTCGAAATGTTATAATTGTTCTAATATGTCGTCTGTAGAGAATCCACAATTCACATCCATACGTCATAAATTGTATTATTACAATTTTATAGACTGCCGTTTTGGTTTTCAATGTAAGATCGTGTTATCAAACAATCGTCTACGAAGAGCCCAAAACGCCCGGGAAGCTGCGCTTTACTCATTCTGAATCTCGTCATCTATGTATCCATCCTTCAGAGTATATATAGTCCTTCAGAAGACGTGCCCCATTTAGTTGATTTTTTAACCTCTATTCCTGTATTTAACCAGATTGATTTCCACCAGTCTTGCTTTGAATAATGACGTGAATTTGACGTATGATATATTCTATTCAAAGTCGAACAATCAACTGCGTATCTTTGTGCTAATCTGGAAAATGAATTATAATGCACGAAAAATGATGAAGGTTTCAACCAAAGCTGTGCAATGATGCTTACCTCCTTCTCGTCGAGCAACACGGTGGAGTACTTCTGATGGGTGGACACGGGTGGGGCGGGGGCGGCGAAGGCCTGGCAGTAGAACAGGGCGGCTGCTACTCCACCCAGGATCGGCCCGACCCAGTACACCTGCAATGGGAGACACAGTTATTATAATATGAACGTACACAAAAAATAATAATAAGGCAAGACAACCTAAGAGTGGAATTATAATAAATGATGAATAGCAAAAGGTTGTTTAGTAATAAAATATTACTTCATGACCGCTTTGGTTTTGAATTCATAAAACAGCAACTCAAAAGCATGACTCTGGGGTGCTGTGCAGTCTTTCTCTACTACGTCATCCGCTCACATTTACACTGTTATTTGTTTTATAAGTATTTCTTTATTTATTCGTTCCACATGCCCAAACTATCACAGTATGCTCTTTTCGTCTTACTCAACACATCGGTTCACATAACTTTATTCCGTACTCTGTCATACATTGAGAGATCACAACCATCAGTTAAGAGGGATTGAGTTGAAAGATCTTCAATAGCTTTTGTGTGTACTTTTAGCGAAATTATTCCTGGATTCTAGATAACAAACAATGGTAGATGATACGGCAGATGGTAAGGAAGAATTTATAAACAGTGAACGAGTGTTGATCATGATGTATATAAATAGTGCGAAGTGAAATTTGGCAGACGGGAATATAATAGATCAAAGATTCTGCAACAAGAGCGAGGCATGCAGATGCTGTAAATGTGACACCGAGAAACTCTTTTGTGTATGCCTCGATAAATAAATATCAGAGAGATTCAAACTTCTAATGCAGTAGGGACACGGTTCCTGAGATTAGATTCAGATAGTGAAACTTCTACGGTTGGAAGTACGAGTAGTGGAGGAATGTGTAGGAATTACACATATTCACCTCGGTTGACTAGTTAGTTTTGTCTTCTTGTCGGGGATTTCGGGTTCGATTCTCTACAGACAACATATTTATACGGGCACTCTAAAAATGTCAGCAGAAGCCCCTCAGGTACATAATAGAAATTCGACGGTACCATAGAGTATTAAATTATGAAGTTTTGAGAAGAGTAAACTGTTGTATCATAGAGTTTTTTGGTCTGAACACGTGACTCGCATGCGTGAGTGCAGACTCAAGAAATATCGAGCTGACGGAAGGCAGAAGAAACCACGGTGGACAGCGCGAGATATATAAGGACGTACTGCATGAGGCGCTTAAAAACATGAATGCTCAGCACAACTGGTAGCTAACAGCAAAATACAGAACCAGATAGCGTAGAACTGTTGCTAGTTATGATGGACCCAATAGAGAAATGAGACGCAGACAGGCTGCAAGTACTGAAGCGTCTTGTCTTATATGCAACAGGATGTGTTTATCACAAATTGGCTTACAATTTATATTGTGCCCATTCATTTATTCATACATTCGGGTTCGATTTCTCACGGTACTCAACACAATCAACCAAAATAGCGAAAGTCATTCCGAGAAGTCATGATGCTTTTCGTCTTCTCAACTTTTGCAAAATTTGATAAAATACGGTGAAAGAAAGCCCGAAAACACAAGCAGGCCAGAGTCATAGATAATACGTTGGAAATAGGATTCGGGACGCAAACTTCATAACCTTTCCTTCCCTGTGTTGGGTATCTTCTACACGTTGCTTCTAATAACCATCAATATCTCTATAAATATAATAAATACAAGATTAAGATTTTAGGTATTCCTCCATAATATATTTACGCATTGATTTAAAAAATAATATTAATATTAATCAGAATTTATCGACTACATCGTGGGTATTTTGTGAAGATATCGGAAACAAATTCGCATTTAAACGCTGTGAGTGCCTCGACCTTGTGTCTTGACGATAGGTGAATAGTATGAGGGAAGCGCGACACTATATTCGCATCTCACTCTTGCATACTCCACTGAATTGCGAGGAGCTGAATTGTCTCAACGTCGCAAGCATAAGCGTAAGCGCCGGGGTATGCGACTGACGTTCCGCGCCACTAGTAGCTTCTAGGCTTGCAAATAGGTTAGACGTACGCCCGTTCCGTGAGCGTTGCCAGATGGTTTTTTAATGTTTTCAGCAAATAAATCTCAATTATTATAATTTTTAACTTCAATTATAATTAATTAAGGGGATTATCTATGAATGTTCTTATTTTTCCGATTTAAAATCGCTAATTTTTTATCGCGTACTCACTACCCAACACCGGAACACGCGTTTCATTTTTATCACCGTAAGGGAAGGGTTAAGCAAGCGTGATAACCATTGTTATAATGTAGACGGATTAAAATGTTTAAGACCTTAAAATATAAGTAAGTTGGAAGAAATGTTTTCATTATAACAAATCCGAAAGATGTTCTCGTAGCGTCTGAGAGATGCTGGCCAAGTTTCATTATCATTTTACTGGCCAAGTTTCATTAAGAAGAACTAATGAACTAAGCATCGGATTTATTTTTGTATCGTTCGTTTTAATAAACGTTTGCTAACAAAGATAGTTAATTTTAAATTGTGATAAAAAGAAAAAACTTGCGCGAAACACTCGGTACAGTATGGTACAGAACAGGTTATCGACAAGCACAACCGTGCGAGAAATCCCCCTCTAGTCAATTATATATAATATTATATACTAACTTGCAGAACCTCCCCCAGTGACACGCTTTTTAGACATACTATATTGAAGCGATCTAGTGACGCAGTGTACCTATATGGAATCCTCATTAGTATTTTTCCACATTAATAAAAAGTCAGACCCATATTATGTAACAGGAGAGATCCATATAATGTGGAAAACAAAAGTCAGACCCATATTATGTAACAGGAGAGATCCATATAATGTGGAAAACAAAAGTCAGACCCATATTATGTAACAGGAGAGATCCATATAATGTGGAAAACAAAAGTCAGACCCATATTATGTAACAGGAGAGATCCATATAATGTGGAAAACAAAAGTCAGACCCATATTATGTAACAGGAGAGATCCATATAATGTGGAAAACAAAAGTCAGACCCATATTATGTAACAGGAGAGATCCATATAATGTGGAAAACAAAAGTCAGACCCATATTATGTAACAGGAGAGATCCATATAATGTGGAAAACAAAAAGAACTGGATTTTGCTCTCAAAATAGGTGTAAAGTAGCACCCTTTCTACTTATCGCTTAGCTGTTTGAGTAGCGTGTTACTTTAAATTATTGTAGAAATTAGTAGAATCAACACTAGACACGTGTAGCTATAATCTAAAAAATTAATAATAAAATCTTAAATTATTGACGTAAAATTCTCGTAATGAAGATAAAATTGAACAAAAAGATTGAGAAGCGCTGGGAAGAATGAAACCCGTTCAGTATACAAATCATCCGGAATAAACTGAGATTTCCAGAAAATGAATCGATTCCGCCGAGTGAGATAAATATTTGCTTATTCATTTCACTAAAAACTTGAACAAACATTTATAAATCTCAACACTTTTGACGTTCATGCCTGGTTTGATTCATTTGCGGGTTTGATTCCCGATAGAATATGGATTTTAATTTTTTTAAATAATTCCTAGGTGTAGGTACAACTGGATCAAAGTAGAGAAAATTTCATACAAATCTCGAATGGGATTGTTCGCTGCTTACTGTATGCAAATGTCGAAGTAATACTTTTCATATTGCTATCATATTGCCTAGTTACTGATTTTACGTACATATACTATATATGTACTGACAGGTTACTTTTAATATATGATTTTTAATTCATCCAAGTCTAAAATAAGTAGAAGAAAGTGTAAACAGTGTGTGTAAGCAGATAGGTAAGGAAGCATTAAGTGTGTGTAAGCAGGTAGGTAAGGAAGCATTAAGTGTGTGTAAGCAGGTAGGTAAGGAAGCATTAAGTGTAAGCAGGTAGGTAAGGAAGCATTAAGTGTGTGTAAGCAGGTAGGTAAGGAAGCATTAAGTGTGTGTAAGCAGGTAGGTAAGGAAGCATTAAGAAAGTGTAAAATAAACTGATTTTATATACGTGTAGTTATGTTAATTTAGTTTAGTATTCCCTTCTCGCGTGTAATGCATTGCTCCAAAAATAGTGTAGAAGTATAAATATGAATATAAAAAGTAGCGGACATCCGTTGATAATCTGAAGTTGTGCGAGTGCCAGTGCCAGTGCCAACGGTGAAGAGAGACGCCATCATTGCAAACGGCAGACATTTGTAGAGGGAATATTAATTCGGGTGCATTAACATTAATTCCATTCGTAAGACATGTCCCTCAGTCAATAGCCGCGTTACAAATATATTTATCGCGTCACACTATGATGTCAGCCCGATAATCTAAAAGGCGTGGAAAAACTGTATAAATGTTGACAAAAATACACAGAACCGAGACAAGGTAACTTGGCGCCCAGGGCAGACCTGAGGCAGATGCATAGGGTGCAGTTGCACATATCCCAGAGATTACTGAGGCACTGCGCTCATGACATAAAAAATAGAGTTTTGCTAATTTATTCGGTTCTAGCCTATTTCAAATAGACGGTTTCTTATTCTTGTTGTTTGTATATTTGGAATACTTAATGATTTTTGAGTGTTATTTAATTGTGATTTGTGAAAGATTCGGAAAGTGGCGGAGCTCGTTCATTAAAAATATTTATGATTAATCTATTGTATATACTGTATTCATGACAATATTTTTGTGAAATAAATAAGTATAATACATTTTGAATGGTTTTTTATGGATGAAAATATTTGGCTTGTTTTTCACCTTCACCCTTACATATAGTAGATGTAGGTAAATAAATAAGATGGCCCCGCTCCCATACTTTGCACCCTGCCCCGAAACCTTCCGGCCGCCCTTGTAACGAGCGGGTCACAATTTCATAAACGCGCCCTTAGAATTAAATATCTTATTTTACTGAACAATTTCTGGAACGGATAATATTGCTGTAATATTTTCCTCTTATTTTAAAATCGACGTTTTTTTTATTCTAAACCCTTAAAATCTTAATGAAAATGGGTGGCGTTGAATGCCAGGCTGTCAAGTTAGATTATGTAACGTGTGAAACGGTTCGTCTTCGGGTGCAGCAGCTGGTTCTAACCACTATAATAAGGGTGAGACGCTGAAGGCGATTAGGCCGCATATAAAGGGTGTCTTCTGGTAGTTAGTGAAGAGCTGCGCTGGTTTTTATCTCGCGAGAGACTCAACGAATCGGACACCCATTCTTCAATATACTCGTATATCAGTATTACAATAGGAAGATTCGCT
This sequence comes from Odontocerum albicorne, assembly GCA_949825065.1. Lineage (NCBI taxonomy): Eukaryota > Metazoa > Arthropoda > Insecta > Trichoptera > Odontoceridae > Odontocerum > Odontocerum albicorne. The sequence goes on from OX463861.1 coordinate 27,566,411, forward strand.
GTCTCGGTTTGACAGAAGGGGAGGTCTTGGAGTGTCGGACTGTGTACCGATATTGATGAAAGCGTTTTATTGCGCCTCTGTGTTCCTAATGAAAAGTATGGGTAATGATTATGAAATGATATTATATGCAATCTCTTGTGATCGAGTATAATTACCAGTCATCCTGTGGATGAAATACGTATTTATTGGTTTATTGTGTGCAAGCTCTTGCAATTTAGTATCAACTCAGTTTTGGCAGATCAAACACAAATGTTTGATGGCAAGGAGATCTATATTTCCAACATGATTTGTAGGTTTGATCTCCTGCAACCTTTAGTTTGACAGATTTTAATAGCGACATTTTTTGTTGCTTAATTGCGCTATAAAAAATATGACAAGTAGTTTATGAGTTACACAAAAATATTAATTCAAAAGTAATGTGGTCTTAACATTCAATATTTGGAAATTTAAGTCCTTGTCTTTTTGCAAAGTGATGGATTTTGATACTGTAGATACAATCTGAAAGGGCTCATGATTCAGGGAGCAGAACGCATCAGAGTCTCTTGTCCATTTATCATTATTTTTATCGAGAATTCTTTAAACGTTCTCTGATAAGAGTTCAGATGAGGCCAAGAAAAGAGAACAATTAGAAGAGAAATGACGAGCAGAAGTTACACAACAGTCCTGCGAATAGATCCATGTCACACGATCAGCTGTAGCGCCTTTCACAGTAGCGATACGAAGTAACGTACATATAGTATAGTATAATATGATGGAGTCATGTTTGCTGATCGTGCCGAGGTAATTATCTTCCTCATAAGCTAGTTAATGTTGCAACGTAAACAAAGCCAACTGTAAAACATCATAAAATCTCTCTGACATCCCGCATTGGGCAGCCTGTAGATAATAGATAGTAGATAGGGCTTTCAAACCAGTTTTTAAAACATGTTTTGAGGCTTTCGCGATTTTTCGTATCAGTTGTGTAAAGACTTTCGAAGTGTTGTACTGGGCGGTTTGGTTTATGATGTCAACGTTTCGAAAACGTTGCAGTTTTTATCTTCAAGTTCGTAGTCAACTTCGTCATAAGTGGATGCGCTCCGGGATACCGCTTTGTCTACAGCAAAGCGTCAATTACTCGTACAATGATACGATATACGAGTTCTAAGGCTTTTATTAAATTTTTAAAACGTGCGCATTTTACTGCACCGTCGATCTTTTGTCAGTGATTGGAGGGAATACCTTTTCCACTGTTGTGTCATATGTGTGTGCAGTGTTATTTATATGTATATACTTATATTAAGTATTTGTGTGATAATCTCTGGTTCATTTTTAGCGTCAATTGTAACGTGAGCATTTTAGTCCGTCCCGGTTCGCGACTGTAATGTGAGCGCATGGTTCCATCCTGCTACGCGTCTTTTACAAATGTTCAAGTTATTGTTGATTTTAATTTAATCGTCGATTCGATTTATTTATGGATACCATATTGATTTTAGGTGAAATCCTTCGTCATTGTTAGTATTGTTCGGATGTTAATATTATATTTATAAAATTCGGAAATTTCTAAATCCTCTTTGGTTTGCCTTTTAAGTATTTTTGGTTCAAGTGAACGAACTACGAACAAACTCTAAAATTGAAAACTGCAACGTTTTTGGTTCAAGTGAACGAACTACGAACAAACTCTAAAATTGAAAACTGCAACGTTTTTGGTTCAAGTGAACGAACTACGAACAAACTCTAAAATTGAAAACTGCAACGTTTTTGAAGCATTGACATTATAAGCCAAACCATGCGGTACGAGTAAATCACTCTGAAATACCTTATACGACGGTTAACCGGTTATTTGGATATTTCCAAAATAACCAAATAACCGGGTATTGTATTCGGTTAGCTGGTAAGATCATTAAAAAACTATATATTTTATTTTTCCAACTAAATTATTTTTGCTAATTTAGGTGTAGCGTTTGGCCATGGATTGAAATACGATTTAGCCTAAGTATTCTTAAAATACTATAATATTTTTTAAATAAATCAAAATTTCCTTATTTTAAACAATTAAATTATGTTTATATGTGTCTTCTTTTCTTTTTTTTTCGCAATTATGATTTGATAGAAATAATAAATTGATTTTAATAATGGAAGAATGTGTTTAACTATCTGTTTTATTAACCACGTCAAACCAAATTATTATGTTTAATGTATAATATAAATGAGACTGATACGAGATAAGAGTAGCTCCGTGGCTGAGTAGGTAGTGGCAGAGTTGTGGACTCGCGTTCTATAGGTTGCGTGTTCAAATCCCAAGACTGCCTATAAGCTATTATTTTTTTCATAACACAATTGAATTTATCATGGATATAGTAATGTATGAGAAGGTGTATGGATGTAGAAGAGGTTAAAGATGTGTGTCAACATATGAAAATATGGCGCTATGTCTTTTCTGTGTATCTCGACAGGAAAATAGCGTGATGGTATGTATATATGTATAATGTAATTTCAACTCTGCTAAAGGCTGATGTGCCGAGTAAGAGGAAGAAGAGCACACTGAAATGGTTTGGACATGTGGATTGAATGAATGAAAAAAGACTAACAAAACATATATACTCGTACAATGCAAATGTGAGTGGAAGGCGTGTGAGAGGAAAATGTCCAAGGTAAGTATGGTAGCATCAAGTGAATAATATTCGGAATGAAGGAAATGTAAAAATTGTAGAAGTTGTATGAGGTGTATGGATGTCTAAGAATGTGTATCGAGATAGGAAATTCTGGCACTCTATCCCTATGTCAATCCCAAAAAGGAGATGGCGTGGTGGCATGTACTATATGTATGTAGTAATTTAAAAAAAGAAATGATAACGTACATATTTCATAAAATAGTTAGTTATTGATTTTAAAAAATGTATATATTAGTATAAATATTTATCATAACCGATAAACCGGTTGTAAAAGTAATCAAAAATCGGTTAGTCGAGTTAGACGGTTAATTGAAAGCCCTGTATGTAGATAATATAGATCTGTGCGCAGTGTCTTGTAGTGTCGCTGTAACATGCGGCCTGATTACCTGCTGCGAGTAACG